>CAWUFW010000362.1:1200000-1685000 GCA_963921515.1 Calotriton arnoldi
TCAGTAAATTGCGCATGCAATTTCAAGGGTGTCAAAAGGACACCCTGTTGCACCCCTGAAATTGCTCTGTGCACACATGTTGCGCACACATGCCCCAAGGGCATGTGTGTGTAACCCATAACTTTGAAAAATGCACTTTAGTGCATTTTTCAAAGTTTTGCAAATTACCATCAAGTTCAACTTGATGGTAATTTGCGCCCCCTAGTAGCGAAATCGCTATTCTAAAGTGGTTCTTGCATTGCATTTAAGGAATCGCAAATTGCGATTCCTTGAATGCAATCGCAATTTGAAAAATCGCTATTAATTGCGAATTCTCAAATTGCGAGTGCCTTGAACCTTGATGCATCGCAAATGCCCTTTTTGCAGGCGCAAACTGACGATTTTTGCGAATCGCACTGTTTGCGCTCGCAAAAATGGTTGATGCATGTGCCTGTATGTCCCTACAAGTTTCCAATCTGCATAGTGAAGCTTTACTGTACCTTTTATTGAATCTGCTCCTAGTGGGAGTCCAACCTTTTCCTCAGTCAGAATGTTATTTTTTGTTTTGTTTAATCCAACAGAGCATGGAGATAGAGAGACGTGTAGGAAGCACCAATGCACAGATTCAAAGAAACCTACAAAAGTTTGAACCCAATGACCTGAACTATGAGGACAGACTCCAGGAGGAGAAGTTTGCATATGATGGAATCAACTTCAACCTTGTGGCAGATTCTGGTGAGGGTGTCCTTTTAATCTATTTATCTAGTTGACAAAAGTAGGGTTTCTTTGTTTGCTATTTCAACATTTGATATTCTGGGGTGGGGGGGGGGAGGGGCATACACATGTGTTCATATTTCTAATGAGAATATGTGGGCAGAATAGTCCCAGACAGTAATAGCCCTACTAGATCACTACTGCACCTAGAAGTAATTTTGAATCCTGTCTGCTTAAATTGCCAAGTCTAGAGTATATCCGATTTGTAATAACTGGTATCTAGCAAACCCAACGTCTACTTCCCACCCCTTACCTTTTTAGTAAAGAATGCCATTTCCCAAAGACATGCTTGGTGACTGCCTGTTTAAGTGTGCTGATCCAGGAAGACTGCCAAAGAACACCCGCAGCAACATCCTCCCTACTACAAAATCCTTGCACAGTAGCTTAATTCCCTGTCCGAAAGACAACTGCTCTGATCCAGAAACCATGTACCCCTACTGTTTGGGAATGTTGGCATCGGAAATGATGTTTGTCTTACGAGAGATGTTAAAATGGCCCCTTAGTCTGAGGAACTTGGGTCATGGCTAGCTCATCATATGCTATTGCAAAGACTGACGGAAATTGGGGTGGCAGGGCCTGCTCTCCAATGGTTCTCCAGTTTCTTAGAGCATCGTACTCAAACAGTCAATCTGGGTCCCTTTCGATCTGGTGCCAAATCCCTAACGAAGGGGGTTCCCCAGGGCTCCTGTCTTGGTCCTACTCTTTTTAATATATATGTGGCCCCCCCTCGCCAATATTATCAGAGACCACAGCTTTGTTCCTTTTTCATATGCGGACGACACGCAACTTCTTTTTTTGTTTGATAATAACACAGAGGAAACAAAACCGCTCTTTGCAGGCAGGATGCGAGCGATCTCTGACTGGATGACGAAGAATTTTCTCCAGTTGAATGCTGGCAAAACAGAAGATCTTCTGTTTGGCAAAGCACAAATCCTGTGGTCCCTGATTGGTGGCCGCTAGAACTAGGCCCTGCCCCCATGCCTACATCCAAGGCAAAAAATCTGGGTGTGTATTTAGACCTCTATCTATGAAAGATCATACTACAGCTGTTTCAGGCACTTGTTTTTATATGCTGAAGCTCCTTCGGCGAGTGTTCCACCTCCTTACTTTATCTGTCTGTAAGACTCTACTCCAAGCTTTAGTGGTCAGCCGACTGGACTACTGCAATGCACTGCTGGGAGCAGCCAACGAGGGGGTGCTAAACAGGTTGCAAGTAGTTCAGAATACGGCAGCCCGGTTTGCGCTTAATAAGCCTCCCAGAACTGCCTCCCTGCCATTACTGAAATCCCTTCACTGGCTCCCCATTCGTAACAGAATTAAGTTTAAAATCTGCTGCCTGGTCCATAAATCGATCAATGATAGGAGCCCCAGATATCTGGTGGAAAAACTTGTCCACTATCGCCCTTGCAGATCTCTGCGCTCTGGAGAGAAGGCTCTGCTAGTAGTCCCTCGATTTAATAAACTTCGATCCGGGGCAACTCTTTTGCCTATCTCGCCCAGCGTCTGTGGAACACACTCCCCACCGCCTTACACAAGTGCCCAAATCTTCATAAATTCAGCAAACTATAGAAAACTGAACTCTTCAAACACTGAGTATTTTTCTATCTTCTTGTCCCTCCGCTCCCAGCGCGGAGATTGCCCTACGGGGGTGATTCCAGCGCTCTACAAATTCGTTCATTCCTATCCTGCTTTAGCTCCTGGATTGGCTTCCTGGTTTTGACCAACTGTTTTAGACACAGTAGCATGTTTGTAGTGTTAATCCTTAAACGTCCCTCACAGTCCAGTTATATCTTTTTTATTAAAAAAAAAAAACCAACTACCATTTAAAAAAAATTATTCTAATTTCATTTTTGGGGAGCCCCCTTTTTTGTAACCTTAGCACCCTATCCCCTTAGCCACACTTGAAATCTAGAAACACCCTAACCACCCAATACCATTACCCACCCCTAAACCCTGAAAACACCCATACCTCCCTAGACCCTTAGCCAACCCCAAAAACACCCTTCCCACCCAATACCCTTATCCACCCCAACCCCTAAATTTAAGTGTGTGTGTGTGTGTGTGTGTGTGTGTGTGTGTGTGTGTGTGTGTGTGTGTGTGTGTGTGTGTGTGTGTGTGTGTGTGTGTGTGTGTGTGTGTGTGTGTGTGTGTGTGTATATATATATATATATCTCGATCTCTCGGTCTTGCATTGTAATGGCATGCGCGGTAAGGGCATTGTGTAGTAAAGGCATTGTGTTTTTTTTGTTTTGTAACTCTTTTTATTGAATTTTACAGCTGTAACCGTTATCTGAAAAACCTCAATCCAGGTTAAACATGTCTCTCCCGCCTTAAAGGAAACCCTTAACCATCTGACACATGCACAGTGACCCCCCCCACCCCCCCAGTAGTCTCCCTCTGTCCCGGAGTTATAGTCACTTTCCATACTCCATGGCCTCTGGGCTGGGGCCCGCCGCTCTCGCCCATGGACGGGTACCATCAGTTCATGGCATGCCTCATCGTTCCTTCCGGTTGGCGCTGCATGCCCTGGTTCCCGCCTGTGGCAAGCCTTAATTAGCGGTCCTCTGTCCCAACAGTCACTTTTTTACAAAATGTCTTGGGGCATCCTCTGCCCTCTTGCCAGTTTTTCCAGTGTTTGGCATCTCTGCATTTCCTTTGTCCAATCATGCACTTGTGACCCATCCTCTCTCCCCCATTATCTCACAAATTCCTTTTTCACCAAGGGGAATCTCCGGTTGAATAGGGTATTTTTGTACGTGGTCGCTTCAGAGTCTCTCCATACACCTAGAAGTGCGAGTATTGCCTGTCTCCGTGTTGGTGTGCCCACTGCGGCCTCCAGTTTACTCCGTACCCCCACCCAAAAGGACCATTCCAGTAACCGTCTAGGTTCCTTATATCAGTTTCATGCCCTAAATTTGTTCAGGTCCCACAGTGTTGAACAAAAGTATGCAATCTGTGAAGGAGATGGCTTGGTGGTCATTTGTCCATCGAACAACCGTCTCTTCAGGGGAATTCTTCCATGGTCTCCTCCTTCGGGGTACTCTGGGCCTGCAGTGTGTCGTAGACGCAGATAACTAAACTGTTGTGTGGGCAACGTTGTCTTTTTTTTCAGATTTTCAACCGGCACAATGCTGTTTGCGTCCCAAACATCCTCCAGGACCTAGAAATTCCAATTCTTAAACCCCAGAATGGAGTTGGCTGGCCCCATTTTATTCCACAACCATAGGGGGGGGGTCTTTGGTGTCAGTCTCTTTGTCCTTTCCATGTCCCTCAGTAGTTTACACCAAACCATGATCCCCTGGACTGTCTTCGTGGTGCATCTGCTTTCATACAGGGCATGAACGTAACCTCGCTCCCCAGGCGCCAGTCTGCCCAGTCTATATGCTGGGTCGTCCAGAAATACTACAAGGTGGCCCAGGTCAGCGAAGTGAACAAGTGGGCATACGGCCACTTGTTGACTTCGCTGACCCGGGCCACCTTGTAGTATTTCTAGACTTTGGGTTGTGCTGTGTCTCCCTCGGAAGTTTAGCTTTGTAGCGTAGAGTTTTATTCGCATTGGGCCATCCTGCCATAACAGGGGTCACAGTTTATTGAAAGTCTTGAAGACTAATCGGTTTGCTAGGACTTTAGCGAGAAGTTTAGTGTCTGCGCTGAGGAACAAAATGGGCCTTTACGAGTCCCAGCACTCTCTGGGTTTCCCTGCCTTGGGTATGAGCACTATCGTTGCCTTGCCTAATCCACGGAGAGTACTCCTATCCTGTGAGCCTCAATAAACCTATTGTTTAGTAGAGGTACTATCTCCATAGCCATTTGTTTGAAGAAGTCTACTGGGATTCCGTTGGTGCCTGGAGTTTTCCCAGATTGCAATTGTGTGAGGGCCAGCTGTCACCTTAAAGCTTCTCACCCACGCCCTCAAAGCCCTCCACAACACCGGTCCCGCCTACATGAACCACTGCCTCTCGTTCCACGCACTCCAAAGGTCCCTCTGCTCAGCCCAGCTCTCCCTTGCGACGGTGCCGTGCATCAAAAAGACCAGAACAGGAGGCCGCTCCTTCTCCTTCCTCGCGGCCAAGGCATGGAACACCCTCCCTCTCCACCTCTGCCAGACACCAACTCTCTCCAAGTTCCTGAAGGATCTCAAGACCTGGCTTTGATTAATCACTGTGAGGATCCAGGAGTTGCATGGACTCTGGAGGGTCTTGAAGGACCACATGACCTGGCCTTTTTGATGAATCTCCGCAAGCATCCAGGAGCTGCGCAAGCTACCCTCAAACCCCCCCCCACCTCCCCCCCCCCCCATGCGCCTTGAGACTCGGGTGAGTAGCTGCGCTTAACAAACGATTGATCGAGTTTGTTCTGTTAGGCCGCTCTCTACTTCCCCAACACTAAACCCAGTCAGTTGTTTGCAAGGGGCAGTCAGTGACTAACATTCTCAACTGTCTGCTGCTGTGATTTGCATCGGTTATGGCCTCACTGCAAATTGCATGCTTGCCATCTGAGGGCATTATCATGGGTATGTAGATCCTTTATCGTTCCCTTGCTCTGAGCCATGCTAAGATCTTGCCTGCCTTGTCGCCTACTTCATACATTTGTTTCTGCCGTGTGATGTAGGACCTCTTAACTGACCTAGTGAGCAGTAGTCAAATACATATTCAGTCTCTGGGGGATGGCTCTGGTGGATTTCTTTTATACTTGCAAGAATTCTCACTACTCAAAATTATTTACCCTCCAGTATGTGTTGCAGGTAGCATTGGTAGACGTGTTTCGCTTACAGTGGAACTTTGTTTCAATAACAGATTTTTCCTATACTCTTGATTTGTTGTTTTTGTGAAAGCTCCACTTTGATCGGACCCAAGTCATCCTGATAGCCCTGGACTTACCAAGAAGGGTGTGGTCGGCAGACCTGATGCATCTTTGCTTGTGCCACCTGCTCCATCCTTTCCAGGGTAGACCTCACAGTCCTAGTGGCAAGTTTTTCACCCTAACCTCCTAAGCCTTTATGCCTGGAGATTGAGCGGGGTAACTTAAATGCTTTTTCTTTACCTCCTGAAGTAGTGTCATTGTGTGTGCATGCAGCCATTCTACCAAATCTGTATTCTGGAAGATGGAATAGGATTGTGATGTGGTATAAGGACAATTGGGTAGATCTGCTTCTGATAGAGACTTCTAACCACAGATTCCTCATCTTCGAATACTCCCCAGGCATCAGACTGCATCCCGAAAATTTTGGGTCCCAAGAGTCTGCGTTGGAAGTTATGTCGTGGTGCCTATATAGGCATCACCCCAGCGTGCTGACATCCGTTCTGTTCCTTTCGTTCTGTGTGAACAGGGCAGATCCAGTGAGCTTGCTTGGTCACTTTTCACCACATTTTTGCAATTTTGTCTTTTTAAATTATTGCTCCCAGTGTGCTAAGGACACCATATTGGATCCTATTTGAAACCAATCCAAGATGGCGCCAGTACTCTCGTCGGGATACTGACACCACATGTCCCAAACTCTTTCCCCCTGCCGAGGAAAAGCTGCCGGCACCCAACTCCTATTCTCCAGAGTCCACCAAGGTAATCGTTGACTCCGCCCAAGGCCCCGTGCAATGGCGTGCATGCGGGAGCCAGGTAGGTGGAGCGCTGAAGCCAAAATTAGCCCACGGGGAGTGAGGGGTAAGGGGGGAGAGAGTTGAGGGGGTGGTGGGGCCTGAACCCCCAGGCTGTCAGGGGAGGAGTGCTGGGAAAGGAAGGCTAGGTCTCCTGGAGCGGCACAGTGACAATGTGCAATCATGTAGTGCAATGGAGCCCTTGTGCAAGGTTTTGCCCAGGACCCAGTGAGTGAAGGGGCATCTTTGGGGGCAGAGGAATCCTTGCAGGAAGACCCCCGTCAACTGCGTTGCATCCACAGCATCCTTAGAGCACCTTCAGCATTCTTCATCTCTTGCATTAGGACCACTGTATAGGAATCCATTGCAACACTGATAAAGTGCCTGGAACTGCTGAAGGACTGCTTCTCCTGAGAAGGTAACTTTTCTGAAGGACCTTGTTGGTCCCCCTGACTGCCTTCCTCCCAGAATTGGTCACCCCAAGTACTTCTAACCGACCAAATTGACACTTCTAAGTTTTCCTTGAAAAAGCTTGTAAGTGTCCAATTTGTTGACTTTGCCAAGGCTTGCTCGTTCGGTGGAATTACTTTGATTTATTATTGCTTGTAAAATGCACATCTCTGGAACCCGCTGATGGATCTTTTTAATTCTAGTGTCTAAATTCTTATAGAAAAGTCTTTTTACAAATAGGCTTCGGATTTCTTGAGTGTCGTGTTGATTTCTTCTGCAAATGTTTTTGTGCTGTCTAAATGTATTACACTAGCTCCTGTGGGTATGCCTGGCTACTCAGTACCACAGCTACCCATGGATGAGCTGAGGGTTTTATGGACGAAACCTACTGGATCTAAAGGAGTTGCTAAGTGTATTACACAGGGAGGTCGCACAACTACACCATATAATACACCCCATTTCCTCACATGGGCAATAAAACCCAACCAAGTGGGTGCTTCAGATCATCGAGAAGGGGTACAACCTACCATTTTTGGAAACGCTTCCACTCTTCCACACCATCCCAAGAACAACCGACTGAGGACCATCTCTTATTGCTTCTTCAGGAAGAGCAGACTCTTTTGGCCAATAGCTATAGAAAGGGTACCCGCACCAGAAGTAGGATCTGTTAATTATTCCCATTGCTTTCTGGTGCTGAAGGACAGCACCCTTTGCGCTATACTAGACCTGCGCACTCTTAACTACTTCGTAAAAAAAAAAAAAAGAGCAATTTATGAATGTCACATAGGCTTAGGACCTGTCTGCCCTGGATCCTGGAGACTGGATTGTGGTGCTGGAACTGCAGAGCGTGTTTTTCCACATCCCCGTCGTGCCGGCCCACAGGCGCTACTTGCCGTTCGTGGTGTTCCACAAGCATTTTCAGTTTGCTGTTCTACCCTTTGGCCACACCAATGCCCCTTGGGTGTTCATAAAAGTGATGGCAATGGTTCCAGCCCTTCTACAGAGATTATGGGTTCCAATCTTCCTCTACCTCGATTACTGGCTGAAGTCCCAGCGGGTGCAGCATCAGGGGAATCTCTCCGACCAGGTCCTGATATCAGAGGGAACTACAAAAGGTCTGCAGTGGTTGCTCACAGACCCCATTTGGGCCAGCAGTATACCCATGTCCCTTCCTCATGCAGAGTTCACAGTGATGATAGATGCATCACTCCTGCCCTGGGGTGGCATCTGTGAGAGGTGGAGATCAGAGTAGTCTGGTCTCTGGCCGGAGCCTCAGCTCCACAATAATATGTTGGAGTGGAGTGTGATCAATGGAAGGCTGGTTCAGGTGTTCATGGACAGCACCTCCATCATGTGGTGCTTTAACAAACTGGGTGAAGTCGTGGGCCTGGTGCCAGGAGGTTCTGCACCTCTGGACATGGCTGGAACGTCAGGATAATTTCCCAGTCGTAGAACACCTGGTGGGATCTCTGAAGCCAGGGCAGACTAACTCAGCCGTCGATGCTTTGCTATTCACGAATGGCGCATCTCCCTGGAGGTGGTGCAAGTTCTCTTCCGAGATTGGGGAGAACCATGGTTTGATCTACTCGAAACTGCAGAGAACATTCTCTGTCAGCACTTCTGCGTTCTATAGTTTCCAACGCAGCTCTCGCTCGGAGACCCCGCAGTTTCGAGTGGGGTCGGGCTTACTTTTCGCCGCTATGCGGATACCACTTCTGCCAGAGTTCTCAAGAAGATCCGGATTGAGAGAGGCACAAGTCATCCTATTGGTTCCGGTTTGGGCACAGAGGGTCCAGAATTCCTGAGCAGGAGCATCTATCCTCTGGTCAGGCTGCTTCTTCAGGAGGGTCTTCTGTCACAATAGGGCAGGGTCCTGCACCCGAACCTGCACATGCTCCACCTTCATGCATGGAGATTTAGTGCTGACAGTTGAGGGTTTTTGATCTCCCTCTCGAAGTTTGTGATGTTATCTTGGCAGCCAGGCGTCCCTCTATTAAAACGGTCTACGCCTCCTGTTGGGATAAGTTAGTGGTTTGGTGTTCCTCACGCCATGTAGACCCCATTTCTGCACCACTTGCTGAAGTTTTTTTTGTTCTTTAGCTCGGCAAGGCTTTGCACTGGGCACCGTTAAAGGCTGTCAGCCGTCTTGACTTTCTTGTGGCTGCTGGATCAGCCTCCCTGACCAGCTGGTTCCCTAGACACGTGCCTTATTTCTTTCAAAAGTGGTTACCCCTTTTCACATTGGCCAGAGTATTACTCTGCCTGCCTTCCATGCTTTGCCTTATCCATGAAAGGAGGAGGGGAAACTCTATTGTTTGGACCCTAAAAAGGCTCCGTCTTTCTATATTGATCGCACCAAAGACCATTGGGCGGATGACCAGATCTTTGTTGTGTTCACCGGAGCGAAGATTGGCAAGGCTGTGCAGAAACCAATCCTCTTCAGATCTATAGTACTCTGTATAAAAATTAGGGTTGGGCAGAATTTGTGAATTTTGATGTCATGGAAATGCATTAAAATTCTGTGGAATTACGGGACTGAGTGGGCATTTGGCACTATTTTCTAAGCACAAAATGCACCCACTCGTCCAAAAGTGGATGCAAGAACGCATTTTGCCTAAGAAAATAGCGCGGCCTCTGGGTGCCCTTGCATGCTGTGCAGCGATTAAAGGTTTTAATCACTACAGAGTATGTAAGGGTGCAGAGAGGTATACAGTTGTTTCTAAAAATGACGTGAAGAGGGAGCAGACCAACTACGTTTAGAATCTGTATGCCCCCCGATGCCCTTACATACTCTGCAGTGATTAAAAGTTAAACACTGCAGAGTATGTAAGAGTGCAGAGGGGAATACAGTGCTTTCTAAATACTGTGGGAAGAGGGAGCAGTTCCTCTATGTTTAAAAACCATTGCAGATTAAAGTAGTTTGTTCCGCTGGCTGAGCGGGGGATTTTATGTAATTCTGCGGAAATTTCCAGATTCCTCTGATTCCTCCAGTGGAACGTAAAATTTCTGCCCAGCAACCCACTGAACTCCTCCGGGATCACTCCACCCAGGCTGAAGCTGTAACTACTGTATTAGCGCGCACGGGGTGGAGGGGGGTGGGGTGCGGGGTGACACCTGTCTCTGATATTTGTCAAGCTGCCTTGTGGAGGTCCCTCCATACGTTCACGAAGCACTGGACAGTCAGGTCTGTTGTGATCGATGTTTCGCCCATTCGATTCTCCAAGACTTTTTGTACTAAGCCAGTTCGCAGACCCTATTCCAGGAAGGTTTTGCTTGGGTATCTATTCTAAGGTGAATCTGCCGTTAAAAGGGTGAATCATAAGAACAAGTTGCTTACATTCAAAAATGATTTTTCTGGTAGGGACTCCATTTAATTGCAGATTCCTCACCGACCCTCCCATCCTCCTCGCTCTACAAATTGAGCTCTTTCTCAAAAAGGTCCCATTAGATGCACGCTGGTAAAACCCGCTTTTTTTGAGGGGCCTCTGCATTTTTTTGCACAGAAGTAGTCACGAAAGAAACTGATGGCAGAACTCCGGGTGGCGCCTATAGAGCACTCTAATGTCACTTCTGATGCAGATGACTGTGAAGCCAATCAATACCACCTACTGGTGTGCAGTGGTACTGCTAAAGATTTTCCAAATCCAGTCAGACGCCTGGGTCATATTCTAAGGCAGGGGTCTTCAAACTGTGCGGCGCGACCCCCAGGGGGGCCGTGGAGCGATGCAAAGGGGGTCGCGCCTTCCCAGTCACACTTCTGCCGAGGCCCAAGGGCTTCAGCCCCCTCTTCCCCCGTCCTGCGTCTCAGCCCGGGCTGCTGCAGTGCAACTCGAGCTGCTGGGGGCTCAGCTGGGCAGTGTCTGAGTCTTATCTCCGGCACGCCCGAGTTTTTCACAGGTCTTTAAAGACCATTTGCATGTTTACATGCCTTTGTAAACTGGTTACAGAGGCTTAGTTTTTTTCCTGGTTCCAGTACCCCCTGGGCCCCCACTCTGCCTATTCCTTACATTTGTATTTTACATTTACTGCTGCAGTGTGAGAATGCATTTCATGAAAAGGAATATAAAGTAGGGTTGCCAAAAGAAAAATGCCTGCCGTGTTTTGTTTAAAGAGCCTGCAAAGACCTCCTCTTGACACTAAATAGACTTATAAATAAAAAAGTATGTATGCATTCGTTATGTGACTTTTCTGTCTTTGTTCTCTTTAATTATCAGTCATGGATCATTGAGGCAGCCCTAGAACACAATTAAAAGTGCTTTCTATTTATATTTGCTGTTCGAAGTATGCACAGATAAGTGCTTAAAATACAGCTTTAGGTGACTGCTTATTTTTGTACCGACTGGGCCATCAAAATAATCTGCTGGCAACCCTAACCATAGGACTGGAAGTTTGTTGCAGGATCAGCACATTATTTATTTCCTCGATCCCCGATTAATGCCATAATAGCAATAGTTTAACTTAGATCTTAAACCCTACGCCGCCGTCCATAACATGCTGAGTTACTTCAAGTGTCTGGGAATGCACTCTGCATTCAGCCAACTCACTCATCATTCTCGCCCTTCACTTTCACGCTCACCCTGCATTCACAGCGATCACAATGCACTCACACCATTCACCCGCTCACCCTGCACTCAGTGATCACTCTGCACTCACAATGCACTTGCGCTGTTCATCCTATACCTCACCCTGCAGCCACACGAGTACACTACTCATCCTGCACTCATGTGACACTTCACTCACCTGTCCCCCTCACTGCTCAATATGCAACTCACTCAAACAAGCCCATCAGTAATCATACACTCATTCGTCCCATTCTGAACTTGCATCAGCACCTAAATTCATAAGCCACCTCACTAACCCTGCAGTCACTCCTCTTACCCTACTCTCACACTGTTGCATCGCTCACCGTGCACTCACATGGGCACTCTTGTCACCCACACAGTGCAGAGGGTTAACGTTCCTGCTACAAAGAATATGTACCATGCAGATCACAGAAATGAGTGTGAGTAAACTATGAGTAGCGCTATAAAAAAATGAAATGTTTGTCAGAAAGGTGCTATAGAGAGATGAGGTGAATTGTTGGTGAGTGGCTGTGAAGGAATTCATGGAGAAGGAGGAAACGGGGGTGGGGCACCAAAAAGACTGTTGCACCGTGTGCGACCAGTGTTAGGACCAGCCCTGGCTGGGAGTGTTAAAGGTGAAGTGAGAGGTTGAATGGGGAGAGTTCAGAAGTTGTAAAAGGGGTGAAAGAAAATGGCCTTCAAAGTGAGAGAGGGATCCGGGGTTAGGAGAGGACAGAGGGATGGAAGGGAGGGGGTGAGAGGAAAGCTGCATGGGTAAACTGCTTAACTCTGCACAAAACCGCCAGGGTTTTAAGGGACCCCTGCTTCTCCCGGCCAGGGCCAAGTGAGCTTCTAATGTGGCAGCACGTATTCCTGCGGAGTGGAAGGCCCTTCACAAAGGTTGACTAGAAATCTTTCTGATAATTGCTGTATTTTGGTTATACACTGGTACTGATGGGGTGAAATCTTTCCTCAGTGTTACTGTGTACACGGCATCACATAACATCATTTACCTTTTCTTCCCACACAATTTAGTCAAGCCTGTCACGTAATTTGGTCCTCACCTGCCTCATAATTCCAGTAGCCCTGCCTACAGGTTTAGAAATTTTTGTCAGGAGGGGGTCCTTACGCCTCAAAATGTTGACAGGGGGGTCTCGGCATCCAAAAGTTTGAAGACCTCTGTTCTAAGGTGAGGAATCTGTGGTTAGTCTCTACCAGATAAAGCATTAGCGATTGTAGGTTACTTGTTCTTCAGGCCCGAATAACACATTGTTCAATTTACCCCTTTTGCTTGCTCAACAAAAGTATGCAGTATGCAGTCGAGGGATATTCAGCCTCATCTGCCTCTGTCTCCCAGGCCAACAGTCCCCTTTCAAGTCCCATTTAGTCATGAGGTTTTGCAAGGTCTCACAAACATGTTTCCCAATTCCCCATTCATATTGCCACCATGGGGCCTTAATCTTGTTCTGACTTTTAATGTGTTCCCCCTTTCAGCCATTGCAAAATTGCCCATTGTGAGTGCTTCCTTTCAAAACAGGTTTTCCTATTGCCATTATGTTCAGCAAGACTTGTGAGTTGCAGGCATCAAGTGTAAAGCCTCCCTTCACCACTTTCTTACCAGACAGGTTGGTTCTCAGAACCAGGGCTGCTTTCCTGCTTAAGGTGGTCATGCCCTTTCATTTAGACCAATCCATCCCACTTTCTGCTTTCATTCCTCCCCCCACATCCTACAAAAGTGGAGAGGCTCCACAGACTAGACCCCAAAAGAGCAATCTGCGTTTACATCGACCGCATCAAGGAGTTAAGAATCAAAAACCAAATGTTCATTGGCTATGTGGGCAAGATGAAGGGCAATACAGTCCACAAGAGGACATTGTCAAGATAGAGCATCTTGTGCATCAGAATGTGTTAGTTCTTTGCCCCTAAATAATCAGGGCCTACTCCACCAGAGCGGTGTCTTCTATCTCTGCACTAGCAAGAGGTTCAGGCTTTAGAAATTTTTGAGGCTGCAGCTTGAGCTTCTCCTCCCTCCCCCTTCTGCAAAACTATTAGGTCTTGACTTGGAAGTGCGAAAAGAAGGCTACTTCACATGCTTAGTCCTCCAAGATTTCTTCGTATATCCACCCATCCGCTCACCTCCTGGCCGGGTAATGCTTGGGGCATCTATTCAAAAGGTAAGGAATCTGCAGGTAGAAGTATCATTCAAAAGAAAGTAATTTACCTACAAGACCTACTTGAAGAGTCCTCTCCGAACCACCCTCCTCCCTGTTCATTGCTGGTTATTTCGTAAACCTTTTTTTAAGGTCCTGATTCTGTAAATTGTACTGCACCTGATTCACCCCACGCCATTCTCATCCATTTGCTGCGAACACACGTTAAAAAAAAATGGAAGGGAAACCGACAGTGTGCTGACCGGGACACTTTATCGCTCCAGTGATGTCATGAGGATGCTGCTTCCGGCACCGAAGTGGAGACCATGACCCCTACTAGTGTGGAGAGCTGTTAAAATGTTTTGATTCTCTCTGAAGCATGGGATATTCAAAAGGTGGGGAATCTGTGGATCGCTTTTCCACCAGAAAGATAGTTACCAAAGGTAAGTAATCTTTTCATTGTGTAAGTTTCTAAATGTGCTCTTTAAACTTCATTTTTGGTAGTGCCCCCATAGCTGTTCTTAGGTAGATGTCTCTGCAATGCTGTAGAAATAATCAAACCTTGCTTGTCATGCCCCTGATTCTAAAATGCTGTTTTGTGAAACATCTACTTTTGTTTTTAGAGTACTATTGATAAATATTACAGCGTGGTCCCCTGTGTAGCCACTTCTGCTGTACCCTTTTTCACATGTGTCAAATTGCCTATTCTAGGCCAGTCGAAGTGCCTGGATGAAGCCCTCGCTCTGTGGAAGAAAGTTCTCTCTTCACAACATGTTCCAAAAGTGCGCTGCACTGAACAAACCGTAGCATCACTACATATTCTAGGAGCTCTGTACAAGCTTATTGGGAAGGTACAGTATAGCTCTTGTGGTGAAGACTGGTACAGCTATTTAGCACTCCATACTATCTGTTCTGTGCAGGCTTTTCTGATGCATGTCGTGCATATCCTACTTAATATCACAATTGTTAGGTTGCTCTGTCCTGGAGGATGCCTACTCATTTGGTTGCACTCAAAGGTGTTTTTGGAATTTAACTTTATCTACTGAGGTGTTTTCAAAAGTGCAGTCTGTTGGAGTATGTTACGGTGCACATTCACATCTACTGGATAGAGGGATAAGCTGAGGCTGTCGTTGGAAGGCAATATGGGGGTGGGAAGAGGATGTCTGACAAGTGCTGCTTATGACTGCATCAGCTAACTCCAACAAGTCTGTTAGCCTGGCTAGAGGAGCAAGAGTGGAGCTGTAAACATGGTCAAAGGTGTGGTATTTCCATTCTAATTTACTGGTTGAATATCCTCTTACCTGAAATTAATGTCATGGTTGTTTTGGAAGACTTTGGAGTTTTTATGTTCCTCATGTAAACATCTCTGGAGTCTTTTTAAAAGGCGGTGGGGTTATCTGTGTGGCTTCAGTGAATACATTGCTAGTAAATCTGTGCAGAAAATAGTTTTGCATGTTTTCATTTGGAGTTGTGCTCTGATTTGCCTTACCTCTTTGCAGCCACTTGAATCAATTGAGTGCTATCTCCTGCTTCGAAGACTCTCCAATGCGCTTGAGGACTACTTAGCTACTGTAAATGTCTTGTGTCACCTTTCCAAGATATTGTTCTTACTGGAATGCCCCAGCTATGCTAAGGTATGTGTCAAATTATAGAATTAGTTCCAATTTTATGATTTTAAATATCTAGCCTTTCCCTTGATGTAGGCAGTATTTAGAGATAAATCAGTTAACTTTAGAATGGTTGGAAACCTTGTTGTTTCTTGGTTTGTATGACAAGCTACATTTCTTTTGCGGATTGAGAGGCCTTCTTTGCGGTCCAAGTTCAGTCAGGTTACTGGGCATTCATTCAAAGAATGGCTTTACCAGTGATGTTCTGGGGCCACAATACTATTCCGCTCAGTTTTTAATGATAGAAAAATGGACTTTGATTACATTTTGGTAAATTGCTCAATACTAGAAGCTGAGAATTAGTATTGAGAACCAGACTGCCCCATAGTTGAGGCCCCAAAAGCTTTTATCATTCTTATGTCCTAGGTACTTTAGCTTAACAGACTCTGACCCATGCTATCCAATGGGCATACTGTTCATGTGTCCCTAAAGCCTGATGGTAAGTTCTGTGCCCAAATTGAAGTGGGGTTTTAAGAGGTTTTCGCAAAGGTGCTTTAGAGTATCTTCAAAGGCCAAAACTAACACTAGTCTAGTTTTAGTTTGCAAATATTTTGGTGCTATTACAGCATGTGCCCACAAATTAACATCTGTTTGCATACTACAGAACCTCAAACGTGTTAAAAAAAAATGCATTCATGGTTTCACCATCATAATGAAGGCAAGTCAATACTTGTGGGCTCCTAGTCATGCAAAGTGCCTGGTCTGGATGGAGTACACAACTTTTTCTATAGCTAAACGTTGTGGAGCCTTGTTTCGACCTAGATATCCTCCTGCTGAGTAGTGGCCTTGCTGCATAGTTGGCTGGGATGACCTCTACAAGGCTGCCTCACACAGGTGTTTCCCAGCAGCTAGCCTTTGTTAAATGCTGAAGCATATTTCCAAGTGTTAATCAATTTGTACACCTTCCAGGGTGTCTCTGCTCCTGAAAGGTGATGACCCCCGTGTGATTACAATGTTCAAATCATGCAGCCCTGTTTTCTCTCCCAACGTTTGTTTGGGCTTGCTTGGATGGGATGTGGATGCTAAATGCTTCATACTGGAAGCCATGGTAAAGACATCCAGATTTCAAGTATGAGGAAGGGAGTTCATCGGATTTCACTCTGGCATGGGAAATTGTGGCTACATGAAAGTGGGCTAGCTAGCTATATCCCCTTCCCATCAACACTGACAACTGGTTTCATGGAGAGGGACATTATAAGTCTTTTTGTGCTGGAAAAGACTAAGGCAACGACTCATTCCAAACCGAAGCCAGTCTCTGAGCTGGCATCAAAAAAACATATATTGACACCGAAGAAGCCTTCAGAGTCTAACACCGGTCCAGAGACACCCAGAGCATCTTCTGACTCGAGGACGCTGTTGGTGCTGAAAATTCCCTAGACTCCAATCACCCCATCAGACACCAGGTCGCCATCAGTGCCGAAAAACCCGCCGGCATCAAAAACGTCCTGAGCATCTGACTTTGTCGATGCCGAAGACAGTCTTGGCGTCGAAAACCAAAGCCCATACAAGCCCCAAGGAACTGCCTGTTCAGCCTATTTTTTCCAAGCTACCAGAAGACCTCTATGCCAAGTAAAGGTTTCTGGCTATAACCCCAGATACAGGCAAGGTGGTAACCAAACCACCCTACAGGCAATTAACATAACACAAGAAAACTTTTGAGGAGGAGATTATGGGACCTCAAACACAGAAGCCTCAACGTAAAAACATAAGGACAGGGGCACCAGTCCCGTACATTTCCTACTGGAGCTTCCACCCCCTCTACCACCTACCCCTCCAGTTCTACTTGCATCTTTTTCCTGTTTCCTGTTTTGCCAATGCCATCCACATCTCCACCTTTACCAACCTCACTACCATGCTTCCCTCATGTCCAACCACTACCTCTTAGTTAGGGGAACGCAGCAATCGGTAAAACATAAACCCTGTACTACAATTCATACTACCCAGATCCACACGGTGATCCTGTAACACTTGAACACTGGGATGACTGCCCCCCCCAGGGGATACAGATCTCGATCTATACCCCTCAAAATCTTACCCTTCTGACACCACCTCCACATATTATGAGTAAGGCTCCCTGTTTACCGTTTTTACAGATAAATACAGACCGAAAACTATTTATTTTCTTGTCTGTATTTATTTTTAAATGTGGATAAAAACGGAAATTGGGTGATTTTTGAGTGATTCTTAATACACTTTGCCATGACTGCCAGGCCAATAACTGTGTGGATTGATAGGCAAGGGGGTGAAAAAAGAAAGGGACTTTAGTAAAGAGGCTTAAACGGCAGTAGATTTGCTCTATGCTTATACTGAAATGTGCATATTTTCATACAAGTACATTGATTTATCTTCTGCGGGTGTTCATATCACTGAAACCAGGCAGATATTCAAGCATGACTGCATATTTATTGGTTAAATAAATGGGGAAGTATACCAGGTTCAGCTTTATTTTTCACAAAACCCATAGTAAATATGGATAAATACAGACTGAAATGTCAAAAAAATAAATACCATAAAACCGGGAGCCCTAATTGAGGTACTGCGCAGGGCCGTGGAAAATCATAAAGTTGATATGCACATGCTTGATAGGCAAATATCTATATCTCTATAATCCTCACCAACTAACCAAACTTATGTAAAAGGGACCTGTCCCTCCTGATTCTCTCGTAGTACACACGGTGAGAAAACGAGCCAATTCTCCAGGGACAGGTGATGCTCCTCCTACAGACAAGGAGACTGTAGGAAGCTGGCTCTGTATGGGATATTGCCACTAGGAGGTTATACCGAGTACAGAGTACAGCGGTTCCCCAAAAGTGTACAGGGCTCAATGTAAAACCCAAAGTGCTTTATTATTGGTAGTGTGTGTGAGCAGCCTTAGGCATAACCCAGAGGAGTGTAAGACAATTATTGCACTACATTGACCAGTGATGGACACACAACTCAAAAGGAAACCCACACCTATTTTAGAAAAAATCAGCTTTGAACTTTTATTTTAAGACCAAGATCTTTGCAATCGGCTAAGTACATTTTAACCTAGAAATACTTTGTACTACTCTGAAATTGGTGTCAATTTCTGAAAGTGAAATGTTATGTGGAGGAAAACAATAATGCGGTTATACGGGTAAGTGTCTGACTTATAGTTCCAGTCTTCGGCACCAAAGGTTAGCAAGGGACAAGGATCAGGTAAGAACCAAAACTGCACCACCAGCGGCACAGGGGCGGCCGGGTGCAGAGGTCAAAATCGGAGTTCGGTCCAATGCGTTTCAGTGGAACTTGGGGCTGCACGAAGCCACGTTGCTTGCAGGTAAGTAACTGTGTTGCAGGGGCCAAGCTTTGAGGATTAGGTCAAGCACAGAGGGGGCCCGCTAAGCAGAACCTAACTTACACCACCAGCGGCACGGGGGTGGCTGGGTGCAGGGTGCAAATTCAGTGTCTGGCTCCCAATGCTTTTCAATGAGGATTCTGCTTTCCAGTAACAGGCTGCAGGCGTCGCACTGAAGGTTGCAGGAGGGAGACCAACGACAGCAGAGGTAAGAAGAGATGTTGGGGCACAGTCGGTACAGCTCACCAAGGCGCAGGGGCTTCGAATGCAGGGGTGCCTTTCAATGTCTGTCTTCTTAGCAGAGCCGGTTGCTGTCATGGGGAGCCTCTGGCTTCAGGATGCAGGCGCCGTCGAGGGGTCAGGAGTGGTCGGCCAATGCTGGACTCGAAGTCAGGATCGCTGTGGAGGCTTCACTGGACAGGTGAGCCACTCCGTCTCGGGCCGTAGGCGTCAGTTGCAGAATGGGCAGGAATCGTGGTTCCCCCTAGATCCGGAGCCCTTGTAGTTGGATTATTCTTGACAGGGCTGCTGTCCTCCGGAGATCTGATCTTTGTTGAAGAGTGGGCAGTCTTCTTGGGGTTTATGGAAGTCACTGGCCACAGGACAGGCGTTGTCTTGTTCGCAGGTTCTTTAAGCTGGAGACAGTCCAGTAGGGCTTTGGCCAAGTCAGTAGTTGTCTTCAGGCTTTGCTGCACAGCGTTATCTTCGTCTTTTGTAGGTTGCCGGAATCTTCTTTCTAGGTCTGGGGGAGTCACCTTAATACTAAATTTAGGAGTAGTTTTAGAGGAGTACTAGGTAGGGCCCGTGGGCACCTTACCTGGGGTGACTACACCCACTAATATGCCACCCTTCTATGGGATAGGAAATAGACCTAGCCTTGATTGGAGGAGTCTCCTCATCTTCAAGATGGAGGGGACTGAAAAGTGTGCTTAACTTCACCTCCTCCAAAGTGAGGGTGTAAACCTGGGGCTGCGATTTGCTGCTAGCAGCAGAAGCTGGGGGTCACATTACAAAGGCGGCAGCCCTTTAAAGCTTCCCCTTCGAGCACTGGCCCATCCTTGGGGAGGAGGTGGGACACTGCTGCCCAGGATGTGTATTGATTCTGGTCCCAGATAGCAGAGGCTCTCCACCCAGGGGTCCAGAAACATGTCTGTGTGTGGCAGGCTGCCTAAAGCCAATCAGTGCCCACACCAGGGTAGGTAGTTTTCAGGGGGCACCTCTGAGGTTCCCTCTGAGTACATGCTTTAATAAATCTCACACTGACATAATTGTGGATTTATTAGAAGGACCTGTTTGGTACCAAACACTCCTGGTTTCAGTGAAGCAATCATGGTGCTGGGAAACACGAGTTGTCGAGTTTCCAGCCCATGTGTACTCCTTATGGCTCCCCTGGCACTTACAATATTTAATAATGGACTTAAGTATTGCAGGGGCATATGTACTCCTGCATATATGCCCTCACCCATGGTATAGTGCACCCTGCCTTAGGGCTGTACGGCATGCTAGAGGTGTGGCTTAACTATACCTACAGGCAGTGCTGTCAGGCATGGCACCCAGGGGAGGGTGCCATGTCAACTTTGTTGTTGTTTTTCCCTTTGTAAGAACAAGCAAGCTGCAAGGGCAGTGGCATGGTCCTAGTGAGGGAGGTCCCAGAGGACCCTCTTCATCTCCCTGGCCCTAGGTACCCAGGGTACCACTTCCTAGAGACTCATAGGGAGCAAAAGTACCAATTGTGGATCTGTTTTAAGGAAATGAGCACTGGCACAGGGGACCTGTTCTGCAGGGACCCTGTGCACTACAATCAAAACCACATACAATAAAAGGCAACAGGTGGGGGCTAACCATGTCAAGAGGCATTTTCTCACAGCTTTACAAAATCTTCACCACTAAGTGGTTCTAGTTCGCACTGACAACATGGCCGCCATGTATTACGTACAAAAGCAGGTAGACACGCACTCCATACAGCTCTGTCATATATTGCATGTGGTGTTGGGCCATACATCACAACATCCGCCTCCTAGCAGAATACTTACCAGAGGACGACAACGACTTTGCTGATAAGCTTTGCAGAATGCAACAACAGGTACACGAGTGGGAAATCGATACAACACTACTTCACTCATACTTCCAATGATGGGGAACCTCGGAGGTGGATTTCTTTTCCACAACCAGAACTCGTAATGCAAAGCTTTGCCTCCAGGTTTCCCCACCACCAGTCCAAGGGCAATGCCCTACAGATCAACTGGTCAAAGATATTTGCTTACGCTTTTCCTCCTCTCCCACTCATTCCTTACCTGGTTCAGAATCTCAGACAAAAATCCTGCTCACTAATTCCAATAGCCCCGACATGAGTTTTACAAGCATGGTTCAGAACTCTACTCCAGCTGTCAGTTGTGCCACATGAGAAATTGCCAATCTAGCCACACCTAACTCAGGAGCATGGCAGGGTCACACACCCTGACCTCAACCAACTCATTCTGGTGATTTTGGCTCCTGAAGTCCTAGAATTTAGATACCTAAATCTTACACAAGAATGTTTGACCATTCTAAAACAAGCCCGTAAGCCTGCCACACGAGCAGACTACGCAGCAAAATGGAAAAGATTTGTGCACTATTGTTTAACAAAACGGATCTAATCGCTCTCCCCTACGGTACAGGACCTTATTTGCTACCTGCTCCATTTACGAGCAGGACTGTCCTACACCTCCATTCGTTTACACTTAAGCGCTTGCTGCTTATGTGTTAAACAGAAAACACATGTCCTTGTTTAAAATTCCAGTCATCAAAGTTTGTCCACCAGCACCAGTCTGGAATCTCAATAGTTCTCTCCAGACTTATGGGGCCACCCATCGAACCACTACATTTATGTGATCTACAGTTCCTCACATGGAGGGTAGCCTTCTTAGTGGCTATGCCATCCCTTAGACGGATCTGTGAACTTCATGCGCTGACTTTGGAAGAACCCTTTTTCCAAGTCCGTCTTGAAAAATTGGTACTAAGAGCAAATCCCAGATTTCTACCTAAAGGTTTATTTTTAATATAAATCAGACCGCTGAGCTCACATTTTTCTTTATAAAGCCAGACGCCACAGCGGCAACAGCTCTACACACACTCTGTTAAAAGAGCTGTAATGTATTACGTCAAGAGGATGAAGACATTTTTTAAAAGTCAGCAGCTTTTCATAGCCTTCTCAAATCCTCAGAGGCTCCCCAATCTCATTAGCAGGTGGTTAGTAAGATGCATACAAACTTGCCACCACAAAGTTTAAATGAGCACTAACTGCTATTCTAAGAGCTCATTCCACCCGTAAGAAAGTAGCCTTGATGGTTTTTCTAGGCAACATTCCACTAGTGGATATCTATAAAGCAGCCACAAGGAATAACCCACGTACATTCACCAAGCATTATTGTGTTGATGTCTTAGCTAACCAGCAATCTAAAGTGGGTCAAGCTGTATTACGAATACTTTTTCAAGCGTCTATTAGCTAGCCACCGCATTTAGGGAGCACTGCTTTACATTAGATGCTAAGCATATGTATGTACGGCCAACACATGCTACGAATGGAATATGTTACCCTGTAAGAATCTATTCGTAGCATCAAGTGCCGTAGATTCAGATGTACCTACCCTCCTCCCCGGAGCTAATGACTGACAAACACCCTATTCTACTCAACATTTATCTTTCTCAACTATAACTTGCATGTTCATCTTTACTGTCATTTCCTGCTCCTATCCTAAGTTCACCTGATGGGCCAAAAACAATCTAACAAAGGAGCTGATGAGCATGCGCAATACACACTATTGGAGGGGTTGCTATACCCCATGACTCGAAAGACTTTTTGAACAAAAAACTTGCTAAGCATACGAATCTACAACAATACACGCTATGAATAGTTACAGGGCAAGTAACATTTTCCTTCCCTAACTGGCCAATTACATGGAGACGTACATGTTGGTTCTGCAGTTCGGTTTGTTATTGCCGTTTTTGGTAAATTTGATGGCAGCAGATATTTCCTGCTTTGCTTGTTTTTTTTTAATTACTGTTCCACTACTGTGAAGTCTGGTTACGAAATCTGTATTTTGTGTTGCTGGTGTACCCCTTTAATCTTTGAGGACAGATTAGTATTTGGAGAGTGTATGCTCTATTTAGGTATATTTTCAGTTAGTTCAATAAACGGGAGGAGGCCCTGCAATATTCACGCTTATAAATCAAACCTATCTCACTTTTGTTCATTCTTTGTATGGAGTTACTAGCAAATGTGATCAGAACAAGCCAAGCAACAAAGGGAGTACCATTTGGTAAGGAAGTACACCATCTGCCTTCACGCTAATGATGTGCTATTGACTTGAACAGACCTTGTTCACTCCCTCCCCTCCCTCCCCTCCCTCCTAGAAGAAATAGCTACATTTGGAAGGGTGGTGGGATTTTTGTAGATTTATTTTAAAGCCCAACTCCTGAACCTATCTCACCTTCACCAATCTGTAGAAACAATACTGGCACAATATCCGTTGTGGTTTGAAAAATGTATCGCATATTTGGGGGTAAAGATTTGCCCCTCCAGGAAAGACACAGCCTGTACAAACAAACTAGACTTGCTGCTATCTATGTGAGGTGACCTGCACAAATGGCACAACGGGGGCTTAACTTGGCTCGACTGTATAGCTGCTGTCAAGATGACGGCTCTCCTGAGACTTCTATTACTGGCACAATCCCTCCCTCTGCGCTTACCACACCGAGTCCGGAGGGACCTTCAAAGCTTGATTAATGTAGGAAAGTGCCCCTTTTTGTCATGGTCACCACCACTTTTTGCCACTGCTACTGTTTTTTGACTGATGTGCAGTGGGTCCCTGCTAACCAGGTCTTTGTACCAGTGCTCTTTCCCTAAAACAAGGTAAAATAGTCTAATTCTAACACTACTGGCACACACTCCGGCACCCCTGTAAGTCTGTAGTAAGTGGTACCTCTGGTACCTAGGGCCTGGGTACCAAAGTGGGTCCCTAAGGACTGCAGCGTGTATTATGCCGCCCTAAGGGACCCCCATACAAATTCCAGGCAGCCTGCCATTGCAGACTGTCGTGATGCAAACTATGGGTAAAAACACGACATGGCACACTCACTGTCTGCCATGCCTAAGTCAATGCATGTTGTATATGTACGTTACCCATACAGCAGGCCTTGAAGCCCAAAGGCAGGGTGCATTATGTTACTAGATGGTACAAGTGAACTGGGAAGCCATCTTAAGTATATGTACCGGGCACTGGTCATTAGAAGTCTTCCAACTACATGATGGCTTTACTGAAACCTATGGTGTTGGGTATCAAACTGTAGAAAGCTGGCTCTTTATATAGTGCACTAAAATGAAGTACACTGTAGAGTCCATGCAACCCATACTGGTTAACAGGGGCTTGCTTTAACAATCCCAAGGTCCTTTATTAGTGGTAGTGTGGCGAGCAGCTTTAGGCCTATCAGAGGGGAGTGTTAAGCAGCTGTTGTACAGTCAATAAATGGGCCACACACTCAAAGAAATCTGACACCAAATTATAAAAATAAAAGCATTTTAGATCATTTTAGGCACCAAAATCTTTGTGATCAGATGAGTACTTTTTTAAGATCGTTTTTTAGCATTTAAATACTATATTTGTGGTAATGTTAACCTATGGGGAAAATCATATACTGCATATGGCCACTTGTCAATAAATTACAGGACTGTTCTTCTGGACTTAAGTTGTTGCCAAGGTCCAAGGCAACACTAACGGGTCACCTCGGTCGGCTCTGGGGCGTCTGGGTGCAGAGGTGCTTTTCCGTGTCGGGTGCCCTGTTTAAGTCAATGGTACCTGTGCGAAAGATGCTGCGAGTGGGGACTGGGGGACCAGTCCGGTTGAACCCAAATGAGGGCCCAGGTTTCTAGAGTCTGTGTTCCAGGGACACCGTCTGTTCACCTGTACTCTGGCTGGGGTGTTGGTGTACAGTGTTTCTTTGTCCGGTGGGGACGCGCTGTAGGAGGTTCTCGCGTTATCGGTCTGTTGCAAAAGAGGCTGCAGGCAGGGACTGGGGAACCAGTCTGGCTAAACCCAAAAGGGTGCTCAACTCTTATGGGTATTAGGACCACGTAGGCACAGTTAGTTCACTTGGACTCTGGTTGTGGGGCTAGATGCAGAGGTGCTTTGAGGTGCCTGGTCACGACGGTCAGACTCTCCGAGGGTCGACCTGGAGATTGGGACCAAAACAGGACAGCTGGGCCAGTCTCGGTTCTGGTGTCACTCGTCGGCTGGTCGGTCTTTGCGGGGTCAGTGTCTGGATGGGACCACCAATAAGTCTTGGCTGCTGCAAGGGGTCTGGCACCCTTGGTATTAGTGCTGGAGGGTCTAGCGTCTTGCTCCTCACAGGGGGGGGGGGGGGCGACCTCTGGGAGCACGGAACACCTCCTCCTGGAGGGCTGCTGCTTTAGAGAGTCCAGTGGTCCGCAGTTTGGTAAACTGGAGCTTGCGTTTAGGCACCTGCATGATGCAGGGAAGTAGCTCTGCTACTCCACAAGAGATGCTGGCTGTTTTTCGAAGGGCTGGCAGTACTCCCAGGCTTTTGGAGGTCAGACAGTGGCAGAACGATTTGTTGCAATTATCTAGAGCAGCAGACAGGTTAACCGTGTTGGCACGAACTCAGTCGCAGGTCCTCAGTTCTTGCTTCATCTGCTGTTTGTCCTTCTGAGTCAGTCGATTCGGATTCTCTTGTGCCAGGGTCTCCCCTAAATACATAATTTAGGGTTGTTAAAGGGAGTGAAGGGTAGTAGCCAATTGTCTTCTTACCTTTGGGGTCACTACACCCCCTATATGATCACTTCCTGTAATGAGTGGGCATAACCATATCCCAGAGTTCCTAGTTCCACCAAAAGCAAAATGGTGAAACCATTGTCTCGTTGGCACATAACGCAGCTCACCTTATGAATGTGACTAACCGTAGGAAAGTGGGTTTCTGTTGCAGTAACCCCTCTTTTTTAGCCAGATTTCTGATGCACTTTGAGTGTGCCCTGGGTCCCTGCCAATTCGGTACTCAGGCCCTGTGTTCTTTCCCTAAACCCGTACCATTTTTTTCCTCAATTGGCACAACTCTGGGCTACCTGAAAGTCCCTTGTAAGGGGTACCTACGGGACCAAGGGCATGGTAGCCAGGGAAAGGCTTCTGAGGGCTGCAGCATGTATTATGCCACCCTCTGGGACCTCTTATCACAAACCTAGATCACTGCCATTGCAGCCTGCGTGTTGTGGTGGAGCTAAAAGTGAAGTCGACATAGCACACACCCCTGTGTGCCATGCCTGCCCAGCACTGCATGAGTCCTAGGTAAGTCACCCTTAAGGCAGGGTGCCCTATACTCAGTGCTTTAAATGGGAAAAATAAGTGCAGGTACTCGTTAAATTGAGCGAGGGGCGTGGCTAGTGGGCGGGGTTAGAGGCGGAGTTAGACATGATACAAAAACACTTCTATTGAGTATTCATGTTGTCCTTGCTTTGTCCTGGATAGTGGTCTCAAACTTTCCATATGTGCAGATTAACAACTAAAACCCTGAATGAGCCAAGCCATCAACAGTACTTTTAGCTCTTTCAGGCTAATAATCAAGGCACTCTAGGACGATAGACTCTGGCACTTACACCGGTTGCGGGACAGAACAAAACATGTGAAATGTATCAATCCAAACAAAATGTGTTAACTAGTTATACAAAATGAAGGTGAAACACCAAATGTTCATGTTTCCTTGTTTTCTAATATTTGCAGCTTCTTAATATCATAATATTTCTAATATTCCTACTTGGTTGCATTTGGCGCAATCCTTAAATATTTAAGATTGCACACACACAAACAAGCATTCCATGCATTTCTTTTCAAATACCTCCTGATTCTGTTCCTCTCAAACACACACTCTGTTTTCACATCTCTAACCTCGAGATCCCTCTCGCACTCACCTCTCTCCCGTTTGTAGCTAATTCTGTCCCACTCTCTTTACCCCTATTGCATCTTATCACTCTCTCATCACTCTATTTCTAATCTGCCCTCTCCGCGCCTCTCTACCTCTTTCCACAGGCGTCTGGATCCCTTCCATATCTGTCTGCACTTACCCCTTCTGCCTCTCTACCGTTTCCTACTTTAAACTCTGCTCCTTCCCCCTCACACTTCACCTTCACTCACCCCCATTTTCCCTCCTCCCTCCTCTCCCCAGGAGGCCCCACCGCCGTAGAGCTTGCAGTGGCATGCAGTGAGCACTGAAGGGTCCCGAGTATGTGCAGAGTCCAGCAGGGGAAGAACAATACTGGCAGGGCCGGCTTTAGCACTAGTTGCGCCCAGTGCGACAATGGTTTTTGGCGCTCCCCCCCCCCCCAAATGACCTCCTGCGCAACGGATTCCCGCACTACCACCACCACCCCTTAATAGTCTCCATAACCACTCTCTCTCAGATGCATCGAGTTAGTTTTATAGTGTCACTCATAAAAGTGAAGGGTGTCCGAGCACTTTACATCAATCATATGTGTGTAAATCAATGTATAGGAAAAGTTCCATATGACAGAGTGGTAGGATTTATATGTCATCCATACTGGTAGGTAGTATAGTTACGGGTGCTTGGTCTGGAGAAGCACAAACTCAGAATTTAAAATGTAAGACCATGGTTGGCGATTATCTTTAATAATTGGAATTGATTTACACCCAAATCAACACTTTGTACAACATTAGGATATTGAAAGTCTGGGGAAAAAATCAAACGCTTTAATCTATACTTGAAGTCTGCATTTCAGTTCTTTGACAGTAAATAGCTCCGTTTTTTTTTAGCATTTTAACTTATAAGCTGCAAGTAACAAAAGGAAGTCTCTGACGAAAGATTTGTTATGTTCACTTCGTGCTTTGCATGGTACACATTCTTTGCCAAGGCACATTAACCCTCTGCACTACCTTAAGATGAATCAAAACATCCCCCAGTCAAAACTTCCACTAGACAAAAACTTCGTTCTCTCTCCAGGAACAGCGTCAATCACCGGAGTTAACTTGACATTTTTATTGTTGGCTAAAAATTGCTGCAGGTCAGGAACACTGCAGCGGGTGCTTTTAAAAACAATATAAACTAGCAATCAGGAACGCCATGCAGAGCCGGCCCTGCGTACAGACATGGGTAGAACTGTCCCTTTTGTTAGTGTCAAAATCTGGCAGAGGCTAAAATAAAGAGAAGTGTACGGGCCTCATGCGGGAAATGGAAAAGCAACGTTGCTTCCTTTCGAAGGTAACCTTTAACAGTTTCAGATAATTGACAGTACTGGCCTCCGATGGGAAGGTCAGTTGAACTCCCCCCTCACCTGGGCACCAGGGAGGCTGCTTAAGCCTTCTTCGCCACCTCGATCATCACCGCCCATCATGGACTTAATGTCCCAGCGCGGGGTGGGTGGAATCGCAAGGGCAAATGAGTCCGGACAAAGAAAGTCAGACCCCAGTGGGAGGCCAAGGGTTGAAAATGACCCTTTGTGTCTGCGTTCCACGAACCCAGCATCGATGCCTAGCAGGGGGTGATGAGGACAAGGAGAGCCTCCATCTGGGTAGGAAGGGAGCAGAGGCCGCATCGGGCATCTTGCCAAACCTGAATAAATAAGGCAACGGCCAACATGCTGCCAAACAAACGGCACGCAGCTGCCCACCTTCTAATCTGACCCTGAGTACCGGTACTCTCCTTGACAGTGGAGAAGTGCCGGTACTCGACTCGGTAAATTTAAGAAGTGCCGGTACTCAGTACCGGTGAGTACCGGCCCATTTAAAGCACTGCCTATACTTCATGTGAGGACCTATCTGCATGAGCAGACAGGTCCCCATAATATCTAAGGCCATTCTTGGATATTATAAGTGCCCAGTAAAGCCATCCTAAGTATATGGTCTAGAAACTGGTCATTACGAGTTTCCTAGCGCCATAATGGCTTTACTGAATCCTGGGATGTTTGGTATCACACATCTCGGAATAATAAACCTGCTCTGATTCCAGTGTCCGATTTATTATTCCATGCACTCGGGGGTCCCTTCTAGAGGTGACTCCTGAACCAAAGCAACCACTGGTGGGTTCCTGACTAGTGAACACTAGCCTGCCACCAAGCGACTGGTTTCTGGACCCCTCGGGTGGGAACCTTCGCTCCCTGGGCCCAGAAACCAAGCCTTTCCTGGGCTGAGATGTTCACACGTTCCCCAAGTCAGGAAGAGCCATCTCTGGCATGGGGGCTTCAATGCAACCCCCAGCCTCTCCTATCCGGAACAGGCCCCCTTCCTGTCTCACCCCCTTTTTGGCAGGAAGACAGGCTGGAAACTTTAGCAAGCCCAGGAGGTGTGCCCTCTGCTAACTCCACCCCTCAGGTGCGGGAGGCGAGGTGAAGCCCACTCCTCAGTGCCCGCTATCTTGCTGGACATGCCCCAATCAGGGTTAGGGAATGTGCTCACTCCCCCAAGTGGGGTGAGCACACCAAGGGTCTGGTCACCCTAAGGTCAGTATCCTGTTGTCTACTACCTCGAGACCCCTAGAACGCCCCTCTAAATGCAGTATTTAGGGGACAGCCCTGAACCCAGACTTTAGTTCCTGATGACCTAAGAAGTTTGGCAGAGAAGACACTGCAGATGAGGAACACGGCCCCAATCCTACCGACCTGCCTGCTCCTTCCATGAAACCTGCAGTACGACGACTTCCAACAAAAACCAGCAACATCCACAAACCCTAGGAGGACTGATCATCTTTGAAAAAGACCCAGACTCCCGGAGACAGCGGTTCTGTCTACAGAAGAAGCTCTAGGACCCTGCAAACCGTGAGAAACCACCTGCTTGGATGACCTCTGCACCCGACGTCCACGGCCCGGGTCCAGAGAAGGTTCCCCAGCGGCCCTGAGCTTGAATCTGGCGAGGGGTGACAACTCCAAGCTCCGGTGAAGACGCCTGCAGCCTCCACACCGGGACTCCCCCCCCTCCACCGCGACTGGACCAGTAAGCGGCTTCCTGACATCGAAAGGCACCCCTGCAGTCTCTGACCCTGCGTCCTGGTGACCGGAGTCCGAAGTGTCCTGACATCGAGGGACATCCCTACTTGCCTGCCCAGCTGTTGCTTCCTCCCAGGGGACTTCCTGGGCCGAGCCTGCAGCTGATGGGCAAACCCCTGTAGGATTGCATTGGGCTCTCGACAGTCTAAGCACTCTGCACCTGGCCACCCCTGCGCCGCTGGTGGTTTAGTCTTGGTGCTAACTTGGGGCCCCTTTTGCCCTCACCTTAACACTTGGAGCTCGTTTCCTAAAACAGAGTGGCCTGTCTGTGAGCAGCCACCAACCGAGGTGCCACCTACCCCCATTGGCTAACCTTAGCACCCTGCACCCGGCCACCCTAGTGCCGCTGGCAGTGCACCTGAAGTGTTAACCTGAACCTTGGAGATCCTTGGTTCTACCCTCAAACTCAGTTGCCAAAACCGCTACTTACCTACAAACTTAACACTGCTTTTTCCTCCATAGAATTACGTGGTGGGTTTTCTCTGAAAAATGTTCTAAGTGTTGACCCTGTCTTGTACTGCAACAAAGAAGCTTAGTGTCTTCAAATGAGTTAACTTGCTTACTGATGTACTGCAATGCCTAAACTGTGTTATTAGTTTGTTTTGCCCTAAGCTAGAAAAGTAACTAGAAAGTAATCTGATGTAATTACAAATATTCTAAAGAGTTTACAACACTTTTTTTTTCTACTGCAACGTAACTTGTATGCTTCTATGAAACCAGCACACACCGTATCTTGAAAAGTAGCATTGTATTGAAAGTATCACTTAACCACTATTAAGTAAATCTTGGTTCTAGTAATAAAAATAACCAAGGAACAACTTTTTATACAAACAATTGGTCTGGATTCAGTCTTTGAGTGTGTGACATAATTTCTTGCCTGAGTGTGTGCAACAAATGCTTAACACTACCCTCTGATAAGCCTGACTGCTCAACCTTACTACCACAAAAGAGTAGGGTATTATCTACTTTAGCCTCTGCTATAACCTCTGGGGATCCACTGTCCCTGTGCACACTATGCCTTGTGTAGTAGTACAAAGCCAGCTTCCTACACTAGCCTGTGTGTGCAGCAAGCCTACTGCATAGCTAATTACCCGCACAGGGGTGTGTGCCATGTCGTGTTTTCCCCATGGTTTGCACCAGGTCATGCCGCCAGCAATGACAGTCTGCATGTAATTCATTTGGGGGTCCCTTAGGGTGGCATAAGACATGATAAAGTCCTTAGGAACCCTCTGTGGTAACACTTCCCTAGGTACCAGGGGTACCATTTACTAGGAACTTACAAAGGTGTTAGTGTGTCGATTGTATCAGTTTACATCGGTTAGGGAAAGAGCATTGACACTGGGGCCTGGTTAGCTGGCTTCCAGTGCACTTCCAGTCGAAGACATCCGTATTGGTGAACAAAAAGTGGGGCTGACCATGACAGAAAGGGTCACTTACCTACACAAACACCATGTCTTAATACATCTGTACTGTTGCTAGTATAAAATGTATTATGACATGCACCCAGAGGGCACCTTAGAGGTGCCCCCTTAAAAACCTACTTTCTACTGTGGCTGATTGATATCGTCCAGTCTGCCACCACAGACCTGTTTCTGACCCCCTGCAGGCGAGAGCCCATGCTCTGAGGCCTGAAATAATGCCTGCTCTGGAGGAAGGTGTTCATACCACCTCCAGCAGTATGGCTAGTGATTTAGCATATCAAAGCCAGGGGCTTCAAAGCCTGTGCCGCCTTTGATATGTGACCCCAGCTTCCCCAGACCTGGAACCAAGACAGGTGGGAAATTAGCTATGCAAGTAGGCAAGTTGCACCACATGCTAGTCACACCCCTAAGGTGAGCTGCCTGATTTGCTTCACGAAAAGAGGATTGCAACATCTTGTTTTTGGTGGAATTAGGAACTCTGGGTCATGGTTTTGCCCACTCCCCTCATGAAGTGCTCATGTAGGGGGAGTAGTTGACCCTAAGGGTAAGAAGCCCATTGGCTTCTACCCTTCACTCCCCTTAACACCGCTAAATTATGTATTTAGGGGAGACCCTGGCACAAGAGAATCCAAATCGACTGACTCAAGCAAAAGGACAAAGAGCAGATGAAGCTAGAACTGAGGACCTGCGACTGACTTGGACAAGGGTCCACAGAGTAGGCATACCAGGGGGTTGTTTCCGTTCTCCAGGAGGTCAGATCAATCTCCCCTACCAAGTTTGGAGACGCCAGGATCCCCAGTAGCCGCCCTGTGCCAATACCCTGGGTACCGTAGACCTTGCATCTGCCAAGGTTCATTTAGTGTCCAGCTGGGACACCAACACCGCCAAGACAAACCTACTGATGAGGGACGTCGGCAACAGACGCCATCGTCGAGAGGCCCTGCTGTACTGTTTTGTCCCCATCTCCATGTTGACCTAAAAAGTGAGAGCTTCCAACGCAAGTGATCTGCTGGACAAAAAACCTCTGCACCCGAGCCCCACAGCTCGAGCCAAGCCTAGCGATGTTGCACCATTGCTCAAGAGACCCTCAAGAGCCAAGCACCCCTTTGGGATCTGCCTGACTGGTCCCCAGTTGCAGCCTTTTTTGTTGTTGCAGTCTTTACAATCGACTTAATCAGTAGCATTCGTGGCTACCATTGCGACTAGCACTTCTGCACCTGGACACACCAGGTCAGGTAAACAAACTGCAGGTGGTTCTTAGGACCTTGGCCCCTAATTTCTTGAAGTCCAGAAGACCAACCCTGTAACTCGATTTCAAGTACCCCTATGGCAGTGTATGTTTCTCACATAGGATAACCTTACCATTTTCGAGGCTCATGCCTCAAATCTGAAAGCCATTTTTCTGTTTCTGAAAATCGCTAACTTGAAAAGTACTTACCTGAGCTCGAAGATCTTGGTATCTAAATTAATATAAAAATCAGTTATTTTTCTTAATTGGTGTCAGATTTCCTTTTTGAGTGTAATTTATTGACTGTATGCAACAAATGTCTAACACTCCCCTCTGATAAGCCTAAGGCTGCTCAACCACACTATTACAGAGCACCTTGGGTTTGTTAAAGCAAGCCCCTGTGCACTAGTAAGGGATACCTGGACTCTCTACGCCGTCCACCTCGTTTTGGTACACTGTATAGAGAGCCAGCTTTCTATAATTAACTCTTCCATCTGGGGAGTGGGTGTAAGAAAGCTAGATTACCCTAATATATGAAGCACAGTCGCCCGCCAGAGGGAGGCCTGGGAACACCTTACATTGCCAGTTATTACCATGCTGCTCAGCTGCAGTACATGGTGGAATGGGAGCGAGCAGCTACAGGAAAAGCACGGGAAGCGACAGCATGAGACCACATTTGAAAGATTACTTGGCTACCTAAATGATCCCCATGTGGGACTTGAACTTCTCCTCAGTTACATGGACTACGCTTGCTGTCTGGGCATGGCCATCTTTTGGAAGGGACTGTACTCCTGCCCTTCACCTCAAGCTATCATAGGGAACACAGACTTCACTCTGGGCTTGGACTGTGCCCGGTGTAAGGTATAGCAGACTGCTGGTTGTGAGTCAGTGGGCGACTTGTTTATTCTCCAGGGACTTAAATTATTTGGGCATATTAAATGAGATTATGGCATACCCAAAACTAAAAGACTACAATACCTGCAGATGAGACACTGGGTGACTCGCAAAAACGTGCGGCATTGGGCTTCTCGCCCAATGATTGCTTTTGAGAATTGGTACCTGCTTAAGATTGATGACGTGAGGTTGATTTCTGACATCTTTTAAGCCTTAATGTGTATCCCTCCTCGAACCGGATGGCAGGCTAACTCCATTGGGAGGACACTCGCAGGCAAGGAGTGGACTAGGATATTGGCGAGATCGCGATTAAGTCCAGCTACTGAATCAATAAGAGCTATCTTACAAAAATCATACATTACTGGTACTGTACTCCAATTAGTGTACATAGGTGGGATCCCCATAAAAGTGATCTTTGCTGGAGGCATTACAGCAGTACTTGGACCTTGTTGCACCTGCTCTGGTACTTTCTCTAACTTCAGGGATATTTGGAGGGTTTTTGAATGAGATTAATCAGATGTATGTGATCCTACTCCTGCGATTTCCGGCATCCGTCTTCTTGGGAGCAGTGCAACAACTCTTGTACCCATCGAAGTCGCACAACAGTCACCAAATCTCATCCTAGGTCTTTTGGGTAAAGAGGATATAACCATGTATAGATCCAGATTGTACCAGTGAGGTAAATGCTGGGAACGGGAAAGATCACTCTAAATTTAGCAGGGAGAAGAGCAAGCTTTGATCCCCTTTGGAAGGCATGCCTCTCTATGCTCGCAACTTGCCCTAGATGCTTGCGAGCTCTGAATATTGTCTTGGCATTGCACAAAAGCCTAAACAGAAATGAGTCTGTTTAGCTTATTCTGTAGAAAAAACCTATCTGAATGGTTATTCAACGATTTGGTGGTGGGTTAATTCTGCAGAGGTTGTCCTCCGGACGGTGGGGGAAGGAGGACACCCTTCCTTTCTTTTACATTGCTAGGTAGATTTTGTTGTGCCCGTTTTTTTTCTATAATACATGTCAAATCAAAACGATACCATAAGCTTATTGTGCTTTCTATGACCCTTGTATCTAATCATCCCCGCCAGCTTTGGGATGTAGGCAGGTGGCTATGTATTAAAATAAATAGTTATTCCTAAATCAAACGTTTGTTAAACTGGCCAAAACTGGGGCTTTACGAGAATTAAACCAGTGTTCGTATTATGTAGTCTTTAAATGTGTAATTATATTTTTTGGTAGTTCAGTAATTTGGTAGGTCTGTAATTTGTATGCTTGGACATTGCTATGTTGCTTACCAGTTAGGTTCACACTTCAGTACTGCAAGATGCATAATGAGAGTTCAGAAAGTGCTTCTATAGCGTGATAAGACAGCACAGTATTTACAAGTTTTTCTATTACCTTTATTGTCAGATCCATCTTGCTTTCAGGTTTTCCTTGTCCGAGATGCTATTGGTCCTGTTTTTAAGCCTTTTTATTTTGATTCTGTGATGCTAGATTTCAACCTTCTTTCCTTGCAGCAACAAACTTATTGACTGATATGGATGAGTACTTCAACTTGAGTTAACAGTCTTTGGGATATCAGTCATGTCATGTGCTCATTGCCTTCAACAGCCAGTGTCTGTTAACTATTTGCTGTACTTGATGTTGCTTTCCAAATCTTAAGTTTGTTTCTCTGTAGATCTACATAGAGGAAGCAGAGGCCTACTTATCGCGCTCCGATTGCTCCAGTGATATTTATCTACTTATGAAGTTGACATGTGAGGTTCTCCGAAGCCAGCTATGCTGTGCGTTGGGCAAGGTAATTTTATTTTACTTTTGAGGGAGATCGGTTACTGTGAACAGATGTTGGGGCAAGGTAATTTTTAAGCAGGTAGGGTGGATGACCTTTTGTGAGTTAACGATCTGTGCTACAACTCTCATTGTTCTCTTGCTCCTGGTTAAGTTTGGTCTTCTACAGGCAATTCAAGTTCTGTGGTGTGGCAGTGAAGATTTTAGGCAACGCAAAGTAATGTTTTTGGGTAGGGTCTGGAGAGGTAGGGACTTAAACAGATGCTGGAATAATATACGTGCCAGGGACCCGCCCAGACATTTGACCAAAAAACTGAAATGGGGAACTCAAACATTTTCCTATCAACTCATTGGTATGTTATGGAGCTGCTACATAGTAATACTCCTGTAGTAGATATTACAAGCAAGAGAATAAGGGACCAATGGTTTGAACTGACATTCTTCTGAGAAGCAATTTCCATCAATGGCTACGCAAGAGATAATTCTGCTGTTCGCCTGATTAAAAGCTACCTCTAGTTTGGTTTCATTTGTGCGCATCAGTGGCATTACTGTGATCTTTTCCTTTTTGGTTTTGTACCAAAGTACTGTTTTGTTCTTCTTTTTTTTTTTGTTGCTTGTTTATTTTTCCCAAAGACAGAAGTTTATACAGCTCTCTACAACACAAATTCGTCTTGAAAGAGAACTTATAATGTTCCTTTTGTAGATGGTGAACGTAGTATGAAAGTGTGACTGTTTGCACAAAAGACTTTGAATGTGTGTTTACCATGGTTGTCTATAACTAGACCTTTATCTATCCAAGGATTTTACAAAATGCAGATTTTAGACATTTTATCCCAAAATGGGATCTTTCTTCCTAAGACCATAATAAAAGGGTCAACTTGTGACTTTACATAATACTAGGATGCCAGTATACCATGGACTATTTGGTTGTTTATATGTGGTTTTGAAATGTAGTTTTTTTGTAATTTCTCACAAGTGGATACCTCTTTGACAGCTAGTAATGGGGCCCAAAAATTTCGAAATGTTTCAAAGGTTTCTGAAGAACAGTCTTTGATGTAACAATATTCTGACAGAAATGTAGATGATGGTCTTTTGCATAATGGGAATTGCTGTGATCTAAACTGAAACACAAAATTTGTGAGCCCACCACTATTGAGAATCTTCAATGTTCGCTTTTGAACTGAGGTTGTAATACAGGATTTTGATAGAGCTTTCAACTGCGTGTTAGGTAGAGGTTTAGCTCGAAAGTAGAGACTCTGCTACCTCACAATGCCGCCCCCCCAAAAAAAAAATCGCAAGAAGCAGCATTTAATTTCATGAGTAAAATTACAAATCTTATAAGAGCAGTAGAGACAAGTTAGGCTAGTGTTACTAGTGTGCTACAGTGCTCACTTATTACCACTCTTGTGAGGTTAATGTTGCTCTTGATGGACCGTTTATGCGCACTGTTTGCTTATATGATCTAATGTATGACACAGGTAAAAGAAGGGGTCGCTTTGCTCTTGGGAATTCTCAAGCACCCAGCCCTGCACAAATCCTCCAAGGCCTGGTACCTGCTTCGAGCTTACATCCTTCAGTTGCTAGCTTCCTATCTCCAGCTTCCCTCATCCAGCCTTTCGTCAGATCTTCGGCAACAACTCTGGGAACAAGGTATGTCAGATTCTGTCCAGCCTCCTAGATCATACACCACACTAATTGGACAGTGCAGACCTAGAAATTTGTAACATTGTGACGGTGAGGGTTCTGAACACTTATGTCTATGAACTGGTAACAGTCGGATTGCGCAGGAATTCATTCCTGCCCACACTCTAGGATAATATGCCCTTAAAGCAAAGTACTTTTCAGCTGTATGTTAGATTTTAAGGTAACAGTTCCAATGGAATATCTCAATGATAAGTAGACTCTCTCAATGATATGTGGCAGAAAGTGATTACTTGTGGTTAGAAAGTGACTCTATTTTGAGCACACACCGTTATTCATTTTCCTTTACCTGCTTGTCATCTTGAACTGTAACACTTGTACACTGCTGTCCAGTGCCAGTGTGGCGGGCGCATCCTAATACAGCAGGCGGGACCGGCGCACCTATGGCGGACGGTCCCAGCTCCACAGGGCTGTCCGCCCGCCATCCTAATAGGCCCCTAAGCTCCAAGATACTTTCTAGGAGCTGCTTAAAGGTTGACTACGTGCAACATACTAGACCAGTGTTTCCCAAACTGTTGCAAAAGTCCAAGCAATACATAACGATGCCTTTAAATTTTGGACATTTGCTGCACTTCAAAGACAGAGGTCAGATGTTAGGCTGTCTTCTGACAAACTGCTGCTTGTTTTTACCATGTGAATTGGCGTTTACAAACTCCACTCGCTTTGCAGTCAAAAAGAAAAGAAAAATTGTGACGGTCTTGCTGGGGTACAGGGAGAGTGAAAGGAAAGCCTGTATGAATTTTGTGTAACGCAACAAAATTGTTACAAGTGTAAATGGACTGTACACATTCAGCACTTTGGAAAGCCTAAATGAAGCACATTTTTGTGTTTCTGAAATATGTTGGAAATAAAGAATTTACTAGGATCAAAACAAATCAAGACACTTTACTTGGTGATGCACAATTGATACATATTCACTGAAACCTGATTTTCACACATTATTTGTGTGCTATAAAGCTTTATTATAAAATTTTCAGTGCAATTTTTGGCCCATTTCAATGGAAAATATGCTGCCTATAAATGACCGTGCACTACCACACGATGCTTTAATTACATTTTAAAAAATCACCCACCTCCTGTCCATTAAAGCTAGATGGGTTGCCAAAATTTGTTGTTCTAAAAATTGGACCGTGGTTCTAAAAGGTTTGGGAAGCACTTTTCTGGACTTGTAGGTGTAGAGGTTTTGTAATAAAATTGTTAGGTGATGCAGTCTTAGTTATTTGCATCTCATATCAGTTAATTCATTAATTTATAGTCCACTAGTAAATAATAGACTTTCTGGAAAAATTTGCAGGGAAGATTGTGTGTGCAACTATTGAGCTGTCATCTGGACCATCTATACTGGTGTTGTGTGGGTTACTTAGGCAAACTCGGGAGTAAAATGTCAGGCAGCAACACCGGTCTCTTTAATCCGTCTAGAAATGTATGACTATTGCACTGTAAGGCAAACTGAAGAATGCTGGAACTGGTTTTGTAATGAGATTGGAGGCCTTCTTTTCTTTTTTTCCTACAGGATGGCGAACTCCAGAAACTGCTTTGGCTGATGCACATAAGCTGTTGAGGAGTATCATCCTTCTCCTTCTGGGAAATGTGGTTTTCACTCCTAAAGTTAATGCAGACAATCAGTTTGTAGACCACGGTAATAGCCCAACATTGGTAACCTGTTTCCTCTGCCTTTCTCTTAATTTACCAGTCAAAATTCACACACTTTATTCTCATTTGTAGGTGATAATCTGCTGCAGAAGTGGCAGGTGTTGGGAGACTTGCTGAGCTGCTCGCACACACTTGTGGCACTCCTGAGCTCTGTTGGTAGTGTGTCTGAAGCAAAGGCTTTTTGTCTGGAAGCCTTGAAGGTGTCTGTGAAGCTACAAGCTGTGCGCCGGTGAGTATACTTGGGTAGTACTGCTGTTGAGTCATAGGGGAGGACTATACTTAATAAAAGGTGGGGTGGAGTTTAGGCAAACAAACACTAGGTGGCTAGTAGAGTAGGTACTTTGGGGGTAGCTGTGCATAGTACTGGGTGGGACGATTTGTGCAGCATGCAAGTAAAAAGGTGCATTGTCAGCTTACATGCATAGATGCCGGTGGTGAAGACCTTCTGCATTGAGTAAACTTCTATTCACTGTAACACGATCAAACACACGCACAAAAGCAGCTTATTCTGCAGTCTTGAATTTCTCAAATTCACATGCTTGAATCATCTATGGTCTATCTCAGGGTACCGTGGTGGTAAATGCAGTATGTTACACCTAGTCTGCAGGGCTTTAAACATTCAGTTTAGTAATCCACTCACCTCATAGGAAAAGATGAAACTTGAACAATCAGGTGAGAGCACGGTGAACCCCTCTCCCACGAGTACATCTTAGCTCAGAATTCTACTGCATGTTGTGTGGCGGCAGTACCCTTGAGCGCTGCTAAATCAACTTCAGATGAGTTCATCTTCTAAGAATATTTTCCAGAAGATCCAGTAACCATACTTTACCCTCTACTTTCTCATTAGATAAGGCATGAACAAATCTCAAACTTTGGAAAAGACATGTCTGCAGTGGCGGCAACCTCCATCAGAGCAGCAATTCACTGGTGATATTAGGCAGATAAGGCAGGCAAATTTGGTCTGGCATTGCATTTTTTGCTGGATCTGTTTCCTGAGGACAAATGTGCAGAAGCAACATGCCTACATGTGGGTGAAAGAGCCTCGTAGGTTATTGTAGGTTGTGATGTTTCAACAACTGTTTTTTAGCAACTAACGGGTGACTCAGTTCTACTTCATTCAGGCTAGAGGTTCATAGTAGAATTCTGGATATGCTCTTTGGTAGGAAATCACTTTGGAAGGCATCTGAACGAAGCTCTCGACAAATCTGATAAACACTGCAAGGTGGCTGGGAGCACCACATGTGGGCAAGTAGATTTTGTGGTGTGGTTGTTGGACCTTCCTGTGTAATATCACAATCTTACTTTGAAAAAGCTTAGCTCAATCCTGCGTAGTTGTCGCACTTAGCAGCCAGGCTTAGACAAAGTAACACGTGTAAAGCATTTAGAAGTAGAAAACAGTTAATAAGAAAAACACAAGACCATCAAAATCAAACCAAAATAAAATCAATTTTAGAAAAATAAGTTATTTTTAGCTTCAAGTAGACAACGATGACAAAAAGCTGCTACGGGGAACCAGAGATGATTTTTCAAGGTAAATAAGATTCTTTAAACTTGCCTCTTCAATGCAATAAATTGCTATAATCTACTGGAATCGGGGCCTAGAGTTAGTCTCAAATATAAGGGCTGGGAATGCCCTTAGCAGGTACATTGACAGCCTAATCGTCTGTAGTCCGTTACCTTATACCTTCCTCAGACTGCCGTAGAAGTCAATGGAAGGGGTCCTGATGCAAGGGATACAGGATACAGTTACTGTGAAGGATGCTGTTGGGTGCAGAGACTCCTTTCTGGGCCAATCCTTGGGTGCACGGACATCAGTGGTCACCTCCGGTCTTAGTACTTGGTCTCCCACGATGTTCTAGCGGGATCCAGTGTAGGACCAGTTGGCACTGGTCAACTGGCTTTACAGCAATTTACAGCAACAGTGGTTTACTTGGGAAATCTTCTGCTTTCTTCAGTGATGCAAAAGGGGAAGAGTCTACTCTGACTACTAGCCACGGATCAGCGCTTAGTCTCCCAGCATGCACCCGTGTTGACCGGGCAAGCTTAGCAGCAGAACAGCTGGACACTGGCAGGGTACTACCCAAACTAGTCCTTTGAGACACTGTGGGTCTGTGCCAAGTGGGAGTTGGTTCAACCTTTGAGGAGACTCCACAACAGCAGACGCAGTCCTCTTTGTAAGTGCTAGGGCGCAACAGATGCGGTTGAACTTGGGCAGCTACCCTTGGTGCAGTCCAAGAACGCTGCAGGTGCAGTCCTATCTTTTTTGGTTCCAGCAGCAGTCTGAGTTCTATGTTATGATATTGCAGTTTGTAACGCGCGCAGCTACTCCTAGGAGTGTCCCGGCGCGAGCCTTGAGGAATGAAATGATAATCAGTTAAACAAATGTTTTAAGCTGTTTTTTGAAATGAGCATGATCCTGAATACTGCGCAGGGTGAATGGAAGAGAATATCTGAAAGAGACACGTTAGTGACAGATTCCTTACCTTAGAATATCCCCAGGCGTCAGGCTGGATCCGGAAAGTTTTTTGCGTAGCAGTACCCTTGCGCGTCGGTAGGCGGCGTCGTGCGGCTCCGCGTCCGTCGGCGGCGTCGTGATCGCCGGGATGACGTCGCGGGCAGTACTTAGGCGCCGCCCCTGCGCGCTGACGTCAGTTCTTCTTTTTCCGCGCCAGCAAGCGCAGATCCGGGAAGAGCAGTGCCCTGGTCATTTTTTGACCATACTTTTTGGTGAATTTTTTCACTGTTTTTCGAACAAGGTGTCGTAGGGATGCCCGGTTTCAAGCGATGCGGCGCCTGTGCTCGGATGATGTCCGTCACCGACCCGCATTGGGAGTGTCTCTTCTGCCTCGGCCGAGGCCACGACACGGAGTCTTGTGCCGACTGCCAGGCCCTCCACCCGAAAGCTTTGCGAGAGCGGTCTCGAAAGCTCCTCGAGGCCCGGCATTCGGCTCCGCGGAAGCCCCGGTCGCGTGAGAGGTCCAGGGGTCGATCGCGGAGTCCACACCGGTCGTCGGCATCGAAGTCTTCTTCGTCCGGTAAGTCGAAACACAAAAAGTCCAAAAGCATCATCGCTCTAGGACTTCGCCTCGCCGGTCTCGCGACTCGGCTGAGGCCCCTCCCGGCACCGTCCCCGCCCCCGCGGCCCCGGACATGCCTGTGGAGTCGCCCCCGCCATACCCGCCCTTCCCGGGTTCGGGGGCGGATCCGGCCAAAGTGCAGGAATTCCTGTTGGCCATGGCCCGCCTCTTCGGGCCTCAAGGTCCCTCCGGTGCGCCTTCGGGCCCCGCGGGCCCTGATGGGGTTGCTCCGGCGTCGCCGACTGCTCCGGCCCCGGCGTCGCCCGTGCCTCCAGCCTCGATCCCGGCTCCGGCTTCGGCCCCGGCCTTGATCCCGGCTCCACAACCCCCATCGACGCCGGTCGACCTAACGACACCTGCGCCGATGTCTCCGGTGCCGTTCTCGACGCCGCCTGGGGCTCCGAGCGGCGTCGTTCCCCAGTTCCTTCCGGACATGGACCCGGCCCCGCTCGACGCCGGTTCCGGCGCCGATGGGGCCTTGGATCCCAAATGTCCCTCCTCCCCCTTATTTTGAACCTGAGGAGGACCAGGAGGACTGGGAGGGGTCTGATGACCCTCTGACACGACAGTGTCAGTACGATGAGGACTGGACAGAGGGTCTAGGGGATGCTAGTGGTCTAGATACTTCCCCTGACACTGGCATGCTGTCTCCTCCCGTGGCTACGGAGGAGGGAGCCAATTTTGCAACGGTGTTGCGTAGGGCGGCTGGGGCTTTACGTCTCCAACTCCCTACTGTGGCGGTCAAGACTAATATCTTGACAGAGGTGCTTCAGCCGGCAGCCTCCTCTTCGGAGACTGTGCTGCCGTTTAACGACGCCCTCACTGACGTTCTTTTGGGCGCCTGGTCCAAGCCCAACACAGGGGCTCCTGTGGATAGGAACGTGTCCCGACGCCATCGCCCAGCTCCGGGCGACCCCCTGTTTCTCTCTGTCCACCCCACCCCTGAGAGCTTGGTTGTCCAAGCCTCCGCTTCCCAAACCGCCTTCCCTACCGCCCCTCCGGATAGGGAATCCAAACGCCTGGATCAATTTGGGAAGAAGGGTTTTTCTTCCTCCAGTGCTGGCTTGCGGTCTGTCAACACCGCTTGCCTTTTGGGCCGATATACCCACTCCTTGTGGGATTCGGTGGCGGATGTTTTGCCCCAGTGTTCTGAGGAGGTCCAGACACTGCTTTCCCGCGCCATTGCGGAAGGAAGGGATGCGGCCAAATATACAATTCGATGTGGCCTTGATACCGCCGACTCGCTGGGCAGGTCTATTGCAACGACGGTGGCGCTACGACGCCACGCCTGGCTGAGAACCACTGGTTTTTCAGGGGATGTCCAGAATACTCTCATGGACATGCCCTTTGATGGAGTCGGTCTTTTTGGGTCCAAAGCAGACCATGCGTTGGAGCGCTTTAAGGACTCACGGGCTACTGCAAAGTCCCTGGGCCTTTCTGCTACACGCCCTCCGCTGACTTCTGCTTTTCGCCCCTATCGTGGCCACGGTAGGGGCGCCCCTCACGTCAGCAGCCCAGCCACCGGCCTGCGCAGCAGGCGTCTTCGCGTGGCCGAGGACGTGGATTCCGCCGTGGCGGATCGGGCAACCAGCGTGCGGGTCAGGCCACCACCTCCAACCCGTCCGCGGCCTCCAAACCCTCCTAGTCCCTCCTTTCAGGTGCACAGCACGCCAGTAGGGGGCAGGGTCCGCCATCACCTTCCCCACTGGCGTACCATCACCTCGGACAGGTGGGTCTTGGACATTGTCCGAAGGGGCTACTCCCTCCCCTTCGAGTCCACCCCCCAGCCATGCCACCTCAATTCCACCGCATGTCAGGGGATCACTTGGTGCTTCTGCAGAAGGAAGTCACGGCCCTCTTGGCCAAGAGGGCCATCGAGCATGTTCCGACCCCATAAGTAGGGCGTGGTTGCTACTCCCACTACTTCCTGGTGCCCAAAAGGACAAGGAGGACATGCGTCCTATCTTGGACCTCCGGAACGTCAATCGCTTCCTCCCGGAAGGAGAAGTTCAAGATGCTCACCCTAGCTCAGGTCTTGACTGCCCTCGACCCTGGAGACTGGTTGGTAGCGTTGGACTTGCAGGACGCATATTTCCACATCCCCGTCCTGCCGGCCCACCGGCGTTACCTTCGGTTCACGGTAGGCCCCGAGCATTTTCAGTTCACCGTGCTCCCCTTTGGCCTTACCAGTGCCCCTCGGGTGTTCACGAAAGTGATTGCGGTGGTCGCAGCTCATCTGCGCCGGGCAGGGGTTTCAGTCTTCCCCCTACCTCGACGACTGGCTGCTGAAGGCGGGCTCGCCCCAGGCAGTCGTCTCCCACCTCCAGACTACGGCCGAACTCCTGCACTCGCTGGGGTTCTCCATCAATGTGCCAAAGTCGCATCTGATTCCTTCTCCACAGCTCCTTTTCATCGGAGCAGTTCTGGACACGACGCAGTTTCGGGCCTATCCTCCCGAACGGCGAGTCCGGGATATTCAGGCTATGATTCCGATCTTTCAGCCTTTATCCTGGGTTTTGGTACGGATGACCCTGAGGCTGCTGGGCCTCATGGCCTCCTGCATTCTGCTGGTCAATCATGCCAGATGGCATATACAGGCTCTGCAGTGGGACCTGAAGTTCCAGTGGGCGCAGCACCAGGGCAACCTGTCCGATCACGTCCAGATCTCGGAGGGGGCTGCAAAACGGTTGCAGTGGTGGCTCTCGAACCGGCAATGGGTCATGGGCAGATCCCTCTCCCTTCCCCAGCCAGAGCACACAGTTGTGACGGACGCGTCCCTTCTGGGATGGGGCGGTCACATGGGAGAGGCGGAGATCAGAGGCCTCTGGTCTCCGGCGGAGTCCCGGCTCCATATCAACATTCTGGAGCTCCGGGCGATCCGACTTGCACTCAAGGCATTCCTTCCCTCTGTCAAAGGGAAGGTAGTGCAGGTATTCACAGACAACACCACCGCCATGTGGTACTGCAACAAACAAGGCGGGGTGGGGTCGTGGACCCTTTGTCAGGAGGCTCTGCGCCTCTGGACATGGCTGGAACATCAGGGCATGTTCCTGATGGTTCAACACCTGGCAGGTTCGCTGAACGCCAGGGCGGACGAACTCAGCCGCAGGTGCATGATGGATCACGAATGGCGTCTTCACTCGGAAGTGGCGCAAGGACTCTTTCTTCAGTGGGGAGAGCCTTGGTTAGATCTATTCGCCACCGAAGAGAACGCGCAATGTCATCAGTTCTGCGCGTTGGAATTTCCAAGGCGGCACTCGCTCGGCGACGCTTTTCGTCACGAGTGAAGTTGCGGTCTGTTGTACGCCTTTCCGCCTATACCACTTCTACCCAGAGTGTTGAAGAAGATTCGGCACGACCGGGCCCAAGTCATTCTTGTGGCTCCGGACTGGGCTCGAAGAGTTTGGTATCCCGAGCTACTCAATATGAGCATAGATCCCCCGATCCGTCTGCCTCTTCGGGAGGATCTTCTGTCGCAGCAGCAGGGGACGGTCCTCCACCCGAACCTGTCCAGTCTACACCTGCTTGCGTGGAGACTGAGCGGCGGCAGTTGATTCCTTTCGACTTGCCTCCCGAAGTTTGTGATGTGATTCTGGCAGCCAGGCGTCCCTCCACTAAGGTGGTATACGCCTGCAGGTGGAACAAATTTGTGGCATGGTGCACAGCAAAGGCTGTGAATCCCCTTTCTGCCCCTCTTTCTGAGGTCCTTCTGTTCCTTCTCTCTCTGGCTCAACAGGGTTCTGCCCTGGGTACCATCAAGGGTTATCTTTGTGCTATCTCGGCCTTCCTCAGGCTCCCTGATCAGCCCTCCCTTTTCAAGTCCCCCATTGTTAACAGGTTCTTAAAAGGCATTACACACCTCTTCCCTCCTGTTCCGTTTGTGATGCCTCAGTGGGACTTGAACTTGGTTCTTACCTTTTTAATGTGCGCTCCCTTTGAGCCTCTACATAACTGTCCTCTTCGTCTTCTGACTCTGAAGACAGCCTTTCTGGTGGCCATCACCTCCGCTCGGCGGGTGAGTGAGCTCCAGGCTCTATCTTGCAAACCTCCCTTTCTGTCTGTTCATCCAGACAAGGTTGTTCTTCGGACGCGTCCGTCCTTCTTGCCAAAGGTGGTTACTGCTTTCCACATTGGGCAGACCATCACTTTGCCCACCTTCTTTCCGCCTCCGCATCCTTCCAGAGAGGAAGAGAGGCTCCACCGTCTGGACCCAAAACGTGCGCTCTCCTTCTATATTGACCGCACCAAACACTTCCGGGTGGATGACCAGCTCTTTGTTGGCTACGTGGGCGCCAAAAAGGTCGGGCGGTGCACAAGAGGACCATCTCCCGCTGGGTTACCTTGTGCATCAAGACCTGCTATTCTTTGGCTAAGAAGGAGCCTCCTGTTGGGCTGCGTGCCCATTCCACCAGGGCAACGGCTGCTACCACGGCCTTAGGGCCGCGGTGTTCCGCTGCCGGTTATCTGTCAGGCAGCTACGTGTGCCTCGCTGCACACGTTTACAAGGCATTACTGCCTTGACAGTCAGGTCCGGAGGGACGGCTTCTTTGGCCGTTCTGTCCTCCAGGACTTCCTTGTCTGATCTTTGTTCGCAGACCCACCACCGGGGTTGGTATTGCTGGGGTATCTATTCTAAGGTAAGGAATCTGTCACTAACGTGTCTCTTTCAGATGCACAAGTTACTAACTTGTGTAACGATATATCTGTAAGAGACAGTAGTTAGTGACAGATTCACTACCGCCCCACCCATCCTCCCCGTTCTGCGAACTGATTTCTAGGGTTAAGGACATCCCTTTCAGGGCCCTAGTATTTTTCAGACACCTGTGTCCGCTTCTTGCATGGCTCTGCGTTCCTGGCGCGGAAAGTCGTGTACAGAACTGACGTCAGCGCGCAGGGGCGGCGCCTAAGTACTGCCCGCGACGTCATCCCGGCGATCACGACGCCGACGACTGACGCGGAGCCGCACGACGCCGCCTACCGACGCGCAAGGGTACTGCTACGCAAAAAACTTTCCGGATCCAGCCTGACGCCTGGGGATATTCTAAGGTAAGGAATCTGTCACTAACTACTGTCTCTTACAGATATATCGTTACACAAGTTAGTAACTTGTGCTCCAGGCTGTGGCAGCCCTGAATATGAGAGAGCTGCCCCCCATTCTTTGGAGGCGAACACGTGGTATCTGGGCAAGAAGCTGGGACGCCGACCTAAAGTGTCTAGCTGGGGTATAGAACTTGAAGCGCTTCCTTAAATAAGCTGGACCAGAGGCGTACAAAGCATGGTGTGCCAGGACCAGGGCTTTGAATCTGACACGTTCGAGAACAGGCAGCCAGTGAAGTGTGCGCAGATGTTGTCTGACGCTGCATCTGATGGGAATATTAAAACGAAGCCTGGCCGTCGCATTCTGGACTACCTGCAGTTTAAGAATGTAGCCCGGTAGACCAATGTACAGATCATTGGCGTAGTCGATACGTGACAAAATCAGCGCCCGTGTTACTGTTTCCTTCGCTACCCTGGGAAGAAGCGGGAGGAATTTTCGAAGGGATTTTAACAACCCAAAACAGCCCCCGGCAAGCTTTTTAATCTGGGTCGAAAAGGATAAATTCTCTTCGAACCAGACACCCAGGTTCTGAACAGGTTGGCCTGAAGACGATGGCAAGGGATAATCTGGAGGCCAGAGTTTCATTAAAGCGAGGAGGGAAATTCCCGTAGAGGAGGATTTCCGATTTATCCTCATTACATTTGAGCTGAGCTGCCGAGAGCCAATGAAAGACAGCTGTCAGACAATTTTTGGCCTCCAAGGTAGAGTACTCCGATTTGCCCCAGGTAAACAAGAGCTGGGTATCATAAGCGTATGCCACAATCTTGGCTCCAAGATCCTCCGCCAACCGGACCAGAGGTGTGACGTAAACATTGAAAAGGAGGGGGCTCAAGGAAGACCCCTGCGGCACTCCAGTGATCACTAATTGGGGTGGTGATGCGAACGGAGGGAGCCAAACCTGCTGGCTACGACCCTCCAGAAAGGATTTCAGCCAACCCCAGGCCGTCCCGGAGATACCTGTTTACGCCAAGCAGGCCAGAAGCATCGAATGGGGAACAGTATCGAACGCTGCCGAGAGATCCAATAATATAAGAGCAGCCCTTCCGCCAGTGTGCAGACATTCCCGGATAGCTTCGGCGAATTCGACTAAAGCAGACTCCGTGCTATGCGAGGCTCTGAACCCAGATTGGGCAGGATGAAGTAGGGCCGAACTTTCAATATATTCGGTAAGTTGATTATTAACAGCCTTCTCGCAGATTTTAGCCATACTAGGTAAAAGAGAGATAGGGCGATGGCTCCCAGGATCCCGTGGGTCCAAAGAGCATTTCTTTAAAAGTGGCAGAATCTTGGCCTGTTTCCACGCCGCCGGGACAAGAGCCTTGTGAAGGGACAAATTAACAAGCCTATTGATCTCTGGATTGACTCTCTGCTACCGCGGCCAAAAGCCTAGCAGCGCAGGGATCCGAAGGGGAGCCTGATTTCAGGGCCATGAGAATCTTGAGTGAATCTGGTAGATCAATGGGAGTAAAGGCCGCTAACGAAGGAGCTGAAGCCGATAAGGCCACTAAGTGTGTAGCTACAGTAGGGAACTGGCTGCAACCGGTAAACGTTGTCTGGATAGAGCGAATTTTATTAATAAAGTTGGAAAGTTTCTTGCACCAGGCGTCTGAAGCTGGGAGCTTGATAGACTCCGCTCTAGGAGCCAAAAACCCTTGAACTATAGAGAAAATTTCCTTAGAATTATTTCTAGCTGAATCAATATGATCCGCATAATAAAGGCCTTTAGCCTGGGCTATAGTAGTATAATACATTTTCTGGGCTTCTCCAAGTGTTATCTTTGCTAACGGACAATAATCCTTCCGCCAGCAACGCTCCAATTTTTTGCATTGCTGCTTCAGTATTTTCAGTTCAGAAGAGAACCAAGGTTTAGATGGAGACTCCCTGGCCCGCTTATGCAACAAAGGGGGAGATAACGTATCCACAACCTGTGTGATCCACCCAGTGAAGCTAGCCAGAGCTCCCTCCAAATCAGTAGGGAGAACTGGTCTTGACTCCGCCAAGGCATGTCCAAAAATGATCGGATCAATTTTGGAGGTGGAGGGGCCATAACTGCCCTGTGTCGAAGAATTATTGCCTTTAGAGGCCCAGGAAAAATAGGAAAGAAAATGATCGGACCAGGGCACCGGGAGAGGATCTTCAACCGTAATGGGGAAGTTGGAGCAAATGGGGTCAAGAATATGCCCACCACCATGGGTTGGTAATCTAACCCACTGAGTAAGCTGAGCAAGGTTTAAAGAGTCCAGAAAATCCCGAGTAGCCCCTAATTCAGTCTGGTCAAGATGGATATTAAGGTCTCTGAGAAGGAGATACTGGGAGAACCGAAGGGCCCGAGGAAAGATAACGTCCTCTAGTGTTTTGAGAAAGGCCCCAACCGTTCCAAGGGGCCTATAGACTAGGGTGCCACCCAATGTGGATTGAGGAGAAATGCAGATACTAAGGGGCATATTTACAAGCCCCTTGCGCCACTTTTGCGCCGCCGTTGCGTCACGCAAGTGACGCAACGGCGATGCAAACCATGCGCCGCGTTGCGCTATATTTACAACGTGACGCATCTAGGGAGATGCGTCATGTAGTAAACCCCTGCGCCACATGAAACCTGCGTCAGGTTTCATGTGGGCGTGCCGGCGCAGGGGGCGTTCCGGCGCAGGTACGCCTCGGAAAAGTGACGTAGTGAAATCTACAAGATTTCACGCAGTCACTTTTCCGAGCGCTGGTGCGCCAAATCCTTACGCCTGCTTCAAGCAGGCGTAAGGATTGACGCACCATGTTAGGGATAGGGAAGGTTGGAACCGTGCTGGAGTTGCGTCGCGCTTGCGACACGACTTCAGAACTGCGCCAACCTTCCGCCGGCAGATGCGTCACGCATCTGCTTATCTCTAACGCCACGATGCGCCGCATTGTAAATGCGGCGCATCGGACGTGGCGCAAGGGTAAACTTGCGTGACGCATTTTCCCTGGCGCATCCCTGCTGATATGCAGGGATGCACCAGGGAACGTAAATATGCCCCTAAAATCCTAAATTTCTCCCTCACCCAACTGCAAAATCTCGCCACCCTGAAAGATCCAATTATCCCTGTAAATAACTGCTACCCCACCACCTCTGCCGATTTGGCGGTCAGCACGGGAGATCTTGCATCCTTCAGGGATGGACATCTCCACAACCGGCTTGGAAAATTCATTCAACCAGGTCTCGGTAACGAATAGCAAATCAATTGGATTATCTGAGAGAAGGTCAAAGATGTCCTGATGGTGTTTCCCCATTGAACGAGTATTGATCAATGCTGCCCGGATGGTGGACCCCTTCTTACTCTCATTGAGCGCAATGTGGGACTGGGGACAGCCCTTTAAACCCGATCCCAGACTGTACTCGCACTGCTGGCAGACCATATTGGAATGGGATGAAACCTCCCACCCATGAGCAGGAGGGCAGGGACGTGGACGAAGTGACAACAACTTCTCACGACTATAGATTTGAGGAGACTCCCACTGAGAACCAGGACGGGCAGCGAGACTGGCGCTGGCTGCATCCGGGTCACGGGCGCAGACTGACTTGCCTTGGGCGCGCCAGCAGCGCGTCTGCTGCGTTTCCGCGCAGCGCATTACTACATGGCTGTACCGCCGACAACTAGAGAGCGCACTACCCAAGATGGCGTCCCTAGGTGTCGAGCGGGGAAAGTAGGAAGTCGCCACCCCACATACGCGGACAAAGCAACAAATTCATACAGTGAGCAAAATCAATTTAAAAGTCTAAGCATGAATTAAAAATGAATGAGTTAAAAATGAATTAAAAACTTTTTCAGTGGTTTTCAATAGCAGCAGGTGAAAGTGCAAATATCGCAAACAGAGGAAACGGAGCAGCCCCTCAAGGCTCTAGGTGCCACTTTTATGCCTGTTACAAACTTTTGTGAGGTGGTGTCTAACTAGCCAGTAGCCTACCAGTTCCCACAAACTAGCCCACTCACTTTGTGACTACTTTCTGTGGAGTTTGGCATCTAGCTATGCCAGAGTGCACTATTCTGCCAACATGGCCAGACCCTTTTGGTGTGTGGGAACTCCCTATCCCATCCCATAGGTGTGGCTTCCTGGGGGCTACATTCCCTTTGGAAAACCATTTTGACAACCGGTTGTTCCTCCCTCATTGGATGCCAGCCTGCCTGAATAAAGGGTAGGACCTTAACTTGTGTGACTCACATTTGTCCTTCAAAGGTGGCTTCACCTCTGCAGCTTGCCATCAGGGCTCACACCCTCTCTGGCCATCCTGCCAGGAGGAGGTCTCACCTCCTTCCCCTGCAAATCTTTAGTGTCCCTTCCTAAGAGGCATTCACATGTCTCCTCTGGAGGACAGCATTCTGTTAGTGGGACAGCGGCTGTTTGCAGCAGAAAACTGCTGCTGAAAAACTTGGGCAAAGAGGTGGCAACTTTCTAAAGTTCCCTTTTTCAAAAGCAATATTAATTCCTACTTGTACAAGTCGTATTTAATGCGACTATTCTTTTGATAATCAATCTGTTCGGAGTCTAATTCAAAAGTTAACACTGCTGAGTTGTCAGCATGTAACTTCATAGCAGCCAATGGGGTTACTAGCCTTGCCACAGTAAAAAAGAGTGAGTTTTTTTACTGTCCGGACATGTAAAACATAAAAACACATGTCCTTTTTAATGATACACCCCTGCCTTCAGCCCTCTTTAGGCCTACCTTATGGGCGACTTGTAAATGTTAAAAAGGAAGTTTTAAATTTTGCCACAGGTTGAGATGGCAAAGTCGAGGTAGCAGTTTAAAAATGCCTTTGCCAGTCTTCAGTGACAGCCTGCGAGTCATGCTTTACTCAGTCACTCTGTTGTGGTACAACAAGTTCTTTAGTCCACGAGTGACGCTTAGCTTACAGGCCATAGGTACACGTAGTACCATAAACAAGGGATTTAGAAGTAAGTTAACTTGTGCTAATTGGGTGTCACTCAATTGCAGATACACTTTTTTAGGAATAGAACACTGGCTCTGGGGAGTCCAAAACCAGCAACATCAGTCCACAAGTTTGAGGGTGTTAATACAAAAAGAGGCATTTCCTCACACCACACGAGACTTCAACACCCATTTCATAGTGGAGGCCAGTCCACTTATGAAGGATTCCAATCTTGCAGGTACCACACTTTCAAGACACCTCCACAACCGTACCACTCATCATGCCCCCTAGAGACTGGGCGGAACCACACCACCACCACATTATCAAAAGCAGATGCCACAACAGAAGGGTGGAAATCAATTTTCAATAAGTTAATCTGCTTGCGTTTAAACAGTTCAATTTTCAGGGAGTTACTTTCCTCGCAGCATTTTGCTTCCAATAAAGCTCTTCAGAGGAACCCTACTTGGTTTGAGTGGTTCCGATTTTGTATTTTTCAGAACAATTTGAAAGGTTAAATACCTCTTCCAGTGAAAGAGCAACCCCTTTGTGGCACTGATAGTATGCTACTATTCTGTTACTACAGTTAGAATCATCTTGACTATGGGGATGATTCAGACATGAGAATCTATGAAAGAAACCAACCCTGGAGAATCTGAGTTGGAGTTAAGTAACATTTTCATAGCCACCCCAACACTACACTACAAAAATGTCAAGTTATAATGCCATGTGCATTGTCTACTTTCATCTGAAAGAGACACGTTAGTGACAGATTCCTTACCTTGGAATATCCCCAGGCGTCAGGCTGGATCCGGAAAGTTTTTGCGTAGCAGTACCCTTGCGCGTCGGTAAGCGTCGTCGTCGTGCGGCTCCGCGTCCGGCGTCGGGATTGCCGGGATGACGTCGCGGGCAGTACTTAGACGCCGCCCCTGCGCGCTGAGGTCAGTTCTTTCTTTTTCCGCGCCAGTAAGCGCAGATCCGGGAAGAGCAGTGCCCTAGTCATTTTTTTTACTAAGTTTTTGGGTGAATTTTTCACTGTTTTCTCGAGTCTCTCGACTCCGAAGGTGTCGGTAGGGATGCCCGGCTTCAAGCCATGCGACGCCTGTGGTCGAATGATGTCGATCACAGACCCGCATCAGGAGTGTCTTTACTGCCGTGGCCATGACACCAAGTCGTGCCCCGACTGCCGGGCCTTGCATCCGAAGGCTTTGCGAGAGCGGTCTCGAAAGCTCCTCGAGGTCCGGCAGTCGACTCTGTGCCATGCCAAGCCCCGGTCACGTGAGAGGTCGAGGGGCCGGTCGCGGAGTTCTCATCGGTCGTCGGGGTCCAAGTCTTCGCACTCCTCCAGTAAGTCGAAGTCTAAGAAGCGTCATCGCTCGACTTCCCCTCGCCGGTCTGGCGACTCTGCTGAGGGTCCTGTCGGCACCGTCCCCGCGGCTCTGGGAGTGCCTGTGGAGCCACCCCCGCATTACCCGTCCTTCCCGGGATCGGGGGCGACTCCGGCCGAGATACAGGAGTTCCTGTCGGCCATGGCCCGCCTCTTCGGGCCTCAAGGTCCCCCCGGTGCGCCTGCGGGCCCTGATGGGGTTTCTCCGGCGCCGACGGCGACTCCGGTCCCGGCGCCGCCTGCCACACCAGCCTCGGTCCCGGCCCCGGCGCTGCCACAACCCCGATCGATGCCGGTTGACCTGACGACACCTCCACCGGTGCCGATCTCTCCGGTGCCGATCTCTCCGGTGCCGTTCCCGATGGCGGCGTTCCCCGGTTCTCTCCGGATCCGGACACGGCGCAGGACCGGCGTCGCTCGACGCCAATGGGCCCTTGGGTCCCGCATGTCCCTCCTCCTTATTTTGAACCAGAATTGGAGGACGCAGAGGACTGGGAGGGGTCTGATGACCCTCTCACACAGCAGTGAGTTTGATCAGGACTGGGCTGAGGAGCTTGGGGATGCCAGTGGTTTGGACACCTCCCCTGACTCTGGCATGCTGTCTCCTCCTTCCGTGGCAACGGAGGAGGGAGCAAACTTTGCAACGGTGTTGCGTAGAGCAGCTGGGGCCTTACACCTCCAGTTGCCTACAGTGTCCGTCAGGACTAACATCCTGACGGAAGTGCTTCAGCCGGCGGCTACCTCCTCGGAGCCACTGCTGCCGTTTAACGAGGCGCTTTCCGACGTTCTTTTGGGCACCTGGTCCAAGCCCACCACAGGGGCTCCTGTGGATAGGAACGTGGCCCGACGCCATCGCCCTGCTCCGGGCGACCCCCTGTTCCTCTCCCAACACCCCACCCCTGAGAGCTTGGTGGTCCATGCCTCTGCTTCCCAAAGCGCCTTCCCTACCGCTCCCCGGATAGGGAATCCAAACGCCTGGATCAATTTGAGAAGGTCTTTTCTTCCTCCAGTGCTGGCTTGCGGTCCGTCAATACCACTTGCCTCTTGGGCCGATATTCCCACTCCTTGTGGGATTCGGTGGCGCAAGTTCTGCCCCAGTGTCTTGAGGAGGTCCAGACACTGCTTACCCGCGCCATTGCGGAGGGAAGAGATGCGGCAAAGTACACCATCAGATGTGGCCTTGATACCGCCGACTCGCTAGGCAGATCGCTTGCGACGACAGTGGCGCTGCGCCGTCACGCCTGACTGAGGACCACTGGTTTCTCTGGTGATGTCCAAAACACCCTTATGGACATGCCCTTTGATGGGATCGGTCTTTTTGGGAGCAAGGCAGACCATGCGCTGGAGCGCTTTAAGGACTCGCGGGCTACGGCCAAGTCCCTGGGCCTTTCTGCTGTACGCCCTCCGCAACCGTCTGCTTTTCGCCCCTTTCGTGGCCACGGAAGGGGCGCCCAGTCATGTCCGCTGCCCAGCCACCGGCCCGCGCAGCAAACGTCTTCGCGTGGCCGAGGACGTGCCTCCCGCCGTGGCGGGTCAGGCAACCAGCGTGCGGGTCAAGCCACCAACCCTGCCCCGTCAGCGGCCTCCAAGCCCTCCTAGTCCTTCTTTTCAGGTGCACAGCACGCCAGTAGGGGGCAGGGTCCGCCATCACCTTCACCACTGGCGTGCCATCACCTCGGACAGGTGGGTCTTGGACATTGTCCGAAGGGGCTACTCCCTCCCCTTCGAGACCATCCCCCCAGCCATGCCACCTCAATTCCACCGCATGTCAGGGGATCACTTGGTGCTTCTTCAAAGGAAGTTGCGGCCCTCTTGGCCAAGAGGGCCATCGAGCGCGTTCCGACCCCAGAAGTAGGACGTGATTGCTACTCCCACTACTTTCTGGTGCCCAAAAAGGACAAGGAGGACATGCGTCCTATCTTGGACCTCCGGAACGTCAATCGCTTCCTCCGGAAGGAGAAGTTCAAGATGCTCACCCTAGCTCAGGTCTTGACTGCTCTCGACCCTGGAGACTGGATGGTAGCGTTGGACTTTCAGGACGCATATTTCCACATCCCCGTCCTGCCGGCCCACCGGCGTTACCTGCGGTTCACGGTAGGCCTCGAGCATTTTCAGTTCACCGTGCTCCCTTTTGGCCTTACCAGCGCCCCTCGGGTGTTCACGAAAGTGATGGTGGTGGTCGCAGCTCATCTGCGCCGGGCAGGGGTTCCAGTCTTCCCCTACCGCGACGACTGGCTGCTGAAGGCGGGCTCGTCCCAGGCAGTCGTCTCCCACCTCCAGACTACGGCCGAACTCCTGCACTCGCTGGGGTTCTCCATCAACGTGCCGAAGTCGCACCTGGTTCCTTCTCCACAGCTCCTTTTCATCGGAGCAGTTCTGGACACGACGCAGTTTCGGGTTTATCCTCCCGAGCGGCGAGTCCGGGATATTCAGGCTATGATTCCGATCTTTCGGCCTTTATCCTGGGTTTCGATCCGGATGACCCTGAGGCTGCTGGGCCTCATGGCCTCCTGCAACCTGCTGGTCGATCATGCCAGATGGCATATGCGGGCTCTGCAGTGGGACCTGAAGTTCCAGTGGGCGCAGCACCAGGGCAACCTGTCCGATCACGTCCAGATCTCGGAGGGGACTGCAAAACAGTTGCAGTGGTGGCTCTCGAACCGGCAATGGGTCATGGGCAGATCCCTCTCCCTTCCCCAGCCAGAGCACACAGTTGTGACGGACGCGTCCCTTCTGGGATGGGGCGGTCACATGGGAGAGGCGGAGATCAGAGGCCTCTGGTCTCCGGCGGAGTCCCGGCTCCATATCAACCTTCTGGAGCTCCAGGCGATCCGACTTGCACTCAAAGCATTCCTTCCCTCTGTCAAAGGGAAGGTAGTGCAGGTGTTCACAGACAACTCCACCGCCATGTGGTACTGCAACAAACAGGGTGGGGTCGTGGACCCTATGTCTGGAGGCTCTGCGCCTCTGGACATGGCTGGAACATCAGGACATTTTCCTGATGGTTCAACACCTGGCAGGTTCCCTGAACGCCAGGGCGGACGAACTCAGCCGCAGGTGCATGATGGATCACGAATGGCGTCTTCACTCGGAGGTGGCGCAAGGTCTCTTTCAGCAGTGGGGAGAGCCTTGGTTAGAACCGTTCGCCACCGAAGAGAACGCGCAATGTCAGCAGTTCTGCGCGTTGGAATTTCCAAGGCGGCACTCGCTCGGCGGCGCTTTTCGTCGCGAGTGGAGTTGCGGTCTGTTGTACGCCTTTCCGCCTATACCACTTCTACCCAGAGTGTTGAAGAAGATTCGGCGCGACCGTGTCAAGTCATTCTTGTGGCTCCGGACTCGGCTCGAAGAGTTTGGTATCCCGAGCTACTCAGTATGAGCGTCGATCCCCCGATCCGTCTGCCTCTTCGGGAGGATCTTCTGTCGCAGCAGCAGGGGACGGTCCTCCACCCGAACCTGTCCAGTCTACACCTGCTTGCGTGGAGACTGAGCGGCGGCAGTTGATTCCTGTCGACTTGCCTCCCAAAGTTTGTGATGTGATTCTGGCAGCCAGGCGTCCCTCCACTAAGGTGGTATACGCCTGCAGGTGGAACAAGTTTGTGGCATGGTGCACAGCAAAGGCTGTGAATCCCCTTTCTGCCCCTCTTTCTGAGGTTCTTCTGTTCCTTCTTTCTCTGGCCCAACAGGGTTCTGCCCTGGGTACCATCAAGGGCTATCTTTGTGCAATCTCGGCCTTCCTCAGGCTTCCTGATCAGCCCTCCCTTTTCAGGTCCCCTGTTAACGGGTTTCTTAAAGGCATTACACACCTCTTCCCTCCTGTTCCGTTTGTCATGCCTCAGTGGGACTTGAACTTGGTTCTTACCTTTTTAATGTGCGCTCCCTTTGAGCCTCTACATAACTGTCCTCTTCGTCTTCTCACTCTGAAGACCGCCTTTCTGGTGGCCATCACCTCCGCTCGGCGGGTGAGTGAGCTCCAGGCTCTTTCATGCAAACCCCCCTTTCTGTCTGTTCATCCAGACAAGGTTGTTCTTAGGACGCGTCCGTCCTTCTTGCCAAAGGTGGTTACTGCCTTCCACATTGGGCAGACCATCACTTTGCCCACCTTCTTTCCGCCTCCGCATCCTTCCAGAGAGGAAGAGAGGCTCCACCGTCTGGACCCAAAAAGTGCGCTTTCCTTTTACCTCAACCGCACACAACAGTTCCGGGTGGATGACCAGCTCTTTGTTGGCTACGTGGGCGCCAAAAAAGGTCGGGCGGTGCACAAGAGGACCATCTCCCGCTGGGTCATCTTGTGTTTCAAGGCCTGTTATTCTTTGGCTAAGAAGGAGCCTCCTGTTGGGCTGCGTGCCCATTCCACCAGGGCTACGGCTGCTACCACGGCTTTAGGCCGCTGTGTTCTGTTGCAGGATATTTGTCAAGCAGCTACGTGGGCCTCGCTGCACACGTTTACCAAACATTACTGCCTTGACAGCCAGGTCCCGAGGGACGGCTTCTTTGGCCGTTCTGTCCTCCGGGACTTCCTTGTCTGAATCTGTTCGCAGACCCACCACCGGGGTTGGTATTGCTGGGGTATCTATTCTAAGGTAAGGAATCTCTCACTAACGTGTCTCTTTCAGATGCACAAGTTACTAACTTGTGTAACGATATATCTGTAAGAGACAGTAGTTAGTGACAGATTCCTTACCGCCCCACCCATCCTTCCCGTTCTGCGAACTGATTTCTAGGGTTAAGGACATCCCTTTCAGGGCCCTAGTATTTTTCAGACACCTATGTCAGCTTCTTGCATGGCTCTGCGTTCCTGGCGCGGAAAATCGTGTACAGAACTGACGTAAGCGCGCAGGGGCGGCATCGAAGTACTGCCCGCGACGTCATCCCGGCGATCCCGACGACTGACGCGGAGCCGCACGACACCGCCTACCGACGCGCAAGGGTACTGCTACGCAAAAACTTTCCGGATCCAGCCTGACACCTGGGGATATTCTAAGGTAAGGAATCTGTCACTAACTACCGTCTCTTACAGATATATCGTTACACAAGTTAGTAACTTGTGCATCACTGTCAAACCATAAAGAATTCCCCCATATGCCCGGTGATATGTTATTGTAAAACTACTTGACCAGTCGTCCTCGCCCTTAAATATTACGACTTTGAGGTAAGTTTTACTAAGGACTTAGAAAGTACCCCTTTTAAGTGAATTGACTTGGGCACCCTAAAAAGTCATATGCACTTCTGTAAATGCCAGATGTTCAGGGTGCTCCTCATCTGAATCCAGCACCCCCTATAAATCTTGCATATCTTAAACAGTCCGTTCAGAGCCTATAGACCATATACTAGTGCCTAAGTCATGGAATATGTCGTACTGCAGAAGAAAGACCGTACTGAAAATCAGGACGCCACAATTCAGGGACCAATGTTTCTATGGGATATTAAGTCCGAGGAGGTTATGTAGTGGTTCCTGTCTCACCTTTCCTAAAATAAATGTTTTTTTGTGGTAGGGCAATACATAGTAATTTTGTTGGATGTTTTTCTTGCAGACTGATCACCTCTTGATTCTCCTCCGCACCAGACTTGATTGAGAAACTTGAAATAGTTTTCCTGCATCAATAGTTGGCATCTTGGTGTCATTCCTGGATATGACACCGTGAAGTGTTATAAAATGCACATTGGCACACTGATCTCGTATTTTTCCATTGTTCAGTGCAAGTTGCTCCCCTCTGAACATTTTTGCTAAAAATTGTTACATTCTGGATTATTCGGTCTTGCTCGAACATTTAAGGATTTTAAGAGGGTGGTAGACTGTCTGTCTCTGATCCATAAAACATCAGTCTTTGGGTCCTAATTACGACTTTAAGTTATGAAAGAAGTGCAGCCTTATGCATGTAATGGCTTTCAAGCAGCAGGAGGCGTGTACTGAAGATGAGTGTTGTTGGACCAGCTTCTGCTTGACATTGACTAGTATGTCCTCAAAGCAGGACTCTTCCAAAGGAATACAAAACTCCAAGAAGCACTCCAGGAAGGTCTTTGACTTCCCAATGTCGCTCCCATTTTAGGAGTAGATCAAGGCAGCAGTTGTGTGCCCGATATCAGCTACAGCTGAAGCCAGGGCTGGTGGAATTTCCATTGGTGCCAGATTAGTCTGCAGCTCAGGGAGCTTCCGGCCCTTGGTTTTGACCACGTGCAGATAATGCTGTCACTTAGGGGCTATGGGCTCGTTTCCGCTCCACTCGGACTCTCTCTGTTGCACATGCTGGCACCTCTGCCCACCCAGGCATAGTTCTGCCAACCCCACTTTCCCTCGCAATAGTTGACCCCGCTCTGTTACCGCCCAGTATTCGGTAGAGGAAGAGGGTCAGCCAGCACCAAAGTCCTTCCCTATTACGCTGCCACTGGCAGAGATTTTGGAGCTGCTGCAAGATTATGCAAACTTTCTGAAATTCAAGGCTATCTTATTCGGTTCTAGGTGCAGTTGAAGTGAATACTTTGGCTGACTTTGGGGAACTCTTTAAATCAGATTAAGATGCCCAGTATAGTTTACCACGTTGACGATTGCTGTGAGACAGGACATCTTTCCCCCACTGGGATGGGTGCTGGTGACTATCTGACGTTCCAGAATGTCAGTGGCCGGTCATCTTCCCTGAGATGGACCTCAACTGTCTACCTAGACACAGACTTTGCAGCAGGCGCATAGTTACTCAGGCTGCCTGAAAGAACCTTTTTGGTTAATGGTCTTCGGACAGGATAGTTGCACTTGATTGTCTTGCTGTTTAAATTTAGATGCTGCGAGTCTTTTGGCATGAGATTGCTATTCTACTTTGTTTAGGACTATCAATGAAGATACTACGACGTGCAAGTAAATGTTACTTGTAATTGTAGTTTGCTTTGTAGGAATTTTAATATAAGTCGTAAATAGGCCACCTGCTTTTCAGGGCTTATTTTTTATTTTTTCCAACTGAGAACATCTTTAGTGCACACTACATTTAAATTAGCTCCTCAAAAAGAACTGAGCATATGATGCAACTGAAAAGACAAAGCATGCTGGGATATGTAAGCTGTTGGTTACTTAAAGGAGCAATGCACCTTTTCTGCATTCAATAGATATAGCCTCAGGCAAATTTTCCCTACATCTTATCAATACTTCTGGCTTTAGGGTCCCCCTTTGCTGGAGGTCTCTAGTTTGGTGCTGCAGTGTTCCTTTTGCTATAAAAGTTATATTTTGAGGAAAAAATTGCCTCCAGATTACTTTTGAGAATTTGCAGATTTTAACTCCAATAAGTGCGCTTTCTGTTTTTTGTATATTCAGTGTTTACAGATTTCCCATACGAGCAAGGGAATATTCTACATTTATGAATTAAAGGAAGATTTCTACTCTGCAGGACAAGGATTACAAGGAATAATTCCTTCTGGCATATGTACAATGGTCAGCTCCTCCTCCGCCAGATGTTGCTGCAGTGTACCACTTGCAAAACAGGCGTATTATTGAGTTTGCTTGACATACCCTTCAATGACAAAGCTGGTCAAAGAGCAGATTGCCCCTATTTCACTTAGTTGAGTCAAGAGGTACATTTACATTTCATCAGGTTTTTGCAGGTACAGTTGCAGCAACAGTCCTTCTCTACCCGGCCGCACAGATACCTCTATCCATAATCATCAGCCATTGACTGCGAACAATAGCGGGAAAAACAGAGCTGAAAGATGGAGGAAAAGAAAGATGGAAAAGCAGTCCTAAAAAGAGAAAGCAATAACCTGCAAGAGTGAGGAAAAAGGGCAGGGAGGGTCTTCTGGTGGACTAGCGGCATAAGGTGGACTCCATTCCAATCAGCCTTGAGATTGGGCATCCCGCCACTTAATTGCAATGGCCGCAGGCTTCTGAGTAGAGCTTTGTCCACCTGCACTCATTTTGATACACATTAAGTACTGATTACAACAGACTTGCTGAAGAAACCAGGGGTCTGGTCCATGACCACTTTGATGCTTAAAAAGCACAAGGGGCTCCTCTTCCTCACAGTACACTAGTGCTTTGACAAAAATCTGAAAGCCCATGTTAAACATGGTGAAATCTGCTGGGGTGATTGCCCTATCGGCAACAGGGTGATTCAGTGTCATCGAAGGATCTTAAATTGGATTGTTTTTCCTGTTGCCACTAGAAGCATCTGACGTGTTGGGTTCAGAGTGGGCTGAAGTCGCTGCCTGTTAAAGTATCGCTGTTTAGGTTCCGGTTGACATCCTGGGTTTTGCTGAAATGTCTGGCACCTGTAACTGCTAATCTTCTTTAGCATTTCCCCTACCTGGATGACTTGCTGAAGAAAGCCTGATTGAAAGTGTAAGATATGTGCTGTCCACTTCAAAAATCCGTATTGGAACCATCTCCAGGAAACATCTTTGACATGTGACTTAACACTAGGTGCTGCATAGGAACTAGCAGAACACAGGGTGCTGCCACTGCTGGAAAGGGCTGAGAATGGGTCATGCTAAAGTGCAGACACAGTTCATGGTCCTGATGGACCAAATTTTGTCCTGTAGCATATACTGCTTACATATGTGAGCCCTTCAGGGAGAGCTCCTGTAACCAGGGACACAAGTGGATGCAGATTAGTTGGATCAGTTTTGTTAACCGGCTGCTCCTGACATTTGAGTCTGTCCACACCCAGTGGCTGGCTTTATTTTCCGTCCTCCAATTGTCGTGGTTGCAGAAGTTTCCCTTGAAGGTCGGCGCACACACTGGGCTTTGCTGCCAGTAAGAGGACTTAAGTCACTCAGAAAAAACTGCACTCTGGTGTGTTCGAGGTGCACTCTAAAAAATAAGAGCGTCCCAGACACAGGTCATAGGAAGAAAAGTGCTGACAAACGGCAGGCAATGCAAAAAACTGTTTTACATAGAGAAGCAAGGTGTCACCACGTGCTGACGGTCTCTGGGTAGATCGTGACATCTGGATTTGGGCTGCCAAACAGTCTGTTTCCTACCTACAGTGTAAGACTGACTGGAAATGAACAGGATGGACAACCTTTGCAGATTGGGAACTGACTGACCATGTTAGGTTACCAACATGGTGTCCTGGGGAAAGGTGGTGTTACAAGAAGAAACAGCAAATACTCTTTTTGCTTCCAAGTGTCACAATTGAGAATTCTTTGAAGAATAGGAAGTGATTACTTTAAGTGCTCCTTATAACCGCTTTTTTATTGTCTGGTGCAGATATTGCGAGAGGAGTTTTTGAATATGATCCCATTGGCTTTGAATGGGTTGAGACAAAGATGGCTACTATTTGCATCACATGTTAATGCAACCTCACTTTGGTTCCAGTAACTAGCTCGGCAGAGATATGGTCTGGATCTGATGTTTCCTCACTTTGGTCTTTCCCAGGAATACATAGACTGAAATCTGATTCCAGGACTGGATCTTCCAACACTAATCGACAGTAGAAGAGGTTCTGTAACAAGTACTCTTGAGAGATCAGTCTATCTTGTGCTGAGATAGGAATATTTCAATAAATGACATTTGCAGAGCAGTCACCTGAATGGCAGCCTGCTTTTTGTATGCACTACTTTTTTTTTTTTTTACTCCAGGAAAAGAATACATATTTTGGGAGTGTATGCACAACTTAAAATTTAACTACCTTTTAATAGTATTCTCCTTTAATCCCCGATGCCCTGTATGGGTAGATTAATTTGCTATTACAATCAGTTAAAGTTCTGATGGCGAAAGAAAAATGAGTTACTTGTGATCTAGTTCTTTATTCTAGTTATCTTCATTGATTTCATAGATATCACACCATCCCAAGGCCAGGAGAATTAACATAATCCTGATTTAAGTTAAGTTTTAAGCATTTGTTGTACACACAGTCAATAAATGAGACGCATGCTCTAGAAGAACTTTGTAATCGGTTAAGTTCTTTAGATGCAGTCACATTTTACAGTAAAAACAGAAAATGACAGCTGTCAGATTTGAGGCAAGAGCCTCGAACGCAGTAATGTTATCCTATGGGAGAAACATTCTCTGCATAGGGTCGCTTGCAAATGACTTACAGGACTGTTCTTATAGACTTAAGGCAAGTAGGGCCCAAGGTCCTAAAAAGCACCAAGAGTTCAGTTTTACCTGCCCTGCGGTGTTTGGGTGCAGAGGTGCTTTCAGCAGTGGTAGCCTCGGATGCTACACTCTGTAGTCAATGGGAAAAGTACCTGTGTAAAAGAGGCTGCAAGGGGGAACTGGTGGACCAGTCTGGCAGAACCCAAAGTGGGGGGGGGGGGACCCACTCTTGGGGGTTGCAGGGCCACAGAGAGACTGTCTGTTTCAATGGACTTGGGCTGGTGGGCTCTGGGCATAGGTTTTTGTCTGGCGTGTCGTCTAGTTTGAGGCACCCACGGTTCACGGTGTACCTGCAGAAGAGGAAGAAGAAACGCAGCAAGACCACTTCTGGTGTGGAGCTGGGCTCTGAGGAAGTCCCTCAACGTGCCGGTTGGTTTTGGCAACGGTGGTGTTTTGGCTGAACACAAACTAGCCTTTGTGCTTGCAACAGGCCCCGATACCTCCGGTTTTAGTGTAGGGAGGCTCCTGGCATCTCCAAACTTGGTGGGGGGTGATTGATCTGACCTGCTGAAGTATGGTAACCTCTTCGTAGGTGGCTGCTGCATCCCTGGACCTAGTGGTCAACATATCGGTTGACCAGACTTCGCGTTTGTTGGCTGTAGGGAAGTGGCTTCTCCACTTCAAGGCAGAGGCTGGCTGATTGACTAAGTGCTGGCAGCCTTCCGAGGCTTTTGGAAGATTCACAGCTGCAGGTTGAGTCGAGTCTGGGTGATTTGTCGGGACAGGAGCAGGCAGCGTTTGGTGCCAAAGTCCAAAGCTAATCATCTGTTCTCGCTTTCTTCGGCTCTTCTTGGTCCTTTTTTTGGAGTTAGTTGATTCTCAGTTCCAGAGTTAGTTGAATCGGAGTTCCAGAGTGAAATGTATAGTGCACTCTGCCTTTGGGTTGTGAGGCCTGCTATAGGGGTGACTTACCTATACTGCATGCAGTGTCTGTGGGCATGGCACACAGGGTGGTGTGTGCCATGTGTTTTCACATTTGTTTGCACCATTTCCCGCAGCCTGCAATGGCAGTCTACATGAGTTTGGTGGTGGGTGCCTTAGGGTGTCGCAATACATGCTGCAGCCCTTAGGCACCCTTTTAGTTCCCATGCCCCATACAGAGGTGCTAATGGTTCTGCCAATTAAGGACCAATTGAACAGTTACCTTGTTTTAGGGAAAGAGCACTGGCTTTGGGGACTTGTTTAGCTTGAACTCAGTGCACTTCAGTCAAATTTGCATCAAATATCGGGCAAAAAGTGGGGGCGACATGTCAAAAAGGGGTACTTTCCTATAACCAGATATTAAACATTGTTTGAGGGGTGTGTGGCCTGTGAGCGCATGGAGTAGGACGTGTTTTGTTGTAGCTCCAGACTCCCGGGGCCTTTCAATAGATACTGAAGGCGCAGGACCCGGCCCGCGGTGATATGGCTATCCCACGGGCATTCGAAGAATGAGTGACCTGCTGCGAGGAGCTGAGGCCCAGGCGTCAGCTAGGCCTGAAGAGCTGCAACCCGCCTGGGCCCCTGCCAGTGAGTGATCTGCTACCTGGGACAGGCTGGAAGCGTGCCCTTGCTATGTCTAGGGGGACTGGCCTGGATCTGGGACTGCCTGGGCCCTAGGGAGTGCTGCACTCTGGCCGCGGATCGGTAGTCTTTGAGCCCTTCGCCCCTAGCTTGCTGCATGGTAGCAGTTTTGCACGGGGACTGTTTCCTTGTGGCCTGCCCCTGGGGGTGAAATGTGTGCCTCACTGAGGGGTCTCCCCCTCGCATCTGCTGGCCATTGCGGCTGCCTACTGCCAACTCTGAGTACCCGCCATTGACTTTCATGCCCGCCTTGTGGTAGACCATCCCTTTCATGTGTAGATTGGCGGAGCGGCACATCTGTGATTGCTTTGTTTGCAGAAGGCACCATATTGGGTGAACGCTGCAGCGGTGGCCTGATCTACCTATTTTTCCACCATTCGATGGGCTTGCTCACCTTCCCACACTCTGCCACGTCTGGGGAGGCACTGGAGGGTCGACTCCCATGAGAGTAGAAAGAGGGGACTGCGACCTCTTAGACTGTCATTGAGCACTGGACTCTCCTCCCTGTGGCTCCTGGGTCAGGTTCCTCGTCTCAAGTACCTTCCCTATAGCCCTTACACCGAAACCTGCACTGGGACTTCTTTGGCTGGCCAATTCAACTGCTGCCTCTGCAACACTCCTCCCCGGGGCTGCTGCTGTGTGGCCTGTGATCCATTGGGCAGCTGGACCCCTCCTGGTCTCCCTGTGATATAACCCCCGTGTGGGCCCCATTGATTTTTCCCATCTCTGCTCTCACAGCGGACAGTTGTCATTCCCCGTGGCAAGATGAGGGACACCCGAGTGGGCCTGCGAGAGACAACCCAGTTACCTCACTCTGGAGTAAGGCCCCAGTGTAGGATGCAGCTCCTGCCGCTTCGCCTCCACCTAGTATGAAGTGGGCCATATCGGTGCCAATCTCTCAAGACTATATGGACCGCTTTCTACAAGAAATTTGTAGCAAGATTGGGTCTCTGAAAATGGGTTTCAAGTCCTGCTTTAAAGAGATCTGTCGCGAGGTCACTGATCTGGGAAGACGAGTGGATGACCTAGAGCGTACTGCCGAAGCGCGCTCTGAAGACCAAGAAATGCTTTGGCAGAGGGTAGCGATGTTGGAAGAACAACACATCTTGCTCCAGCTGAAACAGGAGGACCTTGAAAATCGGAGCCGGCGGAACTACATCCGCATCAGGGGATGCCGAAGGGAGCAGAGGAGACTGATATCATGGCGTCTACTGCTGAGCTTCTCCATGCGATACGCGGCGATGATGATGCCTCCCCTCCAGCATTGGACAGGGCACATCGTGTGGCGTCTCTTCTGGAGGAATGGAGTCCGCCCCGGACATTCTGACACATGTCCATTTCTTTGTTAAAAAGGAGGCCATCATGAGAGGGCTCAGAGTAAAGCTACCCTGGAGTACCATGGTTATTCTGTTCAACTCTTACAGGACCTCTCCCCTGTTACACTCCGCAGTCGCAGGGACTTCCAGCCAATCACTGACGAGTTGTGGGACATCAACATACGTTACCAATGGGGCCACCCTTTTATTCTCATGTTCACATGGAAGGGCAAGAGATGAGCAATCCGCTCCTTGGTCGAAGCCAAGCAACTGCTCAGGCTCCAGGCGGACCCACTGAAGGACGCACCATCACCTTCTGGACTCCTCCCCCCCCCCCCCCGCACCCCTAAGGGAGTCCCTGAGGCCTGTCTGGTCTCTTGTGCCGCCCCACCGCACGGACAGGGCCCACAAAGCAGCGGCATCTCAAGATACCAAAAATTATATTATTCAGTACCTCCGTGAAATGGACTCAACCCCTTCTCGAGCTCCCTCGACTATGGGTTCTCTGACTTTGCACTACCGATTGATCCGACTCTGGATGGAGAGGGAGCAATGCAGGAGTCCCGCATTGTTGGGCAACCCCCGACTCTTTGACACTTTGAATCCCGGAGCACAGGACCCCCAGGCCTTTCGCCTGGGACTCTGCCTGGCGGCCTGATGCCGGTGCGGCGATGTGCACTGGCTTGTTCTGCTCTTTACAACTGTGTTGGACCAGGGGTGCAGGGCTCACATTAGCTTGAGCTGCCTTAGCTGGTGGCTTAGATCCTGGCTGGCTGCGGGGGTCCAGGATGCTTGGACCACGTCTTGGATCTGCTGTCTACCTTGTCCTGTGATGGGATTCTTTCCCTGCGGCCTGAAGGTTGCCTCCTGCTGCTGCCCCCGCCCCCGTTTCACGCCTCTGGAGAGTGACTTCTCCGTTGTGGCTGGCGTACTTGTTAGCTGGTCGCAGCAACCCTTGAATGGAGTTGTTGGGCCCCATTAGTGGATGCCTGCTTGCACTCAATAGTCTCTTCCCCTCCCAGGTCCCATCTTCTCCCCGGGTCCTTGAAGGGATCAGATCGCTCGCCCTGCCCTTCTCTGAGATCTGGGCTTCTGAGGGCAATGCCTCCCTAATGGGATACAACTATGCCATCCCTAGACATACCCTTTCATCTATACTAGATGACACAGCCACCAACCCTCCTCCCCCTCTCACGGTCCACCCGACTCACTAGATTGCTTTCCCTTAATGTGAAGGGTCTGAACTCTCCAAACAAGAGGAAACAAATATGGCGCTATCTCCTTTCACACGACCCAGACGTCCTCCTCCTCCAGGAGACTCCTCTCCTAAAGGTCGACAGCCCACATATGCTTCACCCGAAATACCCCCATCATTTTAGTGTGCATGCGCCCACCAGAACAGCGGTAGTGACCATTATGTGTAAGGCAGGCTTCTGCACACAAGTAATTAAGACAGTGCGCGATACCAATGGTCGTTTTGTGAAACTTACCATACAACGCGGCTCGCACCGCCTCACACTCCTGAATGTTTATGCCCCCGATCTTTTCCTTAGAAACTTACTGCGTGACCAGCTGACATCTGTGGAGGGTGATATCTTCATGGGTTGGGTTTTAAACTTGGTCTGGGACCCTCGGCTGGATCATAACACTTCCATCTTTCAGTGTGCAGGGGCAATGTCGGCAGCACTCAAGAGACATCGTGGGCTTGGTTGATGTCTAGAGGTACAAACAAATTAATCACAGGGAGGGACAGAAGGCCGATAAAGGTCCAGCACACGCAACCCCAAAACTGTAGATACACATAGAAGTGTGCAGTTCCTATATAAGAGCAGTTCGGGGAACCCGAGGGATCAAGTCAGGGGATCTGATCCTTCAGGAGCAAGAGACCTCACACACCCCAAGGGGTGTCATGCTTCATCAGGCAGCTCCTCGTTGGGCCGGCGCTGCAATGCCCAATGGGCCCCACTTAAGGGGCCTCTTTGCCAGAGTTCTTTTGAGCTGCCGTAGTGAAGTGTGGTGTTTTATGTGAGGGTGTCTGTGAGTGAGTAGGGTGGTGGGTTAAAAATGACTCTAGATTTTCATAAGGCAAATGTTTAGTGTGTGGAACCCTCGGTCACGCTAAAAACAAATGTAGGCCAGAGTGGAAATAATGGTCCACATTGGCTCTAAATACAAGTGTTGGTCAACATGTTTCTTGCCAAAGATTGTCAAAAAGGATCAAGGCAATTTGTCAGGATCGTGAAAAAACTAAACTACTCATGGGGAGGGGGATGATTAGGGGCATACGTGTTATCTAAAACCGTACCAGTCCCAGTGCATTAGAGTATATCTAGAGTATATTAGAGCAATCGCCTCCATTGCTATTGCCCGCACACTGGAATCCGATCTGGTTGAGGCGGGTTTAACCTCCGAAATCAAATCTCTTGAGCATCTTGACCAGACGGCCCCCTCCCGTCGTAACAGGAGCCAGCTGGCCCTGCTGCATGGCCAACTGCGTGCCCTCCGAACGAATAAAGCAGAGCGGGCTTGCTTGCTTTAAGTGATACTACGGGGATAGATAAAGTGGGAGCAATCTTAGCATGCAAAATACGACAGTAACATGCTCGTACACATATATCCAACACCGGTGACTGGATTACCACTGAACAGGCAAAGCAACAGGCCTTCTATGATTTTTATCAGGCCCTTTACTCGGAGGACGGGTTCTCTCGCACGCTCATAGATTCCTACCTTGGCTCTTGCACTTGGGGTCCTATTGACCCGGCCCACACGTAACTTTTGGAGTCCGCTATTACCCTGGCTGAACTACAGCAGGCCCTAAAGGATCTGCCGATTAGGTTAAACTCCTGGGCCTGACGGGCTCCCTGTAGCCTTCTGTTGAGCCTTTTGTCCCTCTCCTCCAGGACCGCCTCCTGTGGCTCTTTAACCCCTTCCCTGCGGGGGTAATTCCCCCACGGTGCGGGGGGTGAGCGCGGCGCCGCGGTGCTCATGACGAGACCAGCTCGTCATGAGTCACGGTGGAGCTGTGCTCATGACGAGCTGGTCTCGTCACGACCCCGCCCACTGATTAATTCACCCGCACAGGCGGGGAATTAATCACGCGTGGGCGGAGCGGCGCCGTTATGACGAGACCAGCTCGTCATGAGCACAGCTCCACCGTGACTCATGACGAGCTGGTCTCGTCACGAGCACCGAAGGTGTTAATACATTCTCTTCAGAAACCGGCCTCACCCCGACTATGGCGGTGGCGGAAATTGCTCTCATTCTTAAGCACCTCTTACTGTCCCATTGCACTCTTAAATACTGATGCTAAACTCTATACCAAGATCTTAGTGAATTGCCTGGAGTCATATCTTCCTGGCTTGAATGACCTGACCAGCTTGGCTTCATCCATAACTGGCAAGGGGTGGATCGCATCTGCCGGATCACCCATTTAGTGGAAGAATCTCATTGTCGTGCTATACCCTGATGCCTTCTCTCCCTCGATGCGGAGAAGGCCTTTGACTGAGTCCGCTGGCCATTTCTTACAGCGGTGCTAAAGATAATTGGTCTGGGTCCGAGCATGATTTCTTGCGGTGAATACATCTCGCAAAAGCAATTGGAAACGCTCTGGCGAGATCTCCCCAGAATACACCGCAGTATACCACGTGAGACGGCCTACAAACTGACGAGATGGTGGTACTATACACCTACCCGCCTTCCTGCTATTTATTGCACTACATCGGATCTTTGCTGGCGCTGTAAGGCAGCCCCAGGAGATTTTCAACACATTTGGTGGTCGTGTTTGGTAATAACCACCAATCGGAAAGAAATTCTGGGCCTAATCAAGGGTGTGCTGGGCTGCCCCCTACCAAACTCCTGTATTACTGTTATCTTAGGTGTACGGCCTATGGAACTTGAGAATATGACACACACGGATTGGCGCCTGGGGGGGGGTTCTACACAAGTTATTTGCCTTCACTGGAAGCAGTCATTCGCCCCGCCTGTGGCCTCCTGGTTCGCACGATTGTGGCATGTTATGGCCATGGGGATCTTGACACAAAGGGTCGTGTACACCGAAATCAAGTTTACTCATACCTGGCGGCCTTTGATTATTTTATGTTCCTGGAGTATATAAAGCAGACATAAAGCACTGCAACTCTTCGATTGAATGAATCTAGGATTGGGTGGATTGTGACACTGAACTGTTTGATATGTCTCCTGCACTTCCCTTCTTGCCAACCTCCCCTTGTTTACCAGGTGACAACAGGGTCTCCCTGCCTTTGGACTCTTGTGCACTCTACTTCGACCATTTACACTCCGTTGTTTGTATTTGACTGTTTTGCATTAATTGCAAAGTCTATGCCAGATTCTCAGAGCTATTCTGTTTAACTGATATTCCTTCTTGTCACACTTGTAGGATACATTATTGTGATATTGTCTGATGGCAACAGTGACTGAAGACACTGTCTGAACACATTGCATGTAATGATTTCTCTTTTGAAGACTATAAGTAATAAAAAATTGTTTGAGGCCGGGGTGTTGTGATGGCAATGATATACGCAGCACAGAGTTGGGTTATCCCAGTGTCACCAGAGACTAGAGTAATGTGAATTGGTGCTTGGCAGCAGAGTAAGTGGTGTACACAGTGAGACTTAAGTTCACATCTACGCTTTAGCACCCCGTGTTTATGCTTGAATGTCCAAACACAGAAATAATGAAATGTCTAAAAATAGATATGCATTGTTAATAATGTGGAATAAATAGTTTTTCAAGTATTCTGGGATACAGTGCAAAGGCTGAAGTTTATTAATGTATGTGAATTTAAAGAATGAAGATGGTGAACCGAGGTTGCAAGTGTTTTTTTTTTTTTTTTTTTTTTTAAGGGCAGCTTTAAGTGCACAACAATCATGGTTGCCTTGTTTTTTTTAATGTATTGTCTAGGTGTGCAAAGTTTCTAGTCACAAAGGCAGAGTTGGAGCTTCAGCGCACTGAATTAGAGCTGTGCCAGTTGGATCTGCAACAGGTGCTCTTTCTGCTGGAATCTGGCACAGGTGAGTGCAAAATTACTGTTTGCAAAACCCTAATCTCTAGCCCATTAAGCTGCAGGTCATTAAAGATAAAAAGCTATTCCCACAATTAAGTGTTTTTAATTTAAAAAAGAAAGAAATTGCTCAGATTACATTACATTTGGAAAATACCACCCATGCTTCATGGACGTATGCTATTGTCTACTGTGTTGAATATTATTCTAACCAATGAAATGGGCGGGAGAATTATGTGCAGTGATCTGAAAAGGAGTGTTAAGGAAAAACCCAGAATACCATGTTCTCCTTCAGGGCATTAAAAAGAAAAAATGGTTCTACATAAACATTAGATAACAGTTTGTGAAATCACTATGTCGAGCAACTAAAAATGCAATTACAAGTAATTGAAATAGTCTTTCCCCTCAAAGGGGATGTGAAATTATAACTTTAAGATTTTACTCCCACTGTAGGAACACAGTCCTTTACATAAATTTTGACTAGACACACAAGGGAGCTCACTGTCATTTTATACATAGTACATTAGTCCAATAGTTCAATTGACGTTAAAATAGGTTGTGACCCAACAATAATCAGGAGTCATCTGATTACTTTCCCTCACTGCTCCCATCTGTTTCAGTTCGTGCAGAAAATGATTTTACCATTTCCACCCAGCATGCAATGTCTTAGTGTTCATTTTCGTCTGACCTGATCTTTCTTATTCTCCTTTCCTCTGCAAGCCATGTTTGGTCATAGCCTTCAGACATGTGGAGATCTTAGTTGCTCTGGAAGATCCAATGTATTGCTTTACCCCTTTTGCCCAGCACCAATGCCAACATAGCAAATTTATATGAAATTTTGTGTTTGGGAATAACAATACACAATGCTTTTACGTAGTAGCTATGTTAACCAATGTAACTCTTCAGGATTGTAGTTACCTCATCCGAGTAATTCCAGAGAGGCCTGCATTCCTAGAGCATTTGGAGGAATGTTGCATTTTTATCTTCACTTCTAGGACAGGCAGGGATCGGTCTGTAAATACTCGATGGAGTTTCAATGGTGTAACGTAGATGCAATGTAAGATGTAAAAATGTGATGTAGGAAGCTGGCTCTTTATGATGTATCAAAAAGAGGCATATAATGCAACGAGTCCAGGTATTCCCTTACTAGTGGACAGGGGCTTTCTCTAGCAATCCCAAGGTGCTCTTCTAGGGGATAGTGTGGTCGAGCAGCCTTCGGGTTTTCAAAGGAGTGTTGGACATCTGCAAAATACAGTCAGTAAATGATGCACACGACTCAATAAGGAGGTCCACACCAATTTATCAAAATAACCTGTATCTTTACATATATTTAGGCACCAGAACCAATACAATCAGGTAAGTAAGTTTTGCAAGAGAAATACTTTACATTTTCAAAAGTGTGCAATTTTAAGTAGCTGCAATGTTATCCTAATGGAGGAAACCCCTGTATGGCATACAGGTAGAGTACAGTGACTTGCGACACCAATCTTATGGACTTAAGGTGAGTATGGGGCAAGGTCCAAGGCAGCACCAGCAGGTCACCTCCAGCGGTACTAGAACAGCCGGGTGCAGTACAGAGTGGGGTGTCCAATGTTAGTCTACAGGGATCGGTTTAGGTGAAAAGAGGCTTCAGGTTTCGACTGGGAGGCCAGTCTGGCTGAACCAACAGGGGGGGGGACTCAGGCCTCACAATGCTCTAGGACGTGGGGACACCTGTGGTCCTCTTCTCCACGGGCGATGGGTGCAGAGGTGTACTTAGGTGGCAGGTTTTTGTCACCGGGAGCAGTCACGGTGAGGGAGCCTGCAGACAGAGGCTGTAGCCAGCGTCAAGGTCCACGTCAGGAAAAACCCAAGGTGGGCTTCGAGTGTGGAGGGTCTGGGGACCCCATTCGCCCACTTCAGCTCAGGCTAGGCGGCTTGGGTGCAGTGGTGCCTTCCAGCATCTGGTTTTTGCGGTTTTGGAGCCTCACAACTCCGTCTTTGTTCCCTGCAGAATGCAGGGGAGCAGCCCGCTGTTCCACAGGAGTTCCTGGTTCTTGGGTGTAGTGTTGACAGTTCTCCCAGGCTTTGCAGACACAGCACCTGCAGGACAAGTCGTGTTTTGGTGCAATTGTCGGTCAGGAAGTAGGCTGGCAAGGTTGGCACCAAGTCAGTTGCTGGGGGCTTCTTTTCTTGCTTTTCGCGACTCTTCACATCTGTCTTCTTTCAGGTCGGCAGGATCTGATTTTCTGGTGCCAGTGGCTCCTCTAAATACTGAATTTAGGGGTGCTAGGGGAGTGTAGGGTAATAGCCAAATTGCTGCCTACCCCTGAGTTCACTACTCCCCTTATATGGCCACTTCCTGTGTGGGTAGTGGACATAACCCAGTCCCAGAATTCCTAAGTTTGCTGTAAGTGGCTGGCTTTGTGTATGATATTGCCATTAGGTGGTAATACCGTGCACAGAGTCCAGGGGTTCCCCAAAAGGGTACAGGGCTCATTGTAAAACCCAAAGTGCTCTATTAGTGGTAGTGTGGGCGAGCAGCCATAGGCCTAACACAGAGGAGTGTACGACATTTATTACACAATAGTAATCCATAATGGACACACAACTCAAGAAGGAGATCAGACCAATTTTAGAAAAGTATACTTGGTGTCTACATTATTTCAAGACCAAGATCTTCGTAATAAGGTAAGTTCGTTTTTAATAAAAAATATGTTGCACTTTGAAAAATCGACACTTGGAATATTTTCAGAACAGTTCAATGTCATCCTGTGGGGGAAACTGTTTTGCGGTTAATCTGGTAAGTACGCACCTTACAGTTCCAGTCTTCGGGACCAAAGGTCAGCAGTGGGCAAGGAGTAGGTGAGTACCAACACTGCACTACCAGCGGCACAGGAGCGACCGGGTGCTGAGGGTGAACTCTGAATCTGAAAGAGAGACGTTAGTGACAGATTCCTTACCTTAGAATATCCCCAGGCGTCAGGCTGGATCCGGAAAGTTTTTGCGTAGCAGTAGCCTTGCGCGTCGGTAGGCGGCGTCGTGCGGCTCCGCGTCCGTCGTCGGCGTCGTGATCACCGGGATGACGTCGCGGGCAGTACTTAGACGCCGCCCCTGTGCGCTGACGTCAGTTCTTCTTTTTCCGCGCCAGTAAGCGCAGATCCGGGAAGAGCAGTGCCCTAGTCATTTTTTGACTATTTTTGGTGATTTTTCACTTTTTTCTCACGAGTCTATCGACTCCGAAGGTGTCGGTAGGGATGCCCGGCTTCAAGCCCTGCGACGTCTGTAGTCGTATGATGTCGATCACAGACCCGCATTTAGAGTGTCTCTGTCTCGACCACGACACAAAGTCGTGCCCTGACTGCCGGGCCTTGCACCCGAAGGCTTTGCGAGCGCGGTCTCGAAAGCTCCTCGAGGTCCGGCAGTCGGCTCCGCGCCACACCAAGCCCTGGTCACGTGAGAGGTCGAGGGGCTGGTCGCGGAGTCCTCATCGGTCGTCGGGTTCCAAGTCTTCGCACTCCTCCGGTAAGTCGAAGCATAAAAAGTCTAAGAAGCGTCATCACTCCACGACTTCACCTCGCCGGTCTCGCGACTCGGCTAAGGCTCCTGTCGGCACCGTCCCCGCGGCTCCGGGAGTGCCTGTGAAGCCGCCCCTGCATTACCCGTCCTTCCCGGGTTCGGGGGCGACTCCGGCCGACATACAGGAATTCCTGTCGGCCATGGCCAGCCTCTTCGGGCCTCAAGGTCCCCCCGGTGCGCCTTCGGGTCCCGCGGGCCCTGATGGGGTTTCCCCGGCGCCGCCGACGACTCTGGTCCCGGCGCCGCCTGTCACACCAGCCTCGGTCCCGGCCCCGGCTTAGGTCCCGGCCTCGATCCCGGCTCCGGTGCTGCCGCAACACCCATCGACGCCGGTTGACCTAACTACACCTCCGCCGATGTCTCCGGTGCCGTTTCGGACGCCGCCCGGGGCTCCGGGTGGCGTTGTTCCCCGGTTCTCTCCGGATCTGGACACGGCGCCGGACCAGCGTTGCTCGACGCCGGCTCCGACGCCGTTGAGACCTTGGGTCCCGCGTGTCCCTCCTTCTCCTTATTTTGAACCTGAGGAGGACGAAGAGGACTGGGAGGGGTCGGAGGACCCTCTCACACGGCAGTGTGAGTACGAACAGGACTGGTCTGAGGAACTTAGGGATGCCAGTGGGCTGGACACCTCCCCTGACCCTGGCATGCTGTCTCCTCCTTCCGTGGCAACGGAGGAGGGAGCAAACTTTGCAACGGTGTTGCGTAGAGCAGCTGGGGCCTTACACCTCCAATTGCCTACAGTGGCCGTCAGGACTAACCTCCTGACGGAAGTGCTTCAGCCGGCGGCTACCGCCTCGGAGCAACTGCTGCCGTTTAATGACGCTCTTTCTGACGTTCTATTGGGCACCTGGTCCAAGCCCGCCACAGGGGCTCCTGTGGATAGGAACGTGGCCCGACGCCATCGCCCCGCTCCGGGCGACCCCTGTTCCTCTCCCAACACCCCACTCCTGAGAGCTTGGTTGTCCAAGCCTCTGCTTCCCAAACTGCCTTCCCTACCGCTCCTCCGGATAGGGAATCCAAACGCCTGGATCAATTTGGGAAGAAGGTCTTTTCTTCCTCCAGTGCTGGCTTGCGGTCTGTCAACAACGCTTGCCTTTTGGGCCGATATTCCCACTCTCTGTGGGACTCGGTGGCGCAAGCTTTGCCCCAGTGTCCTGAGGAGGTCCAGACACTGCTTTCCCGCGCCATTGCGGGAGGAAGAGATGCGGCTAAATTTACCATTAGATGTGGCCTTGATACCGCCGACTCGCTGGGTAGATCAATTGCAACGACAGTGGCGCTGCGCCGTCACGCCTGGCTGAGAACCACTGGTTTCTCGGGTGATGTCCAGAACACTCTTATGGACATGCCCTTTGATGGGGTCGGTCTTTTTGGGAACAAGGCAGACCATGCGCTGGAGCGTTTTAAGGACTCACGGGCTACGGCCAAGTCCCTGGGCCTTTCTGCTGTACGCCCTCCGCAGCATCTGCTTTTCGCCCCTTTGAAGGGGCGCCCAGTCACGTCCGCTGCCCAGCCACCGGCCTGCGCAGCAAGCGTCTTCGCGTGGCCGAGGACGTGGCTCCCGCCGTGGCGAGTCAGGCAACCAGCGTGCGGGTCAGGCCACCAACCCCGCCCCGTCCGCGGCCTCCAAGCCCTCCTAGACCTTCCTTTCAGGTGCAAAGCACGCCAGTAGGGGGCAGGGTCCGCCATCACCTTCACCACTGGCGTGCCATCACCTCGGACAGGTGGGTCTTGGACATTGTCCGAAGGGGCTACTCCCTCCCCTTCGAGACCACCCCCCCAGCCATGCCACCTCAATTCCACCGCATGTCAGGGGATCACTTGGTGCTTCTTCAGAAGGCAGTTGCGGCCCTCTTGGCCAAGAGGGCCATCGAGCGCGTTCCGACCCCAGAAGTAGGACGTGGTTGCTACTCCCACTACTTTCTGGTGCCCAAAAAGGACAAGGAGGACATGCGTCCTATCTTGGACCTCCGGAACGTCAATCGCTTCCTCCGGAAGGAGAAGTTAAAGATGCTCACCTTAGCTCAGGTCTTGACTGCCCTAGACCCTGGAGACTGGATGGTAGCGTTGGACTTGCAGGACGCTTATTTCCACATCCCCGTCCTGCCGGCCCACCGGCGTTACCTGCGGTTCATAGTGGGCCTCGAGCATTTTCAATTCACCGTGCTCCCCTTTGGCCTCACAAGTGCCCCTCGGGTGTTCACGAAAGTGATGGCGGTCGCAGCTCATCTGCGCCGGGCAGGGGTTCCAGTCTTCCCCTACCTCGACGACTGGCTGCTGAAGGCGGGCTCGTCCCAGGCAGTCGTCTCCCACCTCCAGACTACGGCCGAACTCCTGCACTCGCTGGGGTTCTCCATCAATGTGCCAAAGTCGCACCTGATTCCTTCTCCACAGCTCCTTTTCATCGGAGCAGTTCTGGACACGACGCAGTTTCGGGCCTATCCTCCCGAACGGCGAGTCCGGGATATTCAGGCTATGATTCCGATCTTTCAGCCTCTATCCTGGGTTTTGAGTACGGATGACCCTGAGGCTGCTGGGCCTCATGGCCTCCTGCATCCTGCTGGTCGATCATGCCAGATGGCATATGCGGGCTCTGCAGTGGGACCTGAAGTTCCAGTGGGCGCAGCACCAGGGCAACCTGTCCGATCACGTCCAGATCTCGGAGGGGACTGCAAAACAGTTGCAGTGGTGGCTCTCGAACCGGCAATGGGTCATGGGCAGATCCCTCTCCCTTCCCCAGCCAGAGCACACAGTCGTGACGGACGCGTCCCTTCTGGGATGGGGCGGTCACATGGGAGAGGCGGAGATCAGAGGCCTCTGGTCTCCGGCGGAGTCCCGGCTCCATATCAACCTTCTGGAGCTCCGGGCGATCCGACTTGCACTCAAGGCATTCCTTCCCTCTGTCAAAGGGAAGGTAGTGCAGGTGTTCAGACAACACCACCGCCATGTGGTACTGCAACAAACAAGGCGGGGTGGGGTCGTGGACCCTATGTTAGGAGGCTCTGCGCCTCTGGACGTGGCTGGAACATCAGGGCATATTCCTGATGGTTCAACACCTGGCAGGTTCCCTGAACGCCAGGGCGGACGAACTCAGCCGCAGGTGCATGATGGATCACGAATGGTGTCTTCACTCGGAAGTGGCGCAAGGACTCTTTCTACAGTGGGGAGAGCCTTGGTTAGATCTATTCGCCACCGAAGAGAACGCGCAATGTCAGCAGTTCTGCGCTTTGGAATTTCCAAGGCGGCACTCGCTCTGCGACGCTTTTCGTCGCGAGTGGAGTTGCGGTCTGTTGTACGCTTTTCCGCCTATACCACTTCTACCCAGAGTGTTGAAGAAGATTTGGCGCGACCGGGCCCAAGTCATCCTTGTGGCTCCGGACTGGGCTCGAAGAGTTTGGTATCCCGAGCTACTCAGTATGAGCGTCGATCCCCGATCCGTCTGCCTCTTCGGGAGGATCTTCTGTCGCAGCAGCAGGGGACGGTCCTCCACCCGAACCTGTCCAGTCTCCACCTGCTTGCGTGGAGATTGAGCGGCGGCAGTTGATTCCTTTCGACTTGCCTCCCGAAGTTTTTGATGTGATTCTGGCAGCCAGGCGTCCCTCCACTAAGGTGGTATACGCCTGCAGGTGGAACAAGTTTGTGGCATGGTGCACAGCAAAGGCTGTGAATCCCCTTTCTGCCCCTCTTTCCGAGGTTCTTCTGTTCCTTCTCTCTCTGGCCCAACAGGGTTCTGCCCTGGGCACCATCAAGGGCTATCTTTGTGCAATCTCGGCCTTCCTCAGGCTTCCTGATCAGCCCTCCCTTTTCAAGTCCCCTGTTAACAGGTTTCTAAAAGGCATTACACACCTCTTCCCTCCTGTTCCGTTTGTCATGCCTCAGTGGGACTTGAACTTGGTTCTTACCTTTTTAATGTGCGCTCCCTTTGAGCCTCTACATAACTGTCCTCTTCGTCTTCTGACTCTGAAGACAGCCTTTCTGGTCGCCATCACCTCCGCTCGGCGGGTGAGTGAGCTCCAGGCTCTATCATGCAAACCTCCCTTTCTGTCTGTCCATCCAGACAAGGTTGTTCTTAGGGCGCGTCCGTCCTTCTTGCCAAAGGTGGTTACTGCCTTCCACATTGGGCAGACCATCACTTTGCCCACCTTCTTTCCGCCTCCTTCCAGAGAGGAAGAGAGGCTCCACCGTCTGGACCCAAAACGTGCGCTTTCCTTTTATAGCAACCGCACACAACACTTCCGGGTGGATGACCAGCTCTTTGTTGGCTACGTGGGCGCCAAAAAAAGGTCGGGCGGTGCACAAGAGAACCATCTCCCGCTGGGTCACCTTTTGTATCAAAGCCTGCTATTCTTTGGCTAAGAAGGAGCCTCCTGTTGGGCTGCGGGCCCATTCCACCAGGGCAACGGCTGTTACCACGGCTTTAGGCCGCGGTGTTCCGCTGCAAGATATATGTCAGGCAGCTACGTGGGCCTCGCTGCACACGTTTACCAAACATTACTGCCTTGACAGCCAGGTCCGGAGGGACGGCTTCTTTGGCCGTTCTGTCCTCCGGGACTTCCTTGTCTGATCTTTGTTCGCAGACCCACCACCGGGGTTGGTATTGCTGGGGTATCTATTCTAAGGTAAGGAATCTGTCACTAACGTGTCTCTTTCAGATGCACAAGTTATTAACTTGTGTAACGATATATCTGTAAGAGACAGTAGTTAGTGACAGATTCCTACCGCCCCACCCATCCTCCCCGTTCTGCGAACTGATTTCTAGGGTTAAGGACATCCCTTTCAGGGCCCTAGTATTTTGACACCTATGTCCGCTTCTTGCATGGCTCTGCGTTCCTGGCGCGGAAAGTCGTGTACAGAACTGACGTCAGCGCGCAGGGGCGGCTTCTAAGTACTGCCCGCGACGTCATCCCGGCGATCACGACGCCAACGACTGACGCGGAGCCGCACGACGCCGCCTACCGACGCGCAAGGGTACTGCTACGCAAAAACTTTCCGGATCCAGCCTGACGCCTGGGGATATTCTAAGGTAAGGAATCTGTCACTAACTACTGTCTCTTACAGATATATCGTTACACAAGTTAGTAACTTGTGCTTTCAGCCCAATGCGTTTCAATGGAGACTGGGAGTCCTTGGAGCCACGCTGCTTGCAGGTAAGTGGAACGGTTGCAGAGGCTAAGCTTTGGATGTTAGGACCTGCACAAGGTGGCACACAAAGCAGCACCAAACATACACCACCAGTGGCACAGGGGCGGCCGGGTGCAGGGTGCAAACACAGCGTTGGGCGCCCAATGCAATCCTGAGGAGTGTCTCCTTTTGGGAAACAGGCTGCAGGCGTCGAACTGGAGGGTCCAGACAGAACACCAGCAACAGCACCGCTAAGTTGAGGTGTTGGGGGTCCCAGGGGCACCGCTGGCCGAACTCACCAAAGCACCCGGGCTGCAGGTGCAGTGGTGCCTCTAGTCATCGCAAATCTTCTTACTGGGCCGGTTGCGAAGGGGAGAGGGTGAGGGGGGGGGCCTTCAGATTCACTCTGCAGGTGCCGTCTTGAAGGGGGGGCGGTGGTGGTCAGGAGAGGTCGTGGTCAGGAGAGGTCGGCCAACACTGGATTCAGAGTCCTGGTCGGCGGGGAGACTTCACTGGGCAGTTGGGCCACTCAGACTCGGGCCGTGGGCATCCGGTTCAGAGTGGGCACGAGTCAGGGATCCGCCTGGGTCCGGAGTCTTTGTTGTTTTCTTCTGGACAGGTCAGCTGTCCATGGGAGATTGGAGTCTTTGTTGAAGGCAGAAGTCCTCCCATGGGTTTCAGAGGTCGCTGGCTGAAAGACAGGTTGCAGGCTGGGAGGGCTGGGGCCAAGAGTTGTCGTCTTCAGTCTTCTCTGCAGGGTCGTCTTTCTTTGTAGGTTGTCGCAGATCTTGTTTCCAGGTCTGGGGGAGCCACCTAAATACTAGATTTAGGGGCGTTTTAGGGGAGTAGCAGGTAGGGCCAATGGGCACCTTACTTGGTGTGACTACACCCTCTATTTGCCACTCCTGTGGGAGGGGGGCATAGACCTAGCCCTGATTGTAGGGGTCTCCCCATCTTCAAGATGGCAGGACCTGAAAAATGTGCTTCACCTCGCCTTCTCCATCTTAGGGGTGGAGTTAGCAGAGGTGGGCACGCCTCCTATTCCTCTTCAGCTTCCTGCCCAAAGTGGGGGTGTAAACAGAGGGCTGCCATCTGCTGCTAGCAGCAGAGGCAGGGGATCTCATTACAAAGGCGGCAAGCCTTTGAAGTTACCCTCTTTGAGCAGTTGCCCATCCTGGGGGAGGAGGTGTGACTCATCTGCCCAGGATGTGCATTGTTTCTGGTCCCAGATGGCAATGGCTCTCTACCGAGGGGTCCAGAAACATGGCCGGTGATGTCTGTCTGCCTACAGCTGGTCAGAGACCACACTAGGGTTGGCAGGTTTTCAGGGGGCACCTCTGAGGTGCCCTCTGGCTACATGGTGCAATTAATCCCACACTGGCATCAGTGTGGATTTACTGAAAGTTGTAGTTTGGAACCAAACACTCCTTTGCTCAGTGAAGCCATCATGCTGCTGTGGAACTCGAGTTGTCAAGTTTCCGAGTTTCCAGCCCATTTACTCTATGGCTTCACTGGCACTTACAATATGAGGAAATGGATCCCCATATTGTAGGGGTATATCTGCTCATGTAGATATTCTCTCACCTGTGGTATAGTACACCCTGCCTTAAGGCTGTGAAGTCTGCTAGAGGGGTGACTTACCTATCCCTTCAGGTAGTGTTGAGTGGCATGGCACCCAGGCAGGGTGTCATGTCGACTGTCGTTTCCTCCCTCACAGGGGCATGCAAGCTGCAAAGGGCAGTGGCATGGTCCCAGTGAGGGGGTGCCCCAAGGAACCCTTTTCATCTTCCAGGCCCTAGGTACCAAGGGTATCATTTACTAGGGACTTACGGGGGTAGAAATGCCAATCGGGGATTTGTTTTTAAGGGAGAAGCACTGGCACAGGAGACCTTGTTGGCAGGGACCGTGTGCACTATAGTTGAAGCCACATCAAACCCAGGCAAAAAGTGGGGGGCTAACCATGCAAAAGAGGCGCTTTCTCGCATTTGCCAACACAAAGATGGTAGACCCTGAAAAGTCATATTCACTTCAGGTTAGACCACCGCAGGGGTGGTCCTAGCTTGGGTGAGGGCACGCCTATCTGCTTACTAATTTTCTCGCCTGTCCAGGTGCTAAAGGGCTCTGTACAAAGTGGGGGAGTGTGGGGGGGGTCAGCATCCTCTCCTGTGATGGAAGCCAGATTTGCATACCGAAGGTGGTGGGCTCTTTGAAGCTTGTTGCCTTGGCATGCTAATTTACAGGCCCTCCTGTGGGAGGGGGTGTAAACACCCTCTGCCCAAGCAGGCTTTGTTTCTGCCCTCCTGAAAGCAAAGGCCATCAGCCTTTGGGGGTCAGAAACTAGTCTCTGGTGGCAGACTGGCTAAGACCAGTCAGCTAGCACACTAGTAGTTGGTAGGTTTTCAGGAGGCACCTTTAAGGTTCCCTCTGGGTGCATGTATTAATAAATCCAACACAGGAATCAGTGTGGGTTTATTAATAAGATACGTTTCATACCAAACATCTGTTTTCAGTGAAGCCATCCTATAGCTGGGGAACTAGTTTCCAGCACATGTTCTTAAAATGGCCTCCCTGATCGCTTGTACTGGCAGTAATTGGACTGACCAGCCCAGGGGCATATCTGCTCATGCAGTTATCCCCACACATGTAATATAGAGTACTCTGCCTTAGGGATGTAAGGCCTGCTGTAGGGGTGAATAACCTATACGGCTTGAAGTGTCTGCAGGCATGACACACAGGTGTCTGCCATGTCTTGTTTTCACTTTTGTCTGCACCAAGACACGCAGCTAGTTGGGGAGCGGATGTAGCCTTACGGCTAGAGCGGTCGACTTGAAAGCTGGGGAACCGGGTTCGAGTCTCCGCAACGACGCTCAACATCCTGTGATTCTGAGCAAATCACTTAATCTCCCCGTGCCTAACAAAAATGAATGTGTCCTTCTGTAACGAAACTGGTACTCATGTAAATCGCTCTGATACCCGATGTCTCTGGTCTAGTTCGCGCTATATAAAACTCTAGAAAAAGAAGAAAAAAATGGTGTTTGGTGAGGGGTCACTGAAAGGTGCCACAATATGTGCTGCAGTACTTGGAGACCCTCTTTAGTACCTCAGGCCCTGGTACCAGGTGTACCATTTACTAGGGACTTACAGAGGATGCAAAAGGAATTGCCAATTGGGGTTCAACCGCACAGTTTTGGGAAAGAGATCTGACACTGGAGACCTGGTTAGCGAGAACCTAGTGCACTTCCAGTCCAAATCACATGAAACACCAGCCAAAAAGTGTGGGGTGACCATGTCACAAAAGGGGCACTTCCCTGCATGTAATAACTTGAATCTAGCATTACTGGCTATCAATTGGACTGTGAACAGGTAATCCCCCAAGCTGTATGTGAGATGGGCTCCTGTAGATCAGCCTTCAATTGTCCGACCCTGAGAGGAAGTTTAACCTTATCCCTATTAAGGGCTTTATTTGCATAATCTAGATAAGCGCTTACAACCATAAACACTTTTCAGAAGCACTTCCAGCATCTCCGACACTGGCGTCACAGATTAAAGTTAGGTCCATAGCTCCCTGAGAGTTTGTCAGCTTGGCAATTTGCAGGAATTGTCAATTGCCAACCACAAATGCCCTATATGCACCTCCTAAATGTAATCAAAATATCAGGTGCCTACAGGTCCTTCAACGCAAGACACCCGTCTTCATTCTATTGTGACATAGCCCTGTACCGGATAATATCTGTAAACTGCTACAGCTACCAGATCTGTAATGATCTGGAGACTAGAAAATGTTTGTGTATTCTCTTGACTGTCATTTTTCACGCTTAAGACACTTTTTGGCAATCATGGCGCAGTCTTATTGGCTGGTTCTCTCGCATTAAGCGGGAGCAGTTGTACTTCTGTGGTGCCTCTTGGGAGATTTTTCTCTCAATTTCCATCTTCTCTACATCAATGTATGACCACCTCCCAGACAGGATTTAGTGTATTGGAACCGGGTGGGTGCGCTTGCCAGTGCCACTAAGTCTGCATGAGGGGCCCATTTGGTCTCCCTGTGCATAGTCCAGTTCAAACCAGTCCTGGGAGCCGTTGGCTCCCGCTCTGGTGCGAAACTGGACAAAGGACATGGGAGTAACCTCCCCCCTGGGAGGGTACCCTGAATCGTCCCAACCCTTTCCTAAGGGTAGTTAAGGGCTTACCTGTGGGTAGGTCTCTAGATTCGTCGTGGGGTAAGGTTCAAATCAGGCACCACTTCTTCTTCTACAGTCTAGGCACTCTGGACTTTGTTTGGACTCTACTTCGTCTCCCTTCCAGTCTGCTGCATCGTCTGTGCCTGTGCACCATACAGGAACCTTCCAAGGCCTGTGGGCAACACAGACACCTGAAGGAATCTCCCTTGGAGTGAAGGAGTCACTCCCCTGCATTCGCAGGCACCGCAACTAAGTCGACAGGTCTGCTGATCCTGAGTTCCACCTGACCCTATAAGGGTCTGCAACACAGGTGGTGGTTTTCCCCAGCTCCCGGGGCCTGCCCTGCCCTCTCACCAACTTTGAGGCCAGTATCCCTCGTGGGGGTTGCAATAACTGAACCCTTGTGCACTGCGTTAACTTGCAGTTGCAAAGGCTTGTTGGCTTCCTTCCAACAAGATCTTTGGGCTCCAAGTAGCCCCAACCTTGAGCACCTCCAGTGACCAGAATCTTCAGCCACACCGTATCGTGTGCATCGTGGCCTGCATCTTTTGGTGAGCTGCTTGAGGTCCTCTTGCGACTCCAGTGCCTCTGGGCCTATTTAAGGGTCACCTTTGCTTCTGGTGGGCTCCCCTGATTGCTCGGGGCCTGCCCTGACTCCTCTCCTTGTGGTGAGTCCCCTGGACCTTGCTGGTATCGACGTTGCTCCTTCAATTCCTGCGTTGGTTGTATTTGCCAAGGCTTGTTTGTGCTCCTGCCGGACACCGACCCCTCCGCACTCGACATCCTTTGTGGGACAGCTCATGCATGGCACCTGGGCTTCTTCAGCGTCACCTGATCCTCACAGCTGCAGAGTCCAGGTCATAGTCATCCATCCTGCAACACCTGACATTGGAGGGCATTCATCTTCCAAGTCTCCTGGTCACTCCTGAGTGACATACTCTGTCCCCTCTGCTTGCAGGTACCTCTCAATTAGAATCCGTCCTTGGATTCCTCCGGACACTTTCTCCTTCTGCAGCGGCACTTTCCTGAAGTCCTCTATTGAGTTCGGCGGTTTCCGACACCGCTTCACACCTATGCACTCAGCTTCCCTGGTGTAGGTAACGTGAGTACTAGGGTATCCGCGGGTGGGGTGGCTCTCCAACCTCCTGTCTTCCACGGGGTTTCTTCAGGGTCCACTGGGAAGGGTCCTTAATCTTTAAAAATCCAACCGCGACTTACCCGTAAAGTTGTACGGACCATGCAGTTGTGTTCCCACACTGCACACGCTCTCCGTGGGGTCCCCATCTACTCACCTTGGGTGGTTCCTTGGGTCCCCAGCACTTCTACGTCCTCTCGACACTGTCTTGACCCGAGTCCTGGTTCTTATACTACTTTCTTAGTATATGGGTTGGTCCCCCCCCCCTGGGGTCCACTGGGTATTTCGTGCTATTTACTGTGTTTCTTTGCAAAGTATTGTGTGCATATTGTTTATCTCGGTTTAGGAGATATCTAAACGTGTAGAGAGTATTATATAATAAATACATATTTTTATAAATACCTTCTGTGGTTCTTTTTCACTTAATCTATACTATAAGATTGCATTCTGGTAAAACAAGCTGCTTTACACTCCTTCTGGACTAAGCCTGAAGGCTGCTTTCCACAGCTACCACTTATAGAGCTTTCTAAGGTTCTCTAAGACCTCTTAAATCACCATAAGGGTTGTCTGGACGGGTGCAAGGTGCCCACTTACATTAGTGGACATCATATACCAGGCCAGCTTCTCAGAAGGGGGACATCCACATAAGGAAAAACTAAAGCACACAGGGATCGAAAATATAATTTATCTAGATTAGGAGCATAGTTCTAAAGGCAGATTTCAACCCTGTCCAGTAGGCCATATACCAGGATATATCTCCCTTCTACATTGGCCCTAGGATAGCAGTGTTAAAAAGTTACACACGGTGCAACAAAACGTATTATGAAAGAAATCCGTTCCTTCCATTTTTCCAGAGTTTAGTTACTGCCAAATCCATCAGGTGCTTTTAATGAAGAAACTCAATTTGAGCAGTATATTGTTTTAGGAATGTGTGCACTTCTTAATATAGCTGTTGAGACCACGGATGTTCCAGGTATTAATTTTCACATTTTAACTCATTCTAGTGTCTCTGGGTTGATCTTGCCTCGGTCTAGTGCACTGTAACAGTATCACTGGGATATTTGTGTGTATCCCATGTGGAGATAGCACCATTTGAATATCGGCTCGCTTATTTTTGCCATACTCCGGTGTTTCACTTAGGAACGTAACAAACTGTAAAATGTCAACTAAATACCCCTCAACACCAAAAAACTTAGCGGCGAGACCAGTCCAAGCCGAAAGTTCAGTCCCGTTCAAAATCTAGAAGTTGCCAGCGTCGTTCCAGAGGTCGATCTTCCTCTTGATTGAATCTTTAGATCAGTTGAAGAAAAAAACATAAATCTAATTGGGATTCTGCCCCTTCCCACCACTCACACATTCCTGAGAAGGTGCGGGGCAGCACCATACATCTAGATCTCCTTCCTGAAGTTGTTTGACGTAGGAGCTAATCCCACAATTGTTTCAGGCACAACCAAAGTTTTGGGGTGTCTGCCACTCCAAAGTAGATTGAAGAGTTCCGCACAGCCATGCTCTGGCTCTTCAGATCTCCCTCTTTTGCGTCCACTGGCCCCATGGAAAAGGTTCTCTTCATGTGTTAACCACTGGCGGGTTCGCTGTCTGCACCAGTTGGACCCTTCATGCCTACAAAGGGGGGGCTCCGGCTTTTTTCTCAACTCAGACTCCATGGTCCAAGGCACTTTCTACCAGTTCCTAGCACACCGATGTGGACTCTGTCCCCCTGGGTGGCGATGCCCCAATTGTACTTTCTGATATTGAATCTGTGCTGGTTTGACATTGATTAAAGTCGTACCTGGTCGGCGTTGAGGCTCCACTTCCTCACTTGATCTACCTCCATAACAACAAAAGCACTCCCTACAGTCCCTGTTCGGCACAGATTTCATTAACGATTACTATGCAGGTGATGAGATTAGCATTCCTTAACTTCTGACCTGCTGGAGGATAGTTGCTGTGGTACTACCCCTTGAGTGCAGACTACTTTCACCCCCCCCTGTACCTGCCACTGATGAGTGCTTCATATGCCAAAGTTATGCATAGGACAGCCAAAGTCCTTGCCCTCCAGCTCCACACCTTGGACGGCAAGACCATTGTACTTACGGAGGTTCTCCTATTGGGATAGAAATCTTCCAAGCCCCTCTTACCACTTAAAAAGGCACTTAGACACTTTGTTGGGGGCATGGGCCAAACCTTGGGCCTGGCCCTCGGTCAATTGCCAAATTGTACGATGCCACCACCCTGGCTCGGGTGAACCTGCATTTCCATCTCTGCACCCTTCACCTCAAAGCTTGGTGGTGCAGACTTCCGTAGGGAAAACTTATCCCAACCCTTTTAAGACTACTCCACACTAATGGAGACCTTTGGTAAACGGGTCTTTTCTTATACCAGCTTGACACTCAGGTGGGTGAATGCATGCTGGCGCGCAGTTCTCACCTCTCTATATTCAGTGGCTCAAGTCCTCCCAGTTCTTCCTGATTATCTCCAACCAGTCCTTGCCCAGGACATTCAGGACTTTCGTGACAATTAGTTGTGGCTTGGACACCTCTGATTCCTTTGGAAGAGCCATCAGCACCAGTGTCTCCATTCGCCGCCCTGCTTAGCAGTGGTCCATTAGTTTTTCAGGTGATGTCCAGTTCTCACGGACATGCGATTCAATAGGACTCTCCTGTTTGGCAGTAAGGCAGACTCCACTCTCAAGCGGTTCTAGGACAGCAGAGCCACGGCATGCTCCTTGTTCTTATTTGCCCCTCCTTGCCACTCGCATCAACCCTACTGCTACTTTCGTGGTTTTGTCAGAGGTACCCCATACTGCCAACCTGTTCAACCCCAGCCTACTTCCCAGCAGTTTCATGATTGTGGCCGTGGTGCCCCTGCAGTCTAGGTCAGGGGCCGCTCGAGCCATTCCTCCCACTCCTGACCCGCCCCCCACCATGCAGCCCCACCAGCCACTCAGTAGGGAGCACAATCCAACGATTCTTCACAGGCTGGCAAGCCTTAACTTGATACAGGTAGGTCCTTTAGATAGTTTGTACGGGATATGCTTTGACCTTCCTCTTTTCCACCTCACCTTCCACCATCCCTTCAGCGACTGACGAACACTCTCTCTCCATTTTGCAGCTGTAAGCGCAAGCCCTTTGGCCAAACGGTCTGTCAAGCGGATGCCAGTGCCAGAAGTAGGACATTGTTGTTCCAGCTATTTTCTGGTGCCCCAGAACGACAGAGGCCTTGGTCCTATTTTAGACCTGCGCCCCCCTCAACTCCTTTCTCTGGATGGAGAATTTGAAGATGCTCACACTTGCCTAGGCCTTGTGTGCCCTTGACACTTGAGACTGGATGGTAGTGTTAGACATGCAGGATGCTTATTTCCATGATCCTTTCCTGCAGGCCTATTGATGATACCTGCAGTTCGTGGTGGAGAGAAGCAGTTCCAGTTCAGTGCTCCCCTTTGAACTCACCAGCACCCCTCTGGTGTTCACAGAAGTGGTGGCAGCACACCTTCGGAGGTTGGGGGCGCCAGTATTTCCCCATCTCGATAACTGGTTGTTGTAGACTTGCGTGCCCCAGGCAGTCGTCAACCACCTCAAGACTATGGCGAACTTCCTGTCGTCATTGGGGTTTACTATTAACCTGCCAAATTCTCACCTGACTCCTTATCGGATACTCCCTTTGATCGTAACCATGGTGGATATGGTTCGTTTTTTATGCTTTTTCCCTGGGGAAGAGTCCAGGCTATAACGATATCATAAAATAAAATGATGTATGGAGTGTTGAAACTTTTCCTACACTCACCCCCAGTCACAGATCTGAGTTTAATCCATCGTTACCCAAGTTTGGACCCAGCCATATGCAAATCAGTCTTGACCAAGGGTGTTCCCAGACGTGGGTCCCTTGCTCGCTGTGCCACTGGATTCAAGCTACCATGGCTGACGAGGGGTGATAGCCCGAAACCGGTCCCAGGATGCTTGTTTCTGGTGTCGTGTAGTTCCTATAAAACCATATCGGATCTGCGCGTTTAGACAACATACACTGTAGGATTGGTGTCCAGACTGATTCTAGACACCCCCACCGGGTATGTTAGCCTGTATACCAGCTAGCTCACATTGCCACTAGAAAACCCTCTTACCAAGGAGAGAATAGTTCTTGGCAACTATCGAACATGACAACTCTGTCCCATCAGGGATCGTGGAAACAGTACGATACTTTTCGCTCAGTCACTCCTGCTCACTTTGTCTCTGAGAGATACACAGAATAAACGGTGGGGACGTTTTTCAATAAGCATTTATTGAACCAGCATCATTCTAGTGTAAAGTAGGTGTGCTGAAACAACCATTAGACAGAAACAGATATAAATGATTATAAGCACCAACAGAGTAAAAGGATGGTAGATTTCTACCATAGTGCTAAAACGATGAATACAGGCAGGTATAAAAATACATGACAATAAAATGCTACTCCTTCGATGCGACCCTAACTAGATGTACCTAAGTGTACCTAGCATGTATGTGGGTGTAGAGCCAAGAATCCCTCTAGGATAAGGTCAACCCCGTTACCTAAAGTGAGAGACACTGGGACCCAGTCTTGGTCTCGAGATGGACACCCCGCAAGGGATGTCAGACCACTGCGAGCTGGAGTGTGTGCGTGCAGGAACCTCAGCGTCTTGCTTCAGTGTCAGCATCTAAGTCCTTTTCGCCATGTGGTACTGCAACAAACAAGGCGGGGTGGGGTCGTGGACCCTATGTCAGGAGGCTCTGCGTCTCTGGACATGGCTGGAACATCAGGGCATATTCCTGATGGTTAAACACCTGGCAGGTTCCCTGAACGCCAGGGCGGACGAACTCAGCCGCAGGTGCATGATGGATCACGAATGGCGTCTTCACTCGGAGGTGGCGCAAGGACTCTTTCTACAGTGGGGAGAGCCTTGGTTAGATCTATTCGCCACCAAAGAGAACGCGCAATGTCAGCACTTCTGCGCGTTGGAATTTCCAAGGCGGCACTTGCTCTGTGACGCTTTTCGTCGCGAGTGGAGTTGCGGTCTGTTGTACGCCTTTCCGCCTATTCCACTTCTGCCCAGAGTGTTGAAGAAGATTCGGCGCGACCGGGCCCAAGTCATTCTTGTGGCTTTGGACTGGGCTCGAAGAGTTTGGTATCCCGAGCTACTCAGTATGTGCATCGATCCCCTGATCCGTCTGCCTCTTCGGGAGGATCTTCTGTCGCAGCAGCAGGGGACGGTCCTCCACCCGAACCTGTCCAGTCTCCACCTCCTTGCATGGAGATTGAGCGGCGGCAGTTGATTCCTTTCGACTTGCCTCCCGAAGTTTGTGATGCGATTCTGGCAGCCAGGCGTCTCTCCACTAAGGTGGTATACGCCTGCAGGTGGAACAAGTTTGTGGCATGGTGCACAGCAAAGGCTGTGAATCCCCTCTCTGCCCCTCTTTCTGAGGTTCTTCTGTTCCTTCTTTCTCTGGCCCAACAGGGTTCTGCCCTGGGCACCATCAAGGGCTACCTTTGTGCAATCTCGGCCTTCCTCGGGCTTCCTGATCAGCCCTCCCTTTTCAAGTCCCCTGTTAACAGGTTTCTTAAAGGCATTACACACCTTTTCCCTCCTGTTCCATTTGTGATGCCTCAGTGGGGACTTGAACTTGGTTCTTACCTTTTTAATGTGCGCTCCCATTTGAGCCTCTCCATAACTGTCCTCTTCGTCTTCTCACTCTGAAGACAGCCTTTCTGGTGGCTATCACCTCCGCTCGGCGGGTGAGTGAGCTCCAGGCTCTTTCTTGCAGGCCCCCTTTCTGTCTGTTCATCCAGACAAGGTTGTTCTTAGGACGTGTCCGTCCTTCTTGCCAAAGGTGGTTACTGCCTTCCACATTGGGCAGACCATCACTTTGCCCACCTTCTTTCCGCCTCCGCATCCTTCCAGAGAGGAAGAGAGGCTCCACCGTCTGGACCCAAAACATGCGATTTCTTTCTATCTGAACTGCACACAACAGTTCCAGGTGGACGACCAGCTCTTTGTTGGCTACGTGGGCGCCAAAAAAGGTCGGGCGGTACACAAGCGGACCATCTCCCGCTGGGTCGTCTTGTGTATCAAAGCCTGCTATTCTTTAGCTAAGAAGGAGCCCCCTGTTGGGCTACGTGCCCATTCCACCAGGGCGACAGCCGCCACCACGACTTTGGGACGTGGTGTCCCATTGCAGGACATTTGTCAGGCAGCTACGTGGGCCTCGCTGCACACGTTTACCAAGCATTACTGCCTTGACAGCCAAGTCCAGAGAGACGGCTTCTTCGGCCGTTCTGTTCTCCGAGACTTCCTCGTCTGATCTTTGTTCGCAGACACACCACCGGGGTTGGTATTGCTGGGGTATCTATTCTAAGGTAAGGAATCTGTCACTAACGTCCTCTCTTTCAGCTGCACAAGTTACTAACTTGTGTAATGATATATCTGTAAGAGACAGTAGTTAGTGACAGATTCCTTACCGCCCCACCCATCCTCCCGTTCTGCGAACTGATTTCTAGGGTTAAGGTCATCCTTTCAGGGCCCTAGTTTTCAGACACCAGTGTCAGTTTCTTGCATGGCTCTGCGTTTCTGGCGCGGAAAGTCGTGGTACAGAACTGACGCCAGCGCGCATGGGTGGCGTCTAAGTACTGGCCGCGGCGTCATCCCGGCGATCACGACGCCGACGACTGACGCGGAGCCGACGACGGACGCGGAGCCGCACGACGCCGCCTACCGACGCGCAGGGGTACTGCTACGCAAAACTTTCCGGATCCAGCCTGACGCCTGGGGATATTCTAAGGTAAGGAATCTGTCACCAACTACTGTCTCTTACAGATATATCGTTACACAAGTTAGTAACTTGTGCATTAAGGGCACCATCTGTCAGGACGTGTATGATTCAAGTTTTTGTCCGGGAGTGGCCTTCATGCTGCTTAGTCTGTCTTTTAGAATTGTTGACTGCAAGCCTCAAAAGAAGGAAACCAAGAGCGGTGGTCTAACCTCCTTTGGCCTCTGACTGTGAACAGACCCAGGAGCTTGCTGCATTCTGGGCTAACTTCTACTCTGCTGCGATGTTGGTGGGCAGGCCTTGTGAAGGTTTGGGAATCTGGTGCTGGAGTCCCCAGGCATATTCTTAGTCTTTCCTGCTGTCTCCAGCACTGATCCGAGATGCCATGCATAGATTTGACTATTCAGAGCTTATGACTTTAATAAAGGTTTCCTTCATTGAGAACTATTACAGGTAATTAACATTTCACTCCGTAGTCCTATTTGGAAGAAATTGTAAAAAAGAGCGCTCATGAGAAAAGCTGGGGGCAAATTCTGAATAGCTGTTTAACAAAGTATATCATACAGTCTAATCTATTTTTGTGTGGTTTGTTTACTTTTTCTCTGCAGTTTTTAAATATAATGAACGGCAGGATAAAATAAAGATTAAGTTGAAGAAGGGGAAAGCAACAAGTAAAGAGTTTACTACAGGGCATGTTGGCTCATCTGAGGAAGAAGGATTCTTAAAGTACTGTGCTCTGGAATTTGTTGATGTAGCAACAGTTGACAAGGAGGACGCACTCTCTTCTTCGCCAGTATTGAAATCGAAGCAAAAGAAACACCCAGGATTTCTATCTCATCCCGACAATTGCACTTGTTCTTTATGCTCTGACCTGTCCCTATCTGTGTTATGCACTCGTTGGGCAATGACGTTTGCTGAAATGCAGGTGTCCTTTGGAAACCACTCTGACGGCTCTAGTCTCTTGAGGGCTGCACTACAACGCTGTATTGGTTTCTCCTCCCGCTTCGCCAATGTTCTGTGCAACTTCCTTTCCCAGGACCCAAGAAACTCCAGTCAGAAAAGTAATAAGGGGCTGTCAACGGTGAGATTGGCAGACAGACTCTTAGCACAGCTTTATACCAGTCTAGCCTCTCTGCACTCTAGTGCAAAACACCACAAAATGATAAGCATGTACACACAAGCTGGCCTGAACTTTATTTCCTCTAGTGGTGTTTATGGCCTTGATCATTGCAAGGCTAACCTTCTGCTTGCAAAAGCGGTCACTTCACTTTATAACTTGGCGTCTAGGAATGGTGGTCCAGTGGCAGACCTTTTTTCTCCACTGTGGGTTTGGAATCCACCCACAATATGCACCTCTGCCACAGAAAAGAGAAGCAAAAAACACCCTGAGATGAAAAATAGTCTGACTGAGGCTGTGCCAGTTGTTAAGGGGGAAAGCATAGTACTCTCCACCAGCCAGAAGAGGAAAGGCTCAACAGCAAAAGAGCGTGTTGTACCTCGCCCATTAAATTTCAGGGATGCGTTTTCATTGGATGACTCGGATACAGAGATTCCAACCATTGTTATCAGGTCAATATCTGATGTGGACACCCCTGTGCAGAAATGTTTTCCTGCTCTGCATCCCAAAACATCGTTTACTGTCTTCAATGAAGATTCTCTTCCAGCAGACCAACATCTTGCTAGGGCACCAAAGGCTTCTCGGAAAATTAAGTCCCGACTCAAGGTAAGAAGTGAGCAGATTTTGCTAATCTGAAAGTTTTGGTGTATGCTATAGGATACTAGATGGTTCTTACTACCCAGGTTGGATCTAAATTTAAAAAAATCCAATCTTCCTCTTCTTGTGGAGGAGAGAAGTGTCACCCCAGACCAGCTTTGTATGCACCATATGTTTTTGTTCGAAATGTATTTGAGTCTGAATGGATGATGTAGTGATAAATTGTAGTATAGTTTGTGATGTTGTGGAGGCACCTCTGGACTACTGGCCATTTGTGTCAAACTGTAATATGATTTTGAGAAACCAGTACTGCCATTTGGAAGTGGGTAGTTGGATCCGACACATCTGCTGTTTGTTTTTTCTTTGATGAGAAGTACGTTGCTGACATTTATAATCACTTAAGGCTACATTTACAGCTATTTGGGTATTCCTCTTTGAGCATTTTTGTATTTAACACCAGCTCTTGGACTACTTTCTCAGGTGGTATTTAGTGATGAAAGTGATTCAGAAGGTTTGGATAAAGAAGAAAAGGAGCAAACTTCGAAGACCAAACCTCCTTTTCCTGTTAAAAAGGAAGGCAAGTTGACCTATAGCAGGGCAAGGACCACGAAGAAATCTGCAGAGAGAAGTAAAGTTGAAGAGCATTCCCAAAGCAACCCTGAACGATGTCCCAGGAAAGGAAGGCTAGCTAGCAAGGAGACCGACACCATTACAGCAGAAAAGGAGACTTTGACTGCTACCAAAAGGGTGACTCGAGGGTGGGCCCACCTTCATCAAGATGAAGTAGAGGTGTTGAGAGTTATACAAGAAGAGACAGAGGATGCATTTGACATCAGCTTTGAGGTTCTTAGAGGATCTGATGGAGAGGACAAGCCTGCCACAGGTAAGAAACCGCAATTGTAAGAAATGTGGCTGGGTTGTGGTAGGACTTAATGTCTGTTTTGGAGCTCACTGGTGTGCCCAAGATAATAAAATTGCTTTGTGTGAGAAGAACATCATGGGAAGCCCAACCCTCAATGTCTGGCTAAAATCCTAACAAACTTAATTTTACATTCCAGTCCTGTTAATCCTACACATGAGCTGCACATTGCACAGAGCATCTTTTGATGGAGACGTCTTCCTGAAGATTCCTTGCTTTATGACTATCCTCCAGGCTCCGTACTGGACCTAGAGACGTTTCCCCAGTAAAGGGTTTACAGTTTGTGTGTTTTGCCTCAATGATGACTCGGTGTGAGCCATACGTGATGAAATTGAAGTACAAAAGGCCCCAAAGTGTCTGTTTCTTTTTTACCGTAGCTCCTATATGTTGGTTTGGAGCTGCTCTTAGTATTTCATGGCCAAAATTATTTTGCTTTTCTACAGCGGCTAGGTCAAATGCCTTTGGATTTCAGAGTATAAATCCGGACACAAATGCTGTAAAATGTCTTTGTTGAACTGACATGACATCTGCATGGGCTGTGTTGGATCCAGATATGGCCACTCAGTCTTTGATTCCTATTCCTTAATGCACCCAAAAGCTACCAGAGAGCAGAAGGCAACACTGTTTTTGCTAACTGTCTTGGGGATTGCTGAACAATTCCCCTTCCTCAGGCATGTCCCCTGACCGGGAAAGATCTCCCAAAAGATTTTCCAACAAAGTGCCATAGAAAGCAGAACTCCTTTCTTGAGGAAACTTTCCTGCTCCTGGCACTGTTGGGCATCTTGATATCTTTCCCGGATGCCGTATTGGCCATGGAGAGTATGGTATCCAGAACTCCAGGGCTTGAGCATGTCGTCCAATCAGGCAGCCCCTCCGTGAAGGCTTGCTGTCACAGCAACAGGACCAGGTTCTTCCCACTTGCCTTCACAATCTCCACCTTCATTCTTGGAGAATGAGCGGCGACAACTGAACACCTTCGACCTTCTTCAAGAGGTGGTTGATGTCCTCTTGGCATCCTCCTAAAGGACTGAGTGCTAATTCTACCAGGAACAAAGCTGCTACCACTGCGTTAGCGCATAGGTCCCTGTCCTAGACATATGCCAGGCAGCTACATGGGTGTTCCTCCATACATTCACGAAGCACTGTTGCCTGGATAGTCAGTTTTGCTGAGAGGGGCGTTTTGCCCACTTGGTCCTGCAGGACTTTCTGATTTGAGCCCTTTCACAGACCCGCTTCCAAATAGGTACTGCTTTGGTATCTATTCAAATAGTGAGGAATCTGTGGCTAGAAGGCTCTATCAGAAAAACAAATTACTTACAATCGGTAACACTCTTTTGGGTAGAGACCCGAGTTCTCTCTAATGTGCGTACTTGGATACCAGCGCATAAGTGCTGTGCACAGAAAGATTGAAGGCGCGCACACAGCAATTATCATTAACCGGAGCCATTACCATTATCTTTCTAAAGGAAATTGCATTGCCCTCAGGGCGGCAGCAACGCTTTTCTGCAGGGCTATGGATTCCTTGCTACATTTTTATCTAATTAGCTTCACAAAAACCACAAAGTATTTGTAGGAAGCTTGCTCTTTATATGATATATCCGAATTAGATATAGCGTGTAAAGAGTCCAGGGGTTCCCTTATGAGTGGATAGGGGCTTGCTATGGCAATCCCAAGGTGCTCTGCTAGGGGGGATAGTGTGGTCGAGCAGTCTTAGGCTTATCACAGACGAGTGCAAGACATCCGAAAATACACACAATGGTCAATAAGAGACACACGACTCGAAGGAGATCCACCCCAATTTATAAAAATAGCGAGTATCTTTTAATATGTTTAGGCATCAGAAGAAAATCATTCAGGTAAGTAAGTTTTTTAAATATGAATTCTTTTTAGTTCAAAAAGCCGAGACAGTGCAATTTCTAAGAGGCTTTAGTGTTCTCCTACGGAAGAAAGTCAATGCAGCATTCAGGTATAATGCAGCAAACAGGACCCTTCTCCAGGAGTTAAGGTGACTGGTTGGCAAGGTCCAAGGCAGCACCAGCAGAACACCACCAGCAGCACTAAGGCAGCTGAGTGCAGAGGTGCAAAACGGCTTCGGGTGGCCACTGTTAATCTATGGAGAATGGTCACTGTAAAAAGAGGCTGCAAGCTTTGACTAGGGGAGCAGTCGGGCTGAACCAACAGGGGGGCTCAGGCCTCACGATGCTCGGGGACGTAGAGACACCTTTGGTCTTCTCCATGGCCTGGGGGCGACAGGTGCAGAGGTGTCTTTAGGGATCAGTTTTTCTTACCGGGAGCAGTCACAGTAGAGGGGGCCTGCATGCAGAGGCTGCAGGCAACGTTGGGGAGTCCACTAGAGGTGTCACCGCACTGGACTCTGTCTCTGGAGGGCTGGGGGACCACACTGACACCGTTGGCTCATTTCAACTCTGGCTTGGAGCGACGGGTGCAGTGGTGTCTTAGTGTCTGCTTTCTGCGGTCAGAGTCCTTCCAGGGATCTTTGGATGCCTGCAGGATGCAGGGAAGCAGGTCTGCTGCTTCTCAGGAGGTCTTGGTCCCTAGGTGAAGTACTGGCAGTCCTTTCGGGCTTTGGGGACTCAGCAGCCACAGGACAGTTGACTTTTGGTGCAAATAGCGAAGGCAGCAGGCTGGCCGGCAGGGTTGGCGCCAAGGCATTTGCTGGATCTTCTGTTCTTGAGTACGCTACTCTTCTCGTCCTTCATCTTTCAGGTCGGCAGGATCTGTTTTTCTGGTGTCAGGGGCTCCCCTAAATACTGAATTTAGGGTATTTGGGGGAGTGTAGGTTAGTAGCCAATGGACTATTGACCCTGGGGTCCCTATGACCACTTCCTGTGGGAAGTGGGCATAACCCTGTCCAAGAAATCCTAAGTATGCCATCACAAAGATGGCTACTTCTGAAAAGTCGTGTCCTCCTCAGTTTAGCCCACCTTAGAGGTGGTACTAACCTGGGGGTGGCATGACTAGCTAATTCTCCCACCTGTCCAGGTGCCGAAGGGGCTCTGGACAAAGGGGGGGGTCTGTTTCCTCTCCTGTGAGGGGAGACAGATTTGCATTTCAAAGACTGCAGCTCTTTGAAGCTTGCTGGCCTAGGAAGGCTAATCAGCAGGTCATCCTGTGGGAGGGGGTGGGATACCCTTCTTCCGGACAGGCTTTGTTCTGGGTCTCCTGAGAGCAGAGGCTCTCACCCTAGGAGGTCACAACAGTGTATCGGGTGCAGGCTGGCAGAAACCAGTCAGGGAGCACACCACAGTCTGATAGGTTTTCAGTGGGCACCTCTAAGATGCTCTCTTTGTGCATGTACTGGTAAATCCAACACTGGAATCAGTGTGGGTTTATCAATACGAGATGTTTGATACCAAACATCCCTGTTTTCAGTGAAGCCATCATGTAACTGGGGAAACTCATTTTCACCAGTGTCCAGCACATGTTCTAAAATGGCTTCCCTGTCCACTTGCACTGGCAGTAATGGAACTGACCAGCACAGGGGCATACCTGCGCAGGCAAGTATGCCCTCACATGTAATACCAAGCACCCTGCCTTGGGGCTGTAAGGCCTGCTGTAGGGGTGACTTGCAAGTACTACATGCAGTGTTAGGGGGCCTGGCACACAGAGATGTGTCAGATTGTGTTTTCAGTTTGGTTTGCACCAAAACACGCAGCCTGCGATAGCAGCCCTGCATGAGTCTGGTGAGGGGTCCCTTAGGGTGGCACAATTCGTGCTGCAACCCTTGGGGGACCCTCTTTAGTGTCTCAGGCCCTAGGTACCAGGGGTACCATTTACTAGGGACTTATAGAGGGTACTAAAGGCATTGCCAATTGGGGGAACAATTTTACAGTTTTGGGAAAGTCATCTGGCACTGGGGAACTGGTTGGCAGGGACCCAGTGCACTTCCAGTAGAAATCACATTGTGTAACAGGCAAAACGTGGGGGTCACAATGTCAAAAAGGAGTACTTTCCTACAGTATTTCTAACGTGCTGCCTTTTGTATGGCGCTTTTCTGCTGCAGTTCCAACCTTTCAGGTAAACAAACACCAATAGATGAAACAACTTCCATGCCCAGGGACATCTTAAGGATTTCGGGGGCCCTGGGCCAAATATATTTGGGGGGTTAGGGGGGGGGCTGTTCTTAACAGCTTTGAATTTCACTCCATTTCAGCTCTTTCATGCCCTCTTTGGCCATGTCACTGATATGGCATAGGAACAGTGGTCCAAATAATTCTAAATGTATGTACATCTAATATTCAGGGATAGTGATGTGTTTTAAATATTATAGTTCAGGAGCAGCTCCCTAATGTTATTGCTAATCTTTGTGACCCCTGCCATTTCTCATATGAGGTTTTGTTTTGATCTAAAAGACTGTTTTTCATCATGCAATATCCATAAAAACAAACCTTTCTCTGTCAAATGTCTGTTATAGACTCCAGTACATCACCCACGTTGAAAATACATTAAAGGAAAACGGTATTTAAAACAATTTGTTAAGAATTATTCAAAGTCATCAGAGTAAGGAGAGAGTTGGCTCTATCAGGGGGCTACCTCGGCCAGGGCCCACTTTGGCCTTTCCTCAAAACGTCTGTCTATGCCCTATTTTCATAGCGGACATGGAGTATTTTGCGAAGGCGCCTCTTACTGAACATGAACACAGGGCTTCTGATTCTTGTTCAAAAGGTAATGTGAGACTTTGTCTTCCCAACCACTGTGATTCAAATGTTAAAATGTTGCCTGCTACACTTGTTAAATAGCTGAATGCTATTTAGACTGTACAAAAAAATTACATCATGTTTAGGTATGCACATTTAAAGTCTGTTGATTATTAAGCAATGGGTATCTTCATGTGGTGCTTAATTTTTACTTGTACTCCTTATAGGAGGATGTGAGAATGAAAGTTTGATGTGTATGGATACTGAATGATGACATGAGCTTTTTAAAGAGTTCCTTAAAATATAAATTGTCGGGTTCCTACAGTTTAGATTTGGGGTTTGCACACATGTAGTATAACCCTAAAGATAAGTAAATGGTAATCTATTGCTGTGTCCTCTATTTAATCATTTTGTTTCTGTAATGAATAGAGGTATTGATCACGTTAATCTGACAGTTTGCACTTTGCGGTTTCCAATGAGTTCATAGACTGTGTGTGCTTTGGAACTGTTATAAAGAAACAGATAAACTACACCTGTTGATCCCTATTGAAAATATTCATAATTGCTCTAGATAATTTACAGATTTGAATGGATCGACAAGAAGCAAAGTTGCTACATTAGATGTCCTGCCTTTTTAAGAATACAACAATGGCAAGGACAGTTTGGGCTTGTGTAGATGTTTACTTTCATTTCCCACAAGCCCCAGGTTTGAGAATAGTAGCACCATGTGGCTTAAATGGAAAATGTGCTAGCGTTTAGCAGTGTTCCTCTCCCCCTCACCCAACCAGACACTCGATTTTTCTCAGAAATGTACAACTGTTCAGAGTACAATGGGGAAAATGACTTTTTCAGGTCTGGCGCAAGGCAAGACGTTTTGATTTCATTTAAATATATACATACTTATAGGGAGTTTCCAGCAACCCTCTTCATCTGTTGGTCTGTTGTCATTCACATGTTTTCTTCTCCCTACTAGACCGAGAGCATGGGCACTGGTCAGCCTAGTTCAGCCTTTCGCTAATCTCACCGTCAGTGATGGCTTTCTGCTCATTACAAGGCGCACACCAACATAAATTATAGTTCCCTTTTGTGCTCAGGAATTCTAAGGCAATGTGTGCTTTTTGAGCCCCAAACATATTTTAGTTTTTGGGCAATTCTTTTCTATTGGCAAGGTCCCTGCAACCCCCCCGACAGTAAAGCAGTGACAAAACAAAATCAACATTAAAAAAACGAAAAGGCCGGCAGCCAATTCCAGACCTATTGGCTTTGCCAATGCTTGTTTACTGTTTGGTCAAGCCTGTCTTCCCCTGACGCTGTTACCCATTAATGCTTGTACAGAGCAAGGGCTTCAGTAATGAAAAGGCTGAAGCACTTGTGTGACCCCGCATTTATCCGGGCAAACTTTTCTTCAAACTGTGTGCTTTATTTAAAGGAAGGATGTCAGACAGCCTGAATATCTCCATCTCCATCTCCCCCTCATCCTCCCCCCTCATCCTCCCCCCTCATCCTCCCCCTCATCCTCCCCCCCTCATCCTCCCCCCTCATTCCCCCCTCATCCCCCCTCATCCTCCCCCCCTCATCCTCCCCCCTCATCCTCCCCCCTCATCCTCCCCCTCATCCCTCCCCCATATCCTCCCCCCATATCCTCCCCCCATATCCTCCCCCATATCCTCCCCCCATATCCTCCCCCCCATATCCTCCCCCCCATATCCTCCCCCATATCCTCCCCCCATATCCTCCCCCATATCCTCCCCCATATCCTCCCCCATATCCTCCCCCCATATCCTCCCCCATATCCTCCCCCCATATCCTCCCCCCATATCCTCCCCCTCATCCTCCCCCTCATCCTCCCCCCTCATCCTCCCCCTCATCCTCCCCCTCATCCTCCCCCCTCATCCTCCCCCCTCATCCTCCCCCCCTCATCCTCCCCCTCATCCTCCCCCTCATCCTCCCCCTCATCCTCCCCCTCATCCTCCCCCTCATCCTCCCCCTCATCCTCCCCCCTCATTCCCCCTCATTCCCCCTCATTCCCCCTCATCCCTCCCCCTCATCCTTCCCCCTCATCCTTCCCCCTCATCCTCCCTCATCCCCCTCATTCATCCTCCCCCCCTCATCCTCCCCCTCATCCCCCTCATTCATCCTCCCCCCTCATCCTCCCCTCTCATCCTCCCCCTCATCCTCCCCCTCATCCTCCCCCTCATCCTCCCCCTCATCCTCCCCCTCATCCTCCCCCTCATCCTCCCCCTCATCCTCCCCCTCATCCTCCCCCCTCATCCTCCCCCCTCATTCCCCCTCATTCCCCCTCATCCTCCCCTCATCCTCCCCCTCATCCTCCCCCTCATCCTCCCCCTCATCCTCCCCCTCATTCCCCCTCATTCCCCCTCATTCCCCCTCATTCATCCTCCCCCTCATCCTCCCCCCATATCCTCCCCCTCATCCTCCCCCATATCCTCCCCCCATATCCTCCCCCATATCCTCCCCCATATCTCCTCCCCATATCCTCCCCCCATATCCTCCCCCCATATCCTCCCCCATATCCTCCCCCCATATCCCTCCCCCCCATATCCTCCCCCCTATCCTCCCCCATATCCTCCCCCCATCCTCCCCCATATCCTCCCCCCTCATCCTCCCCCCTCCTCCTCCCCCTCATCCTCCTCCCCCTCATCCTCCTCCCCCTCATCCTCCTCCCCCTCATCCTCCTCCCCCTCATCCTCCTCCCCCTCATCCTCCTCCCCCTCATCCTCCTCCCCCTCATCCTCCCTCTCATATCCTCTCATCCTCTCATCCTCTCTCATATCCTCTCTCATATCCTCTCTCATATCCTCTCTCATATCCTCTCTCATATCCTCTCTCATATCCTCTCTCATATCCTCTCTCATATCCTCTCTCATATCCTCTCTCATATCCTCTCTCATATCCTCTCTCATATCCTCTCTCATATCCTCTCTCATATCCTCTCTCATATCCTCTCTCATATCCTCTCTCATCATTTTATTTATTTAGAGTTTTTATAGAGCGCAAACTTGACCCGTTAGGGTATCAGAGCGCTTTACAGGAATCTGCAGTAATAGACAAAAGACTTGGGGTGGGTGGAGGGAGGGGGGTGCTGGCAACATAGGGGATAAGATGAGAAATAGTTAAATTTTACATTTACAATATACAAGAAGCAGGTACCGGAGACCATGGAGGGGAGCACGGAGGAGCCGGGAGGATGATGTGTGGGTATTCCAGGGGGATGCCTTAGACTGATGTGGAGCAAGGACTCTGGATGATTAGAAAGTAATGTTTAGGCGAGGAATTTGCCCATTAGGAATGTTTTGGCATCTTTTTTGAAGCGAGCCAGAGAAGGGATTCGTCTAATGGCGGGCGGGGGAGAGTTCCATATTCTTGGTGCGGCTCCGGAGAAAGCCCGATTATAGGTTTTCTTTTTCCGAAAACGTGCAGGTTGGAGCAAGAGGTCTCTGGTTGACCAGGAGTTTGTTTCCTCCGGATAGCACAAGTTTCTGGGCAAGATATGCAGGGGAGTTTGAGTATAGTGCCTTGTGCGTGATACAAGCCAGTTTGAGTTGGATTCTGGCCTGTAGAGGAAGCCAGTTCAGAGCTTTCAGATATGGTGAGATGTGCTCAAATTTCCTAGAGCCAGTTAATAGTCTAGCGGCCGCGTTAAGGCAGGCTTTTAACGGTGCCAGGGAGATCTTGGGTAAACCCGATGGGGAAGAGCAGCCATATTCGAGTCTAGAGATGACAAGTGACTGGACTGCCATTTTTAGGTCGGGAGTATCAAGGAAGGGTTTAAGTTTCCTTAGGTAGCTCAGGTGGAATCTGGCTGATTTGGCCATCAAGTTGATGTGGTCCCGCATGTTCAGCTTACAGTCAAGGGTTATTCCGAGGGATGTGGCTGAGTCCACGATGGTCGGAGAACAATTTAAGGCTGTGATGGCCTTAATCCATACCTGAGTCTCAGGATTGTTTTTGGGAGGGAAATTAGTAGAAAATTCTGTCTTATTTGCGTTGAGTTTGAGTTGGTTGGAGGAGAGCCATTGGACAGTCAATTTCAGGGCTTCATTAAGGGAAAGAATATCCTCGAAGGAGGAGATTTTGATGTAGATCTAGGTGTCGTCAGCGTACATGTGGTAGGAAATGTTTGCGGTGTGTAGTACTTCAGCGAGTGGCTCGAGGTAGAGATTGAAGAGGGTGGGGGACAAGGTAGATCCTTGGGGGACTCCAACCGTGACCGGCGAGGTAGCAGACAGGTTGGCGTTAACTAGGAATCTCTGAGAGCCGTTGTGGAGGAAGGACCTAAACCATTCAAGAACCGAGCCATCAATTCCCATCCTGAGTTTGAGGCGTTCGAGTAGTTTTTCATGGTTGACCGTGTCGAAGGCCGAGGATAGATCTAGGAGGATTAGGAGACAGGTTTTACCTTGGTCAAGGGCTTGGAGGGCATCATCAACAATGTGGAGAATGGCAGTTTCCGTGCTGTGCCCTGGCCTGAAACCGGATTGGAAGTCATCTAGTAGGTGGAAGTTCGTGATGTGTTGGCTCAGCTGCTGTTGCACACATTTCTCCAGAACTTTAGCTAGGAGTGGAATGTTTGAGATGGGTCTAAAGTTGTCAGGGGAGGCAGGGTCAAGCGCTGGCTTTTTAGGATGGGTAGGACTTGACCGGCTTTCAGAGAGTCGGGTATCGATCCCTGTAGAAGGGAGGCGTTAATTATTGCAGTCCAGCTAGGAATGATGGATTGGGCGGTGGCAGCTAGGCAGTTAGAGGGGAGTGGGTCATTAAAGTGGTTGTTCGGATTTAGGGTGGATAGGATTTTCGAGATGGAGTGTTCATCATAGGTTTTGAAGTCAGTCCAGTGCGCTTCGTTTTTGGGTGAAGCCTGTGGAGGCGACTCGGAGGGAGGCAGAACTGGAAGGGGTTGAGAGTGGGTAGCGGACCTGAGTTTGTTTCCTAAGGCTGTGATTTTGTCTGAGAAAAAGGAAGAGAATTCCTCGGATGATATTAGTGACTTGGGGGTTTCTTTCGATGTTTTGGCCAGTTTGTTGGATTGGTATTTAACCAACTCGAAGAGTTTGCGGGGTCTGTTCTTGTCGTTTCCCAGTTCAGATCTGAAGAATTCTTTTTTGATTTGAGGATATTCCTATTGTAGGCGTTTCTGGCCTGGCGGAGCAGTTTTAAATGAGCGGCTGAGGGGAGCTGTCTCCAGATCCTTTCTGACTGCCGGAGGGATTTCCTCTCGCTGTTGAGGGACCCATTGAACCAGGGATTTCTGTCTTTGGTTTGGGTTCTTTTTAGTTTTAGCGGGGCAAGGTCATCAAGGATGTTAGTTAGAGTCGCAGAGTAATGATCATTGAGGTCACTAACTGATGTGATGTGCGGGGCAGGGGGAGGTCAGACTTACAGCGAGCTGCCAATTCCCTGGGATCAAGGTTTTTGGTGTCTCTGACCCAGCGTTTGGGAAACTTCTGTTGCGGTGCCCTTGTCTTGTGGGTGCTAGGTAAAAGGAAGGAGATAGCGTGGTGGTCCGACCAGTCACAAGGGACAATAGCGATAAGCTTGACTAGTGTTTCCTTAGCGATGATCCAGTCAAGAGTGGCGCCTTTCGAATGTGTAGGAGTGCGCAGGCTTGGGATAGGGCTTGGTCGGCCAGGAGATCTTTGATGGCGTTGACATGAGGATCCTTGGGGTCGTTCCAGTGCAGGTTGAAGTCACCAAGGAAAATGTCTTTAGAGTTGGAGGAGGACTTGGCTGTGATAATTTCCATAAGGTGGTCAGTGAAGGCGTCATTCGTGCCTGGGGGGTGGTAAAATATGTGCAGATTGCACAGTTGGGTGGTGCTACTACATATGGAAAGAGCCAGGTATTCACAGGAGTTCGAGGTGTCTGCCAGGAGTTCTGTGACGAGGAGGTTAGAGCGGTAAATGCAGGCAATGCCTCCACCTTTTTCCTAGATTGCCTGTCCAGTCTTGCTATGTTGTAGTTGGGAGGGACTAGGAGGTCCAGGCATGGAGATGAGGATTCGTTAAGCCACGATTCAGTCAGGATTGTTAAATCACAGTTTTGGCTCAGTATGAGGTCAGCGATATCGGCGGCATGCTTAACTGCTGAGCGGCAGTTAATTAGGAGGCCAGATAAAGGGGGTTGGAGAGAATGTCGTGCAGTGGGGCAGACAGTGGTACTGGCGCAAGGTTGCTATCAACCACACTTCTGTTGCGGATGGTAGCTGATCTGTTGGGGTTGATAGCAACCGTGCGGATGGCATGTTCGACATTCACGTCTAGTGTACTGGGGGTTACTGGGGCAGGGTTGAGGGAAAGGAGGATGGCTGGAATTTCCTCTTCCTTAAGGTCCAGCGGACTTTGGGGTGACAAGGGTAGAGTTGTAGGAGAGGAGGAGAGCTAGAATGTCCTCCTCAGAGAGGTGGCATGGTTGCTTACGAGGGCGAAGATGTCTCAAAGATAGCGGTAGTGGGTGAGTGGGGGGCTCTGTGGTAGGGAGGGGGAGGGGCTCCATGGACGCTTGAACTTAGAGAAGGAAAGTTCAGTAAGGTGAAGGAGGTTCTTTAGATCCAGAATGGAGTTATGGATGCTCTGCGTTAATTTGGCTGCTCTGTAGTGCAGAGTTTCGATATCAATATAGGAGGAATGCGGGGGGACAGTGGATTGGTGACAGTTCTATTGGCATGCGTTGGTGGTAGGGTAGGGAGGCAGGGTCGCGTTGTGTCGTAGGTCGGTAGAAGGGTTTCAGCCTCAGGGTCGGAGGGAAGAGCTGTTTTGTAGTATAGAGATTTGGTATCAGTAGAAGTATAAGAGGGCGCTTGGAGGCAAGGGGACAGTGGTTTGGTAGCGGTTCTATTGGCATGCGTTGGTGGGAGGATCAAGGGGCTGGGTCGACTTGTGACGCAGGCCAATGGGAGCGTTTTGGTCTCAAGGTCAGAGGGAGGGGCTGGCGGGGAGGAGACCAAAGGTCTGGGAATGGTTCTGTTGGTAGGTTTAGGTGGGGTGAAGGAAGGGTTAGATTGGTCTGAGTTGTGCGCCATTAGGGGGGTGCTTTGTGGGTGGCTGGGCACGCTAGTAGGAGGGTCGTTGGTTCGGGTGTTTGTTGCCCTGCAGCTGTCATGCACATGGTTTTTGAGGAGGGTGAACAGGTCCGCAAATTTATGGCGGTTGTTAGATGTAGCTTGGATCATGACGATGCCGTTTTTGTACACAGTGATGGTGAGGTCAGCTCGCAAGATTGCCGAGGGCACTATCGTGAGTTTGGTCCCATACGGTATGTTCCTGGTTCCGTGTACATTGAGGAGGTGCGCGATGGTTTTGCGCCATGCGGATGTTCTTCTGGTGTAGAAGATATAGTCATTGATGACTATGCCCTTGTCAGCGTAGTATCTAGAGTCAGAGAACAGGGTCTCTGGGTGAGTTTTCAGGGTGGAGTGCTTGAGAGATTTGGCAGCCGTTTTAGAAATGTTGGGAGGATACGCAAGAGTATGATAATTTTCCCCAGTAGCTGTCAGGCCGGGTCCTGCCATGCTGGCTAGGATGGGGCAGTAAAAGATCGGAAAAGGGTCACTAAACTGCAGGAGGGGAGGTTCTCCCCCGAGCGGCCAGGCTAGCCTCAGCCTCAAGGCAGCGCCAGGACCGGCAATGAGAATTATTTATTTTGTTTTATTTCTTTATTTATTTGCTTTTTTTTTTTAAATTTATTTATATTCCCTCTTGTCTGGAGACACCATTGTGCTCATTGGATGAGGATACGAGGGGGTTGTCTGAATTTTATGGGAGCCACCATTTGTGCTGTTGTAAGAGATTCAAAGGTGCCCAAAACAAATAGAAGGCATCATTTCAAGATGGCCGCCCTGTTTACTTCCAGAGAACTGTCCCAGTGCAGAGGTCCTCTTTCGCTTGTGACTGGGGGTGAATGTTTGCCAATGTGCAGCATTCCGTCCAGCATTCCGTCCAGCGTCTTGTGTGTTTTGCATTTCGCCCTAAGTGGGAAGGGTATGCCCAGACGTGGGTCCCGTGCTCACTACGCCACTGGAGTCAAGCTATCCTGGCTGATGAAGGCTGAAAGCCTGAAACCGGTCCTAGGATGCTTGATTCCGGTCCAGGGAAGACATGGCTTGGCAGTTCGGTCTGGTCTGTTCCCATGAGGCACAGGGTCAAGACTGATTTGCATATGGCTATGTCTGAACTGGGAGTGGCGTGGTGAAGCAAAATAACGATGGATTAAACCCAGATCTGTGACTGGGGGTGAATGTTTGCCAATGTGCAGCATTCCGTCCATCATCTTGTGTGTTTTGCATTTCGCCCTAAGTGGGAAGGGTATGCCCAGACGTGGGTCCCGTGCTCACTACGCCACTGGAGTCAAGCTATCCTGGCTGATGAAGGCTGAAAGCCTGAAACCGGTCCTAGGATGCTTGATTCCGGTCCAGGGAAGACATGGCTTGGCAGTTCGGTCTGGACTGTTCCCATGAGGCACAGGGTCAAGACTGATTTGCATATGGCTGTCTGAACTGGGGTGGCGTGGTGAAGCAAAATAACGATGGATTAAACCCAGATCTGTGACTGGGGGTGAATGTTAGCCAATGTGCAGCATTCCGTCCATCATCTTGTGTGTTTTGCATTTCGCCCTAAGTGGGAAGGGTATGCCCAGACGTGGGTCCCGTGCTCACTACGCCACTGGAGTCAAGCTATCCTGGCTGATGAAGGCTTAAACCGGTCCTAGGATGCTTGATTCCGGTCCAGGGAAGACATGGCTTGGCAGTTCGGTCTGGACTGTTCCCATGAGGCACAGGGTCAAGACTGATTTGCATATGGCTATGTCTGAACTGGGGTGGCGTGGTGAAGCAAAATAACGATGGATTAAACCCAGATCTGTGACTGGGGGTGAATGTTTGCCAATGTGCAGCATTCTGTCCATCTTGTGTGTTTTGCAAAACAAATAGAAGGCATCATTTCAAGATGGCCGCCCTGTTTACTTCCAGAGAACTGTCCCAGTGCAGAGGTCCTCTTTCGCTTTTTGTACTCCAGGGGGTGTAGTCCTTTTTCAATGTTTAATGCAGTGATGTGGAAAAGACCCTGAGGAACAGTTGACAAAGTAGATAGAAATAGAAAGCTTCTTTTGCGTCTTTGATGTGGCAATGTCCCGGATAGCTGATAAATGATTAAGTGGAAAGAGATGTTCTTTTTTTTTTTTATTTGTTATTTTGAGACCGAGATCAGCCGGGGGCGGTTTTTGGGGATAAGCTAAGCTACTTTGTCCCCGTTGAATATGCAAATGATGATTGCAGAGCGCCTGAAGGCAGAAAGGCAGCGCCCAGCTCCGTTTACTACGCCCCGGACTGGGGGGCACAGCCTTCGGCGTCAGGACCTGCGGGGGAGCAGCGAAGTGCAGCAGCACTCACCCTTAGGTCAACCAGCGATGCGGCCGTCAACCAAGCACGCCAGGGGTCCCGGAGACCGTCTCTGTACCGCGTCGGGATATGCAGGAGAGCAGCGGGTGCAGTCGCACTCAACCCCAGGTTCGGGTGGCACACCGCGGCAACGGAGGCTGTGGGTCTGCCGAGATGTCGAATCTCTCATCCTCTCTAAATCTCTCATCCTCTCTAAATCGCTCATCCTCTCTAAATCGCTCATCCTCTCTAAATCGCTCATCCTCTCTAAATCGCTCATCCTCTCTCAATCGCTCATCCTCTCTCAATCGCTCATCCTCTCTCAATCGCTCATCCTCTCTCAATCGCTCATCCTCTCTCAATCGCTCATCCTCTCTCAATCGCTCATCCTCTCTCAATCGCTCATCCTCTCTCAATCGCTCATCCTCTCTCAATCGCTCATCCTCTCTCAATCGCTCATCCTCTCTCAATCGCTCATCCTCTCTCAATCGCTCATCCTCTCATCCTCTAAATCTCTCATCCTCTAAATCTCTCATCCTCTAAATCTCTCATCCTCTAAATCTCTCATCCTCTCAATCTCTCATCCTCTCAATCTCTCATCCTCTCAATCTCTCATCCTCTAAATCTCTCATCCTCTAAATCTCTCATCCTCTCAATCTCTCATCCTCTAAATCTCTCATCCTCTAAATCTCTCATCCTCTAAATCTCTCATCCTCTAAATCTCTCATCCTCTAAATCTCTCATCCTCTAAATCTCTCATCCTCTAAATCTCTCATCCTCTAAATCTCTCATCCTCTAAATCTCTCATCCTCTAAATCTCTCATCCTCTAAATCTCTCATCCTCTAAATCTCTCATCCTCTAAATCTCTCATCCTCTAATCTTCATCCTCTAAATCTCTCATCCTCTAAATCTCTCATCCTCTCATCCTCTAAATCTCTCATCCTCTCATCCTCTAAATCTCTCATCCTCTCATCCTCTAAAACTCTCATCCTCTCATCCTCTAAATCTCTCATCCTCTCATCCTCTAAATCTCTCATCCTCTCATCCTCTAAATCTCTCATCCTCTCATCCTCTAAATCTCTCATCCTCTCATCCTCTAAATCTCTCATCCTCTCATCCTCTAAATCTCTCATCCTCTCATCCTCTAAATCTCTCATCCTCTCATCCTCTCATCCTCTCATCCTCTCATCCTCTCATCCTCAATCTCTCAATCTCTCATCCTCATCTTCTAAATCTCTCATCCTCTAAATCTCTCATCCTCTAAATCTCTCATCCTCTAAATCTCTCATCCTCATTCTAAATCTCTCATCCTCTCAATCTCTCATCCTCTCAATCCTCTCATCCTCTCAATCTCTCATCCTCTAAATCTCTCATCCTCTCAAATCTCTCATCCTCTCAATCTCTCATCCTCTAAATCCTCTCATCCTCTAAATCCTCTCATCCTCTAAATCTCTCATCCTCAAACTCTCATCCTCTAAATCTCTCATCCTCTAAATCTCTCATCCTCTAAATCTCTCATCCTCTAAATCTCTCATCCTCTCACTCAATCTCTCATCCTCTAAATCTCTCATCCTCTAAATCTCTCATCCTTCTAAATCTCTCATCCTCTAAATCTCTCATCCTCTCAATCTCTCATCCTCTAAATCTCTCATCCTCTAAATCTCTCAATCTCTCAATCTCTCATCCTCTCATCCTCTCAATCTCTCATCCTCTCATCCTCTCATCCTCTAAATCTCTCATCCTCTCATCCTCTAAATCTCTCATCCTCTCAATCTCTCATCCTCTCAATCTCTCATCCTCTCAATCTCTCATCCTCTCAATCTCTCATCCTCTCAATCTCTCATCCTCTCAATCTCTCATCCTCTCAATCTCTCATCCTCTCAATCTCTCATCCTCTCAATCTCTCAATCTCTCAATCTCTCATCCTCTCATCTTCTAAATCTCTCATCTTCTAAATCTCTCATCCTCTAAATCTCTCATCCTCTAAATCTCTCAATCTCTCAATCTCTCATCCTCTCATCCTCTAAATCTCTCATCCTCTCATCCTCTCAATCTCTCATCTCTCTCAATCTCTCATCCTCTCAATCTCTCATCCTCTCAATCTCTCATCCTCTCAATCTCTCATCCTCTCAATCTCTCATCCTCTCAATCCTCTCATCCTCTCAATCTCTCAATCTCTCAATCTCTCATCCTCTCATCTTCTAAATCTCTCATCTTCTAAATCTCTCATCCTCTAAATCTCTCATCCTCTAAATCTCTCATCCTCTAAATCTCTCATCCTCTAAATCTCTCATCCTCTAAATCTCTCATCCTCTAAATCTCTCATCCTCTAAATCTCTCATCCTCTAAATCTCTCATCCTCTAAATCTCTCATCCTCTAAATCTCTCATCCTCTAAATCTCTCATCCTCTAAATCTCTCATCCTCTAAATCTCTCATCCTCTAAATCTCTCATCCTCTAAATCTCTCATCCTCTAAATCTCTCATCCTCTAAATCTCTCATCCTCTAAATCTCTCATCCTCTAAATCTCTCATCCTCTCATCCTCTAAATCTCTCATCCTCTCAATCTCTCATCCTCTCATCCTCTAAATCTCTCATCCTCTAAATCTCTCATCCTCAATCTCTCATCCTCTCAATCTCTCATCCTCTCAATCTCTCATCCTCTCAATCTCTCATCCTCTCATCCTCTCAATCTCTCATCCTCTCATCCTCTCATCCTCTCATCCTCTCATCCTCTCATTCTCTCATCCTCTCATCCTCTCATCCTCTCATCCTCTCATCCTCTCAATCTCTCATCCTCTCATCCTCTAAATCTCTCATCCTCTAAATCTCTCATCCTCTAAATCTCTCATCCTCTAAATCTCTCATCCTCTAAATCTCTCATCCTCTCAATCTCTCATCCTCTCAATCTCTCATCCTCTCAATCTCTCATCCTCTCATCCTCTCAATCTCTCATCCTCTCATCCTCTCAATCTCTCATCCTCCTCTCAATCTCTCATCCTCTCAATCTCTCATCCTCTCTCATCCTCTCAATCTCTCATCCTCTCATCCTCTCAATCTCTCATCCTCTCAATCTCTCAATCTCTCATCCTCTCATCCTCTAAATCTCTCATCCTCTCATCCTCTAAATCTCTCATCCTCTCATCCTCTAAATCTCTCATCCTCTAAATCTCTCATCCTCTAAATCTCTCATCCTCTAAATCTCTCATCCTCTAAATCTCTCATCCTCTAAATCTCTCATCCTCTAAATCTCTCATCCTCTAAATCTCTCATCCTCTCAATCTCTCATCCTCTCAATCTCTCATCCTCTCAATCTCTCATCCTCTCAATCTCTCATCCTCTCAATCTCTCATCCTCTCAATCTCTCATCCTCTCAATCTCTCATCCTCTCAATCTCTCATCCTCTCAATCTCTCATCCTCTCAATCTCTCATCCTCTCAATCTCTCATCCTCTCAATCTCTCATCCTCTCAATCTCTCATCCTCTCAATCTCTCATCCTCTCAATCTCTCATCCTCTCAATCTCTCATCCTCTCAATCTCTCATCCTCTCAATCTCTCATCCTCTCAATCTCTCATCCTCTCAATCTCTCATCCTCTCAATCTCTCATCCTCTCAATCTCTCATCCTCTCAATCTCTCATCCTCTCAATCTCTCATCCTCTCAATCTCTCATCCTCTCAATCTCTCATCCTCTCAATCTCTCATCCTCTCAATCTCTCATCCTCTCAATCTCTCATCCTCTCAATCTCTCATCCTCTCAATCTCTCATCCTCTCTAAATCTCTCTAATTCATGTCATTGTGTTGTATCGCATGTATTGGTTTTAAAAAAATATATAACGAAAACCAGGATGAAAGGTTACAAGTGTGCAGTGAGGTAAAGTCACATTGTAGTGGTCTGGTGAGCATTAGTAGAGTTCTTTCAATGTGCAGTCTCATTGTATCATATCTGTGAATCAGTAAACTATGTTAATAATATGGAATTGGACTGAGTAGACTTGCTCTCAATAACGGGTCATTGGCCATATTCGCTTTTACTGGCATGAGGGACATGGTTGGGTGCTCTCTAATAAACACAGTTGCCCTTAATAAACCCTCATGAACAACTCAGAGATGCTGAGACCAATGGTAACCTTTACTCTGCTGTCATCTCTCCTTTCTCCCTAATTAGATGGGGATTGCCTGGGCTGCAGCCAGGACCAGAGAGTATTTTTAAATTTTGAGAAGAGAACCACCGTTGTCACTACAGTCTCCACTTGGCGCCCTTTTTTTTTTTTCACCAACCTGGCAGGACTCTGGAATATGCTTCTCTGGTGGTTGCCCCTTTTTGGGAGGTTCAGCAGGCAGACGCTGGTTTGCAATTAGCAAAAAATAAACATTTTGCCACCCTCTGGCAAGCAATTTGGGCTTTCAGGGGAGCAACGTAAGAGTCTTAATATCTGAAGGAAACACGTTAGTTATAGATTCCTTACCTTAGAATTACCCCCAGGCTTCAGACTGGATCTGGAAAGTTTTTTCGTTAGCAGTACCTCTGCGCGTCGGAAGGTGGCGTCGGTCGGCTCCGCGTCAGTCGTTGGCGTCGTGGTCGCCGAGATGACGTTGCGGCAGCTACTTAGACGCCGCCCCCGCGCGCTGACGTCAGTACTTTATTTATCCGCGCCAGCCAGCGCAGATCTGGAGAGAGCGGTACCTCCAGTCACTTCTTGACTGACTTTTTTGAGCGACTTTTGTCAACGTCTTTTTTGAGTCTACGACTCCTGGTGCACGAGGGATGCCCGGCTTCAAGGCCTGCAGTTCCTGTAACCGGCTGAGGTCTGTTACGGATCCGCATCGCATGTGCCTCTTTTGCCTGGAGCGCTACCATGACCCCAAGTCGTGCTCCGACTGCCGGTCGATGGCACCGAAGGCTTTGCAGGAGCTGTCCCGAAAGCTGCTTGAGTGCCGGCAGTCGGCTCCGCGCCGTTCGAGGTCACGGTCGCGAGTGAGGTCGAAGGACCGGTCGCGGAGCCATCACCACTCGTCCAAATCATCGAAGTCTTCACACTCGGGGTCGGGTAAGTCAAAGCACAAAAATGTCGAAGAAGCAGCGTCGCTCTTCGACTTCTCCCCGTCGGTTGGCTGACGCGTCGAGGGATGCGGGCGGTGCCCCTCCCGCAGAGTCGGCTCCGGGCTTCCCCCCCCTTCCCGGTACCCGGAGCAACTCCCGCCCAACTTCGTAAATTTTACGAGGCGATGCATGTCATCTTCGGGTGACCCGAACCCGCTGGCGCGCCTTCGGGCCCCGCGGACTCGGTTGGGGAGCCTAGGCCTTCTCTGCAGTCGGTTCCGGCCACGGTGCCGCGGGCCGTCGAGGCCTGGATCCGGATCAGTGCCGGTTGACCTTATCACACCTCCACCGGCGCCGCTTCCTCCGGCACCGCACCCGACGCCGGTCGTGTCGCCGGCCGGTGTCGACCCCGGCCTCCATCCCGATGTGGACCCGGAGCCGGACCGGCGTCGCCCAACGCCGGATCTGGCGCCGAGTGGGGTTTTTGTGCCCCTGTTTACTCCTGGGGTCCCTTTTCAGCCAGATTGGCAACCTGAGGATAAGGAGGAGGACTCGGAGGGGTCAGGTGACCCTTTAACTGATCAGCTAGGATCTAAACAGGACTGGAGAGAGGAACTGGGGGATGCCAGTGGTCTTGATACTTCCCCTGACCTTGGCATGTTGTCTCCTCCTGCCGTGGCTATGGAGGAGGGAGCGTCATACGCAGTGGTGTTGCGTAGGGCGGCCGAGGCCCTCAACCTCGAGCTTCCTACGGTGGCGGTCAGGTCTAACCTCCTGACAGAGGTGCTTCAACCGGCTGCGAGCTCTTCGGAGCCCCTGCTGCAGTTTAATGAGGCCCTTACCGACGTCCTTTTGGGCACGTGGTCCAGGCCCAACACGGGCTCCCGTGGATAGGATGATTGCCCGGCTCCGGGCGACCCCACTTTCCTCTCCCAACACCCCACCCCGGAGAGCTTGGTGGTCCAAGCCTCCACTTCCAAGAGCGCATTCCCTACCGCTCCCCCGGAAAGAGAATCCAAGAAGCTGGACCATCTTGGGAAGATGATTTTCTCTTCCGCCAGCGTAGGACTGCGGTTGGTAAACACCGCATGTCTCTTGGGCTGTTATTCCCACTCTGTGTGGGACTCTGTTGCGCACGTGCTGCCTCAGTGTCCGGAGGAGGCCCGGACAGTGCTCTCCCAGGCTGTTGCCGCCAGGAGGGATGCGGCAAAGTTTATCATCCGTTGTGGGCTGGATACCGCCGACTCTCTGGGCAGGGCTATTTCAACGTCAGTAGCCCTTCGTCGCTACGCCTGGATGAGATCGACTGGCTTTTCGGGGGATGTCCAGAACACTTTGATGGACATGCCTTTTGATGGCCGTCGCCTTTTTGGCGACAAAGCGGACAACGCTCTAGAGCGTTTCAAGGACTCGCGGGCTACGGCCAAGTCCTTGGGCCTCTCCAGCCACCCAGCGGAGTCTGCTTTTCGCCTCTTTCGTGGCTACGGAAGGGGTACCCCACTACGTCCCGCGCCACAGGCCGCAGCAGGTTAACCAACCTTCGCGCGGCCGGGGACGTGGGAACCAACGCCGTGGTTCAGGGGGCCAGCGGGCGGGCCAGTCCACCAACCCCCCCCCTCCTGCAGCAACCTCCAAACCTTCCTAGTCCGACTTTTCAGGCCCATCAAACGCCAGTGGGCGGCAGGATACGCCATCACCTCCCCCACTGGCTCACCATCACGTCGGACAGGTGGGTTTTGCAAATAGTCCGAAGGGGCTACTCCCTCCCCTTCGAGGCTACCCCTCCAGCCATGCCACCTCAATACCACTGCATGTCGGAGGATCACCTGGGCCTTCTCCAACAGGAAGTTACGGCTCTCTTGGCCAAGGGAGCCATCGAGCGCGTTCCTGCCCCAGAAGTAGGTCGTGGTTGTTACTCCCACTACTTTCTGGTACCCAAGAAGGACAAGGCCTGCGTCCTATCTTGGATCTCAGGGACGTCTACCGCTTCCTCCAGAAGGAGAAGTTGAAGATGTTGACGCTCGCTCAGGTCTTGTCTGCCCTCGACTCTGGAGACTGGATGGTAGCGTTGGACTTGCAGGACGCTTACTTTCACATCCCCGTCCTGCCGGCGTTACCTGCGGTTCACGGTAGGCCACGAGCACTTTCAGTTTACCGTGCTCCCCTTTGGCCTTACCAGCGCCCCTCGGGTGTTCACGAAAGTGATGGCGGTGGTCGCAGCTCATCTGCGCAGATCAGGGGTTCCAATCTTCCCCTATCTCGACGACTGGCTGTTGAAGGCGGGCTCGCCCCAGGCTGTCGTCTCCCACCTCCAGACTACGGCCGACCTCCTGCATTCGCTGGGGTTCTCCATCAACGTGCCGAAGTCACACCTGATCCCCCTCTCAGAAGCTCCTCTTCATCGGAGCGGTTCTGGACACAGCGCGGTTTCGGGTTTATCCTCCCGAACAGCGAGTCCGGGATATTCGGGCTATGATTCCGATCTTTCAGCCTCTGTCCCGGGTTTTCGGTCAGGATGACCCTGAGGCTGCTGGGCCTCATGGCCTCCTGCATCCTGCTGGTCGATCATGCCAGGTGGCATATGCGGGCTCTGCAGTGGGACCTGAAGTTCCAGTGGGCGCAGCATCAGGGGAATCTGTCCGATTGCGTCCAGATCTCGGAGGGCGCTGCACATCAATTGCAGTGGTCGCTCACGAAACTGGATTGGGTCAAAGGCCGATCCCTCTCCCTTCCCCAACCATACCACACAGTGGTGACGGACGCATCCCTTCTAGGATGGGGTGGCCACATGGGAGAGGCAGAGATCAGAGGACTCTGGTCTCTGGCGGTGTCTGGGCTCCATATCATCCTTTTGGAGCTCCGGGCGATTCGTCTTTAACTCAAAGCATTCCTTCCCTCTGTCTGGGGAAGAGTAGTGCAGGTGTTCATGGACAACACCACCGCCATGTGGTACTGCAACAAACAGGGCGGGGTGGGGTCGTGGACCCTATGTCAGGAGGCCCTCCGCCTCTGGACATGGCTGGAACATCAGGGCATATCCCTGGTGGTTCAACACCTGGCAGGTTCCCTGAACGCCAGGGTGGACGAACTCGGCCGCAGGTGCATGATGGATCACGAATGGCGCTTCACTCGGAGGTGATGCAAGGTCTTTAGACAGTGGGGAGAGCCTTGGTTAGATCTATTCGCCACCGAAGAGAACGCGCAATGTCAGCAATTCTGCGCGTTGGAATTTCCAAGACTGCACTCGCTAGGCGACTCCTTTCGTCGCGAGTGGAGTTGCGATCTGTTGTACGCCTTTCCGCCTATACCACTTCTGCCCAGAGTGCTGAAGAAGATCAGGCGCGACTGGGCCCAAGTTATCCTTGTGGCTCCGGATTGGGCACGGAGAGTATGGTATCCCGAGCTGCTCAACATGGCCATCGATCCTCAGACCAGACTGCCTCTTCGGGAGGATCTTCTGTCGCAGCAGCAGGGGACAATCCTCCACCCAAACCTGTCCAGCCTCCACCTCCTTGCGTGGAGATTGAGCGGTGGCAGTTGACGTCTTTTGACCTGCCTCCTGAAGTTTGTGATGTAATCTTGGCAGCCAGGCGTCCCTCCACTAAGACGGTATATGCCTGCCGGTGGAACAAGTTTGTGGCATGGTGCACAGCAAAGGCTGTGGATCCCCTTTCTGCCCCTCTTTCTGAGGTTCTCTTGTTTCTTCTTTCTTTAGCCCAGCAGGGCTCTGCTCTGGGCACTATCAAGGGCTATCTTTCGGCCATCTCTGCCTTCCTTCGGCTTCCAGATCAGCCCTCTCTTTTCAAGTCCCCGGTTGTTAATTGTTTCTTGAAAGGCATAACTCCTCTTTCCTCCTATTCCCTTTGTTATGCCTCAGTGGGACTTGAATCTAGTATTGACCTTTTTAATGTGTGCTCCCTTTGAGCCGCGTCACAACTGTCCTTTGAGGCTTCTGACGCTAAAGACTGCTTTCCTGGTAGCCATCACCTCTGCCAGGAGAGTGAGTGAGCTCCAGGCCCTTTCCTCCAAACCTCCTTTCCTGTCGGTCCATCCGGACAAGGTGGTTCTCAGGACTCGTCTCTCCTTCCTTCCCAAGGTTGTCACTGCCTTTCACATCGGGCAGACCATCACTTTGCCCACCTTCTTTCCGCCTCCGCATCCCTCGAAAGAGGAGAGGCTCCACGGTCTGGACCCAAAACGTGCGCTTTCTTTCTATCTGGATCGCACAAAACAGTTCCGGGTGGATGACCAACTCTTTGTTGGCTACATGGGCGTCAAAAAAGGTCGGGCCGTACACAAGTGAACCATTTCCCGATGTGTATTAAGGCATGCTATTCTCTGGCTAAAAAGGAGCCTCCAGTGGGGCTGCGCGCCCATTCCACCAGGGCGACGGCAGCCACTACTGCTTTGGGACGAGGAGTTCCTCTGAATGACATCTGTCAGGCAACTACGTGGGCATCACTGCACACGTTTACGAAACACTACTGTCTGGACAGCCAGGTCCGGAGAGACTGCTTCTTTGGCCGTTCTGTTCTCCAGGACCTGCAGGTGTGATATTAGTTCGCAGACCCACCTCCTGGTTGGTATTTTCTGTGGTATCTATTCTAAGGTAAGGAATCTATAACTAACTTGTTTCTTTCAGATGAACAAGTTACTTACCTTCGGTAACGATATATCTGTAAGAAACATTAATTAGTTATAGATTCCTTACCGCCCCACCCATCCTCCCTGTTCTGAGAACTGATTTCTAGGGTTAAGGTTATCCTTTCAGGGCCCAAGTGGTCAGTGTCTTGCACGGCTCCGCGTTTCTGGCGCGGAAAGTAGTGTACAGAACTGACATCCGCGCGCGAGGGCGGCGTCTAAGTAGCTGCCGCAATGTCATCTCGGCGACCACGACGCCAACGACTGACGTGGAGCCGACCGACGCCACCTTCCGATGCGTGAGGTACTGCTGACGGAAATAACTTTTTGGATCCAGTCTGACGCCTGGGGGTAATTCTAAGGTAAGGAATCGAAATTTGCCTAGCATCGTAACGGTAAGTTTCAATTCTATTAAGGACACGGAGGCGAGGATTATGCTTTTCTCTCTTCGCTTTAATAACATATAAATTTCACAGCAGCCAGAAAAGCATTAACCTTCTTTTTCCCTCAACAACAGGAAAAAACTAAACCAATCCAATAGAAAAATCAACAGAAGCTTGACCAAGAACTACAACTCCGATAGCTCCAGAGGGGTGCTGCATAGTAAGTCCCTTCACAGTGTCCATGCAATATACAAAGTACCTCCATTTTGGCTGTCCCTCCTCTTTCTTCGCGCGAGTCACCAACATCCTCACTGGCCTTGTTTTGTACCATCATTTCCTAAGAGAAAACCGAGACAGCGTAAGGTTCTATATGGCAAACCTTTTCTCCACAACCATTAGTTCAATGAATAACGCAAAACACCATGGTGAACATAAACCAAAATTTGTTACTTGCGTACATACGCGCGGGTTCACACGAAATCGTGCAATGGGTGGGATAATCCTCGCTTCCGTGTCCTTAATAGAATTGAAACTTACCGTTACGATGCTAGGCAAATTTCGATTCTGTCGGGACCGGAGGCTCAGACTAATGCTAGTTTAAAGCTTACTTACCACCAACTGAGCGACCTCCAACACTGGTTTGAAATGGAACCTCTTGAAGGTGGAATCCGAGTACCAATCCACGGCCCGCATCAAGTCCTCCAAACGGGCTCCCAGAGAAAAAGCTTTAGAAGCCATTGCACTTCTGGCTGAGTGAGCTCCGAACTGCTTCGTGTCGATACCCACCTCCTGCATGACCCAACGCACCCACCGTGCTATAGTGAGGGAGGAGACTGCTTTATGCGGCTTTCTCAAGGCAATAAGAAGCTGACGTTCGCCCGGAGGGCGGAATTCCTGAGTTATGTCCTCATATGCCTTAAGACAATTCACGACACACAACTTGGGAACGTCCAAAAAAAGCTGGGTATGAGATCGACCGCGTAAAAGACTTAGTACGGCGACCCACCGTGAATGTCACCCCCTCCGGGGAAAAATCTCTTGCTGAAATATCCAGTGCGCGAACATCTGAAACCCTCCGACAGGAGACTAAGCACAAGAGCATGGCCAATTTGGCCGAGATTTCTTTCAAAGAAAGATACTTATTTGGCTGCCAAGATAGAGATTCAGAACCAAATGGACATCCCAAAGGACGGAATAGCGCGGTTCCGGGGGCAACGAGAGGCGTATGCCCCGCAAGAGCTTACAAACGAAAGGATGTTCCCCCACTGGGGCTCCTTCCACCGGGCAATGTCATGCCGAGATCGTGGGACGCATCGCGTTGATAGAATGGTACGCCAGGCCGTCCGTTGCCAACTCTGCAAGAAAATTTAAAATGGGAACGACTCCTGCGACCATGGGATCCAAATCCCGTCGAAGACACCAACGCATCCACTTCGCCCAGGCGGAGCGATAACGTTTCGAAGTGCTGTCTGCCCAAGCCTTGGATAAGAGGACCACAGCTGGTCTCGAAAGACTTGGGAGTGACCATCGCTGCCTGAAAGCCGCCATGCCACGAGGCGGAGAGACCCCTGGGTGACTAGACAATGCTGCTCCTCGTCCGGACTCAGAAGGAGCTGAGGAAACGGGAGTAGGATTGGAGAATCCCAAGAAAGTTCCAGAAGAACCGGAAACCAAACTTGGGACCTCCAATACGGCGTTACCATCACCACCTCCGCCTTCTGGCGGCGGATCTGGGCCGCCGATCGCACAATCATGGAGAAGGGGGGAAAGGCGTAACCGTTCTCCGGACCCCAGTCCTGAAGAAACTCATCTGTGGCCTCCGCGGGGATCCGGCCTCCAGCTGAAAAAACGCAGGAGCTGGTGATCCAGGCGCGATGCAAAAAGGTTCACTGAAAACGGCCCCCAGAGGCTGGCTAGCCACCTGAAGACTTGAACGTCCAGCTTCCACTGACTGGAATCGTGTAGATGTCTCGAATGCCAATCCGCCACCTGGTTGGCCTGGCCCGGAAGGTATTCCGCTGTTACAGATGTGATGAGCCAGGCAGTAATCTCAAAAATCCTTTGCCAGGTCCGCCAAAGCGCAGGAGCGAGGACCCCCCCAGGTGGTTGACATACCGGACCGCGGAGACATTGTCCATTTTTAACGGGACACAAGACCGCACTCTGTCCCTGGTCCAGCACCGGACGGCAAAAGACCCTGCCAGGAGTTCCAAGCAATTGATTTGCAACGCTTGCTCCTCTAACGACCAGGCGCCGCCTGTGGAACACTCCCCGCAGCGGGCGCCCCACCCCGACCTGCTGGCGTCTGAGACTGACCAGGTCCGGAACAGACCCGAAAATCGCTCGGCCGTTCCACGCCTCCATATGACTGAGCCACCACGACATTTCCTCTTTCAGCTCCGCCGAGAGGGGGACTGACTGGTCGTAGGACAAACCCCTCCTTAGATGATATGCTTTTAAGCACTGCAGGGCCCGATAGTGAAGGGGACCCGGAAAGATTGCCTGGATGGAAGAGGACAGAAGGCCCACCACCCGGGCAATCTGCCGGAGAGAGGTATGAGTCTTGGAGATGGTCTGTCTGAGCTCGTGCCGAATCTTGGCCATCTTCCGAGACTGCAGGCTCAAAGAAGAGCGGACCGAATCCACGACGAACCCGAGAAACACGTTCTGAGCAGGACTGAGGACTGACTGGTCTTCGTTGATAATGAATCCCAGTCCCTGCAAGAGACACCGTCTGCAGCTGAACGGACAACTTCCTGGGGCACTGTGCCATGAGAAGAATGTCGTCCAGATAAACAATCATGCGTATGCCCTGGGCCCTGAGGAACTCCACCACCGGATGAAGCACCTTCGTGAAGCACCAAGGTGCTGAAGAAAGACCGAACGGAAGGGCGGTAAACTCGTAAACCTGATCCTTCCAGCAAAACTGCAGAAACCGCTGATGCGGTGGATGAATGGGGACCACTTAGTAGACATCCTTGAGGTCCAGCCTCACCATCCAATAGGACGGAAGCAGAACATCACTGAGGAGGTGGATCCCCTCCATCTTGAAATGCCGGTAAACCAACCACCTGTTGAATTCCTTGAGGTTTATTACCGTACGTAGCCCCCCCCATCGGGCTTGTCCACCAAAAAGATGTTGCTTAAAAACCCGTTGGGATGCAGAGCTGAACGACAAATGGCCCCTTTGCGAAGCAACACGGAGACCTCTTCGTCGACAGCTGCGCATCGACAACGGAGAAGCAAATGGGGCGCGGGAACCCCTGCTGGAGAGGGTGCTCGTAAAACTCTATATGAAACCCCTGGATGGTTTGCAAGACCCAAGCGTCCATCGTGATAGCTGCCCAAGCATCTTGGAAGGCCGCTAAACGACCCCCGATACGGACGTGCGCTGCCGGCAAGACACCATTGGAACCACTGCCGCCAGCATTGTTCTTAAAACCTCCATGGCCTCTGAATTGTTGCCCCCTCGTGGGGTAAAAGTCGGTGTAGTTGGCGCTGGAATTATATTGTCCCCGCCCGGAGCCTTGTCCCCCGTTGGGATTCTGCTGCATACTACGGCCGGTCGTGCGGCCCCTGCCACGACCGGCCCCGAGGGTGGAAGACCCTCTTTGTTGGACTGGGCCTTGTCCAACGAGATAAACGTGGCCACGAACTTGCCTAATTCTTTCACAAAGGTCTCCAAAGAGACCCCCCTGTGCCACTGCCTCCGCCTCCGAAGAGGCCAAATCACCCAACTTAGGGTCCAACTTGATTAATAGGGAGCGATGGCGTTCCGTAGAAAGGGCACAATTGGCATTGCCCAAGAAAATTATAGCGCGCTGCGCCCAATTTGAGAGCACTTATGGGGAGATAGTGGAACCTGTTACTTTAGCCTCCTCTGCCATGTCTAGTATTTTCGTCATAGGCCCTATAGCATCTAACCGTTTGTCTTGCCAAGAACGCCAAGAACGATCAATACCCTTGCGGGGATCCTTCATGTACTTGGCCAAAAAAGTGGCCATCTTGGAGTCTAACTCCGGGGTGAAGGCTACTTTCCCCTCTAAAGTGGGTCTCGGACACACTGCCCGTAAACAACCCCTAGCCTCCTTTTCTAGGGGCTTGCGGAGGCGGCCGGCTACAAATTTGGCCACCTTGTCCCCAGGGGCCCAAGCCCCCGACCGGGGATGACTTATTTCATCCGGGTCTAGCATGCCCGAACCATCCTACGGAAGAGCCAGCCGGGCGCCAAGACCGCGAAGACCCCGCTTCAGCGTCAGAATCTCCCGGTGAATCTCCATCAGGGGACAGGGAATCCGGCGCGGGAGATTGAAGGGGCTCTGGAGCAGGAGCTGGGGCAGGAGAGGGGGGAACCACCTTAGCCAGAAAGGCGCTCTTTAAGCGCTCGAACGCTCCCTTATCCACCCCGTGCGTCTCATCAGGGCCACCCTCAGGACAACTCTTCTTGGGGGGTGGGGGGTGGTGGGCCCTCTTCCGGTGTGGGAGCACCAACTGGAGCCGGGGCTTCCAAACGGCCTTGCGCCAATTTTGCGCACTCTTGCACTATCCTCTGAGAGGCGCTGCTCCATGGGACCTACGACCTCATTCACACACCTATATATAGAAGAATCCACAGCCTCAAAGAATGCATCATCCGGGAGGTACTCCTGGACCACCTCCTCCTCGTATACATCATTATGCTCCATGTTGCCTAGAACGCAAAGTAACCAAGGAGCAACACGTTTAACACAAGCAGGCCAGCAAAAAGCCTCACTATCACAGAGGAAATCACCTCACGTTTTGGCCCTGGGAACCCCAGAAGGAATATGGGCAGACCGGAGGACTGCAAGACTTTTCCACACACGCAGCCCAAAGGACTGCAAACAAGGCTGCACTGGCCTCTGACGCGCTTAGGCCCTCAAACACCGACCGGGCCAAGCTGCCTCCCAGCGCGCCAACAACAACAATATGCTAATGAAACTTGCCCTGAGGCGATAACGCGGAACGAAGCTGCTCTACGGACCCCCGCCGGGGCGTCGTGAATAGTCAATGCTGGCAATACAGACCCCTGAGGGCGTAAGGTGAGGCAGCAAAGGGGGACAAGGCTCGCACGGTCTGACTCTCGCAGCGAGGCTCCTCGTCTGAGGAGACCGCGACGCTGGAGCAACGAGACGTGCGAGACCCCCTAGCGGGCTATCTGAGCACCGCACGTAAAATGGCGGCGGCCGCGTAAGGAGCGCTAACACTCCCGCGGCCGACAGGGAACCTGAAACCAGAAAACAGCTGGCAAATACAATAACAAACTCAAATGAGACCCCGGGCACAGTCCGCAGGCAGACAAACGCCCCGGATAATGTCAAAGTATGCAAACACGATTGAAACGCTAAGAGATAAAGAAAACCACTTAACTGGCTGCGAAGAAAGAGGGACAGCCAAAATGGAGGGACTTTGTATATTGCATGGACACTGTGAAGGGACTTACTATGCAGCACCCCTCTGGAGCTATGGGAGTTGTAGTTCTTGGTCAAGCTTCTGTTGATTTTTCTATTGGATTGGTTTAGTTTTTTCCTGTTGTTGGAAAAAGAATGTTAATGCTTTTCTGGCTGCTGTGAAATTTATGTGTTATTAAAGCGAAGAGAGAAAAGCATAATCTGAGCCTCCGGTCCTGACATAGAATCTATAACTAACTAATGTTTCTTACAGATATATTGTTACCGAAGGTAAGCAACTTGTTCTTTAGAACTGGATTATTAGAAGCAAGTGTGGACATCCTTGCTTCTCGTTCGCCAACTGATTTTTAATAATTCTTTTCGATGGGCCTCTTCAGCCTCCTACCTATATTAGTCAGCTCCCCCACCACCCCACAGATGTAATAGCTCACGCACCGGAGTAATTCATTTAGTGGATCGTTACTGCGCACACAAGAAAATTGCACCCACAAACACATTGTTGGCGCTCACAGAGGAAAATAATTAGAGGGAACATTGGTAGCGACTCTATCTAGCTGCAGATTTATCACTGAACCTCCCATCCTCCCACTTCTGTGCTTTGCCCTGTCCATTAATAAGATCCCAAGTTAAGGAATCTGCACACTGGGCACAACTAATTTGCTCTGCTGGTATTTGCCTCTGCGGGCATAGACCGCCTTGAAAGCAACTGATATCTGTGTGCGGGATTTGCACCTAAATGGGTTCCGCATGTCATTTCCAGAGCAGAATGGCATCCATGCAGTGCTGCACGCCGTCACCTGATGGCGTGCCTAGGTACTGCTGAGGAGTTTCGGTATCCAGTCTGGTGCTAGGGGAAATATTCAAAAGATCAGGAATCTGCAGCTATATAGTCTCTACCAGAAAGAGCATTACTGAAGGTAAGTAACTTGTTGGATTAGTTTAAATAGGTTGTTGATCTTTCAAAATTCATATTGTTGGGTATGATTTTTAGTTTTGATAATCATTAAGCTCTTGTGCTGCTCGGTTTAAGGAACCAGTAATTTCTGGATAATGTAATGGGGTGAATTCATACGTCTCAAAATGAGTGTTGCACTGATGCAACTTAATACGGTTTTCTATTTTAACGTAATATTTAGTTCACGATCATGGGGTGTTATAAAAAAAATTCTTTTCAACATTAACCATCCATGCTACTAAGTTTAAGGACAGAAGGTATTCATTAAAGTGGAAGACAGAAAACTTTACCTTTTCGCTTACTGGAAACGAGCCTTCCCATTTCTTCTGCACCTGGCTAAATCAGGCCTGTTCTCCACAGTGGTATATCTGGTAATCATCGGGGCATGCAAGGTCACAAAAAATTATTTTTGTTTAGTAGCTGTCGCTGCAAAAGGATTTATTGAATGGAACGAATGTTTCAACCCCTTCCTAATTAACAGACCAATTCCTTGTGAGATTAATGTGGCCCTATCTAAACTAATCACTTATTCATAAAGCCAGCTTGCAGCTTTTATCCTTTAATGCTCCTTTTTGAATAGCTGTATCATCGGCTCCCAGCGTTAATGAGAATCCCACTCTATCAACTCAGGACTTGTACAAGGTTTCTTTCAAATAGGATAGTAGTGAGAAATTCTAAAGCTATTTCACAGATTTTCATGTGACCCGAGCAGTTTCTTTGTTGGTGTTTAAGAACCTTTCCTTTGTGGAGGGAAGATCTGTTTCTACATCAGGGGCGGCTCCTCCACTATGGCAGAGGAGCGTCGCCCCACTGCTTTTAAGCAGTGAGAAACTTAAAATAACACTAACTTAGAGTTATTGCCATTTTAGGTTTCGTATCCTGCTGCTTTGCTGCGGGTGGGTGGGCGGGGCTGCTCTGCTCTCCGAGCAGGGGAGGAGTGGTTTGCCCACTCCTAAAGTGCGCAATGACTGTTGGGTCGACCCTTTCGGGCCGCCCAAACCAGTCATGTGCCCTTCCTTGTTCTCCATGCAGGCTGCATTATAGCCTGCATGGAGAACATGCCCACCCCTCCAGGCCCTGGCTGAGCGCTGTCACTGCGCTCAGACCAATCACAATGCCCCCCCCCAACCCGCCTCCCACGAGCCATGCCAGCAGCAACTGTTCTACATGTTACACTTCAAGGTAGTCATTTGATTTTAATTCCTCATATCTTTTTGTCCTATTCAATTACAATCTATTTTTCATACATTATGGCCTTTTTGGAACAGGGAAACCTACTTTTAGACAGTCCAATTTAAGGCACCTTTTTATTTGACCCCAAAGCTGGAAATGCGGTATATTTGATAGACATATCTAGCCGTAGATTCCTTACCTTTGAATTTACCAGGCGTCCGACTGGATCCATAAGATTTATTTTTTTTGGGCAATACCCCTGCGCTCCGGTCAGTGGCATCAGTCGGCTCCACGTGGCGTCGTCTGCCCCGAAAGTGTCGTCCACGTCACCTGTATAGGCGCTTTGTTGACTATTCTTTCCTTTCCACGCCAGTCAATCGCTGATCCGTGAAGAGCTACCCTCTGTCACTTTTTGACAGGATTTTTAGGTCGAGCCTAGAGTAGCGCGCAAGCGCTGCTCTTGCGAAGACTTTATGTAGGGGTTTCAAAAATCTGACCAGACGCTCGTGCGTCATGGCCTTTTGCTTGCGATTACCCGCACGGCTGGCATCTGTTTCCAATTATCGTGCCTGGGCGCGATAATTGGAAACACATAGCAGCCGTGCGGGTAATCGCAAGCAAAAGGCCATGACGCACGAGCGTCTGGTCAGCTCAGCAGGCTGCCGCGCTCGCTCGCCCCTGCTCCTCTCTTCAAAGCTTTCTTTTAGTGGCTTTCACTTTCGCGGCCACATTCTTACAGCGCGCGCAGGGGCCTCTACTCTTCTGGGGCATTTATCTCATTATTGTAGGTTCTTTTCCATTCCTGCTTTCTCCCCTCGTCCGTTTTCCAGTCCTTTTCGTCTCAATTTGCTGTATTCTCTCTTTTGCTCTAGGTAAAAGATTTGCATCAATAAAGATCATGTGTTCCTGTGATGTGCATTAAAACTAAAGCGGATTTCTATACCTGTTCTGAGTACACCTGCCTGTTCGTAAACACCTTCACTGTTCAATAAAAATTATATGTGACCCATAATTTCTTTTAATGCAATTTTTTTAAAGCAATCAGGCAGCTGCCATATTTGGGTTGCTGCATGTTTTCTATATTTTTTTAAAATTTTTGTGGCAGTTGCATGTTGACAAAGTAAGAGTTTATGGAATTTGGAAGGATAAGCCAAGTTGCGACCAGTGAAAGGTTTCTTTTAGAGTGTGGCATATCATGGTTGTCAAATCACAAAAGTCTGCTTTAAAGTATAAATACTGCGGGTGTCCGCATCCTTCCTCTCTATAGAGATAGTTCACACCTACTCTTTGCACGGTAGAGATGTTCATAAACATGGGATTTGCCGGGGATCACACAATGTGATCAAACGGAAAAGCAGCAAATGGCCAACTGGGCACCTCCCTCGATTTGATAATGTTACTGTCTCCATCGGAGCTCTTCGTCTTCATCCCTTCTGGGAGGAGAGGTGTGACTGTCTCGTGCCATAGTCTGTATGCCGGACTGTCCCTCGAGTTTGCTCTGGGCTGTTAGCTTTGTGCCAAAGAATGTCCCGAGGTTCGAGCGATATTGTAGTGGTATGGTATGCCTATAACACATGATGCGTCCCGCACGTCATGCAGGTGCGAGACGGGAGCCCACTTTACGCATGACACTATGCATGGCCACAAAACAACACCTGTGCAGTCCAGCAGGTGACAGTGGCTTAGAGTAAATCGTTGGTAGCAGAGGTACCCCTCAGATTGCAAAAATACATGTGGTAGACATAAATATCACAGATTCAGAGGTATGCAGGCTTAACAGGTGCCATCCAGGGATCATTGTTTGACCTCATGGCCACAGGTTTGAATCCCGCGGGTTCACTCAGTCTTTCATCCTTCCGAGGTCGATAAAACAAGTGTCATCGAGTTGGTCAACAATAATTATGTTACTTCTCAGAATTCTCAGCAGCTATTTGTTTTACACACAATCTGTAGCTGCCTTTACCATTAGTAAGGCAGGGAACTACATAACATTTACTACAAATATGAAAAATCACCCGAGGTACCACGTGTTTGCTCAGGGCCAGGGCCGCATTTAGTGGCCCGAAGATTTGCCCGGACAGCATTTCATCCAGCCTGGCCCGTCATCTCATGATACACCGGGCTGAAATCTTCCTGGAGCTCCCTCTGCTATTAAAGGCTCATCTGGGCTTTGGACAGCTCTGATGAGCCAGAGAAGCTTTGCACAGACTTAACCGGCTCGGGCCTTCAACAGCAGTGTGCACTTGGAGAGACACCTGGTATTACACATATCTGTGTGATGTAAACTCAGCCGTGAGGGCGTCAGTTTAAATAACAAACTGACCTCTCTAATCTGGCAGGCTGAGGACTGTCAGACCACAGCAGACGTCAGCAGCGAGCGTTCAATGCATTCAGCTGCCCTAAAGCCAGGCCTGATTTTAAACGAAATGCTAAAAGTTTTAAGCAAACTGAAGGACGTGCGCTTCGCATTCGTAAGCTAGAGTAAAGAAAACAAGCATTGGCATAGCCAATAGGTCTCGCCTTTGGGACCTTATGTGTTTAGCCATGCAACAGTTGGTGTTACACTAAGGATATTGTGCTGCATAACTAAATACTTAAGGTCCCAAAAGCGAGACCTATTGGCTATGCCAATGCTTGTTTTACTTTTTGTCGCCCACCTTTTTGGTGTGTAGGAAGTCATGTCCTCTAGGAAGACTTCAGGGTTCAACCTATGCAGCGCCTGTCACCGCACCATGTTGGTAATTGACCTACATTTGATGTCTGTGGTGTCTGGAGCGTGACTTCAAGTCGTGCTCCGACTGCCGGACCATGGCTCGGAAGGCTTTGACGGAGTGGTCCCTAAACCTGATTGCAGCCCGGTAGGCCATGCCATGCCCGGCTTCTCAGAGGTCTCTGTCCCAGTCGAGAGAAAGGTCCTGGGACCGCTCCAGAAGTCCCAAGTCGTCTTCGTCCCTCTCCCGATCCTCTGGACACTCGGGTAAGAGGCATAAGAAGCACAAAGTCAAAGCGCCCTTCAACTTCTCCCTATCCATCGCTGACGTGACGGAGAAACATCAGTGTTCAAGGCCTCTTTCTCCGGAACCTGCACCTGGGTCGGCTCTGTGCCTCCCTGATTTTCTAGGAGCGACCCCCGCTCAACTTAGAGAATTTTATGAGGCCATGCGTCTCATTGCCTTACCCCTCCGGTGCACCTTCGGGCCCTACTGGGTCAGTGGGGTCTCCATCAGGTTCAACGCTGGCGGCTTCAGCCCCAGTGCCAATGCACCCCCTCCAAATCCCCCGGTGCCGGTTGTGCCACTGCGCCCTTCGGCGATGCGCCTATCAGCGAAGCCAGCCATATTCTGTTGCCTGATATTTAGCTGCCACTGCGTCGACCGACGCAGATTTCGCCACAGACGGTGCCCATTGGTCCTATGTTGTTCCCTCCGTCTTATTCAGACAGGCCAGGCTTGTGTGAAGAATGGGAGGGGTCACTGGACCCTTTAGAATGCCAGCAGTATGACCAAGACATGGGCTTGTATGAGGAATTGGGTGAGGCCAGTGGTCTGGATACCTTCCCAGACACTGGCATAATTTCTCCTCCTACCGTGGCTACGGAGAAGGGTGCATCTTATGCTATGGTGGTGCTCATGGCAGCTGATGTCCTTGACCTTCAGCTATCCACAGTGGCAGTCAAGACTAACCTCTTTGACAGAGGTGCTACAGCCGGGAGCTTCCTCTTTGGAACCTTTGCTCCCATTAAACGAAGCCAGCACAGGGGCTCTAGTGAACAGGACGATTGCCTGCCACCACCACTCTGCCCTGGGTGACCCAAACTTCCTCACTACCCACCCAACAGAGAGAGTTTGGTGGTCCAAGCCTCCACTTTCTGCGGTGTGTTCCCTGCTGCCCCCCCGGACAGGGAATACAAGAAGCTGGATATTTGGGGCAAGTAAATGTTTTCGGCCGCCAGCCTTGCATTGCGGTTGGTGAACACTGCATGCTTATTGGGCAGTTATTCCCACTCAGTGAGAAACTGTTGCACAAGTGCTACCACAGGTCCTGGAGGAGGCCTGGGCCATCCTCCCTCAAGCAGTATCAGACAGGAGAGATGCAACAAAGTTCTCTATTCCTTGTGGTTTAGTTATGACCGACTCGTTGAGCAGAGCGATTTCCATGAACGCCACACCTAGTTGAGAACATCTGGCGTTTCAGGGGATGTCCACGCCTCGCTCATGGACATGCCCTTTGATGGCACCGGTCTCTGCAGAGACAGCGCAGACAAGGCTCTGGAGCGCTTTAAGGAACCCCAGTGTCTCTTCTGCCCCCTCCCCAGTCTGCTTTAGTCTTTTTGTGGTGCTTTCAACCATGACAACCCTATCCCAGCCCGAGCTGCGCGTGTTTGCAGAACCCCTGCGTGGACAAGAGCGCAGTTCGTTCTGACCATGAGGGTCTTGTGGGGAGATTGAGCTGCGACAGTTGACAGCTTTTGACCTTCCTCCTTAAGTCTACAATGTTATCTTGGCGACCCTCCACCTAGACGGTATACTTCTGCCGGTGGAACAAGTTTGTTTAATATTTTACAGCAAAGTCTATTGACCCTGTCTGCTTCCCTTTATGATGTGTTGCTTTTTTGATCCTTGCCCAGCAGGGCTCTGCTCTGGGCACCTTGAAAGGATATCTTTCAGCTTTGTCTGCCTTTCTGAGGCAGCCAAACAAACCCTCCTTATTTAAATCACCCATTGTACATAGATTTCTGAAAGCCCTTGTATATATGTTTCCATCTGCCCCTTTCATTATGCCTTAGTGGGGGCCTTAATTTGGTTCTCACCTTCCTCATGTGTGCTCCTTTCGAGCCCTTGCATAATTGTCCCCTCCGACTGCTCATGATCAAAACAGCCTTTTTAGTGGCAATTTACTCTGCCAGAAGGGGGAGTGAGCTGCAGGCTTTATCATCCAAGCCTCCCTTCTTGACAATATTTCCTGACAAGTCCTAACAATCGGTCACCTTGCCCACTTTCTAAGCTCCTCCCCATCCCTCGAAAGAAGAGGAGCGACTCCACCGTCTGTACCCAAAAAGAGAGTGGTTGTTCCACCTTGACTGCACAAAAGAATTCCGTGTGGACGACCAACTCTTTGTGGGGTATGTTGGTGCGAAGGAGGGTCGGGCAGTGCAGAAGAGGACCATCTCGCAATGGGTTGTCCTCTGCATCAAGATTTGTTCTGCTCTGGTAAAGAAGCAGCCTCCTAAAGGCTTAGGGGTTCATTTCACAAGAGCTAAGGCTGCTGCCACTGCGTTAGCAGCACATGGGGGTCCCAGTCCTGGACATTTGTCGGGCAGCAGCGTGGGCATCCCTGCACACATTTACCAAACTTTACTGCCTAGACAGTCAAGTCTGCAGGGACCACCATTTCGGCTGTTCAGTAGTGCAGGATTTCCTAGTCTGAACTTGTTCGTAGTCCCTCCTCCGGGCATGGTATTGCTTGGGTATCTATTCAAAGGGAAGGCATATCTGGCTAGCTGACTCTATCAGATGAGCAAGTTACTTACCTTCGGAACTCCCTATCTGGTAGAGATATGATCTAGCCACAGATTCTTACCGATCCACCCATCATCCCCGCACTGCAGATAGGTTTCTAGGGTCAGGGCTGATCCCTTTCAGGGCCCTAGTTTTCAAACACACCAATGTCAGTACACTTAATGGCTCTGTGCTTCTGGCGAGGAAACTCGTGACAAAGTAACTGACGTCAGCGCACCAAGGTGGCTCATATATAGGTGATACGGACAACGCCATGCGGAGCCGATGCCACCTACTGGCACGCAGGGGTATTGCTTGAAGAAAAATCTTCCTGATCCAGTCTGATGCCTGGGAAATTACATGGCAAGGAATCTACGGTTAGATCATGTCTTTCCCAGATAAGGTGTTACCGTCGGTAAGTAACTTGTTCATTAAGCCCACTTTCAAACCTGAGAGCTAGAAGTTGATCTGAATCCCTTCAGTACGCAGGACTTATCCTCCTTGTATTCTGCAACCCAAAAGTAGTTGTGGGGAACTTTCAATGCTGCCCTTCATGAATAATTGCAATGTGAAACCGAATGAGCATTTATTGGAATTGATGCTTTTACACTGTTTACCTTTTCAGTTGGTGTAGGTAGCTGGCTCTGTATATACTATACCAAAGTAAGGTATAGTGTGCACAGAGTCCAGTGGAACCCCAACGGTAGGCAGAGGTAAAAGTAGATAATACCTTACTTTCTATTTGTGGTAGTGTGGGCGAGCAGTAAGGCTTTATCAGAGGGTAGCTGATAGCCTCCAGGGCTTCTAATTGATCTGGGGGTGCTGCCATGTTCTGCACAGCTTCAAACCCATCAGCCACTGTATTGTAAACCTCCCTCAGTACCGTTGGAGTTTCTACTACCAGGCTCCATTTTAACCTATGCCGATTGTTGGAGGGTCTAAGCCTTCTATCAAAGGGTTCAGTAGGGGTACCAGACAAGGTGACTTCCTAGTGAAGTCAACGTAAGATCTACAGTTGTGCTCACTATCTGCCAAGGTATAGCACTCCTATCCACCAGCTAAGGCCAAAGTCTAATATCTAACAGGATGCAATCCATTAGACTAGTGTTTTGTAGACGATTGAACTTATTCCTCCCCTCTTTGTCAGATATCGTTCGCCCATTGCCGGCTCGAAAGTCTTGGTTCAGTGTAAACGCATTTAACTGGACTATAGTGGCTGTCCATTTCTTTATAGATGGAAGTATAAGCCCAGGGACTGACCAAGCCTGATCTTTTTTCGCCAATTAGGTCCTCAGAGTGGATGCTCAGTGGCTCAAATTTACAATTAAAATCGCCAGCTACGATTTTATAGGAGTCAACAGTGAGGCCTGCTATGTGGGAATCTACAATATCTATAGAGATTAATTCAGAACTACTGCCGCCAGGCCTGCAATACACAATATAAATGTAGTAAGTGGCTTTGTCAGGGACATATAGGACATCAGGTGAACCCATAGGAATCTCCTTTGACAAACAAGGCAGAGTAGTTTTTCACCCATATGGTCACCCATATGGTCAGTCCGCCTTTTCGACCCTTGAGGAGGTTGCAGCCTGAGTAAAATTTAGAAAACCAAGGCATAACAAAGAGGACAAAGCCCAGGTTTCCTGAAAGATGCACGTGTCAAACGTATCAAATTTGAATCATTTTAACCAGGAAGTTTTGAAGCTAACTCTGCAAGATTCCAGGAAACAAGCTTGGTGATTAACACAAGGGAGTCGTCATTAGAGGCAAAATAGGAGCTAGTGATGAATTCTAATGTGGGACCACTAGAAATGGAGGGTAAAGAGAGTAGAAAGTCAGTAGAATCCCCAGATCCTCCAGCCCTTGTGTACCATTATCTGTGAGGGCACCAGTGGTTACTAAGCTTCAGTCAATGTTAGCTAAGTCTGATAGTGGGAGAAATCTGTTTGATACAGGAACTGTAGGACTAAGTATCTCATCTTTCCTTACTGGCTGAGGCCCTCACCCTATCTCCCTCCTAGGCTGTAGATATTTATAAAAGTAGCCCATGGGGCTATGTTAATGTTGGCTCCCTGCAAGTACAGCTTGGCACCAAACTGAATTGAACGACGAGCGAGGCCTGTATTATTAAAACTGATTGCAACTCAGTCCCCACTCAAATGTTTTGCCACAGGACCAACCCACCCAACCCTCCTCACAAACAAAATATCATTATATTCATTCACATTAAAATCGATGTTTCGAATCCACCAACGACTAACGTTGTTTTTGAGGTGGGATATTTGTTCCTCCCTCAGAGTTTAAATAAGGAACACCAGTCAAAACAACAGCATCCGGGTGGAAGATTTAAACCGGTCTGATTGGGAAAAGGATCAACAAAGGCAAAAAGGCAGCAGGGTTTACGGCAACTCCACTACCTAGGCTAGTCACAAAAGGTACTTTATACTCTTATTGCCCACCTCAAATGGTCAGCTGCCACATGACCACAAATGGATACAAAGAAAGAAGGTTGAGAGGCAATACACACGATCAACAAATTACAGTGTTTTCACAAGTCCTTTGTACAAATGTAGAAACAGCCAATGCGTTTCCAATGGCGGAGAAGTAACTCGCATGGCATTTATAAGCCTCCAGTGTATTCTGTAAATATACTATTTCGATCAGTGTATGTGTCTGATCTGGGCCCATGTCTGGCAGCCGCAGCAGTACTGCCGGCCACGTATACTACAATTGAACTGAGGAAACAAAGGTACTCGTCACCGGCCTAAGGCCTCCTCTGGAGACCACGTCCACAAGAAAGACGCTTTGCAGGCATACCTATTGCTGTATTCAATCCACTGGCAAACAAACTTAGTTACCTTTTCTTTGCCCTGAAGAAGCCCTTGTAAAGGTTGAAACGCGTTGGCTGTTTCTACATTTGTACAAAGGACTTGTGAAAAAAAAGACATGTAACAAAACCTACAACTGCTGAATGAACTTTGCTTTGTGTACACTGTAATTTGTTGATAGTGTGTGTTGCCTCTAAAACAACCTTTTTCTGATTGGGAAAAGACTGAGCTGGAGGATCAAATTCTCAAACAGTCTTTCCATTCCGGGTATCAAACCGACTTTGAGCACTTCCACCACCCTCCCGTGTTGGGACTCTCCCAGCTAGCGAAGAGCAAGACTGGGTTCCAGTGGCAATCATAGCTCCTTGCAAAGGAATGAGGGCCGGTTATGTGATCGAAGCTCAGAACCAGGGGCCTAGCTGGACCAGTCAGACAGCTCAATAGAGGCCAGCTGGATCAACAACTTGGTCTAGGCCAGGGTTAGCTGGGTAACAGCATCTTCCAGTTTGTGTATCCTGTCCAACAGAGGGATAATGCAGTCTGCCATCAATGATTTAAAATTCTCTAAAATCCAGTTCCAGTCTGTCGGTGACTACCCTGGCAACTCCCATGGTATTTGTAGTGGACATTGAAGCTGGATTGGACGCAAGCACATTGTGCTCAATTAGCCTGGTATTCCCCTCTTTGACTCTACTTAATCTATGTAGGCCCCCTTGTTTGGTGTTGCATTTCCTTTTGGCTGAGGGGCCAGTGACGCTGGTATTTATAAAGTCCTTATTGTAATGCGTACAGGTTGGTTGGTTGGTTGGGTGTGAGTGACTGACAGACATATTAGACAGTTGGCCACTGATCGTTGCGGTTCAGTTCTCACTATCCACTGTCAATTGGTGTTCCAACTGGGCCGGCTGAGTCCAAGGGAAACTACTGGAATCCTAGCCCACAGTGAGGGATAGACATCTCTCCGCTAAGTCTATTTCTTTGGCTAACACACCAACTGCTCTAGCCAAAGAGTCCAGCGTAGTAGTACCTCCAGCTAATTTAGTAGAAGCATTATCCCTTTTTCTGTCCCCAGGATGCTTGTGTTTGCCTGTGGCTCCTCTGTTTGCCCAATTGTGAACATTTAGAATGACTCCCCATGCGTCAAATTGGAGTCAAGAAACCTGGTGCAGGACAATATGGGACCTGGAGTCCCCTGCAGTCAATGGCGATGTCCAACCAGCACCATACACTGTACCACTCTGGTACAGTCCAAGACGAAAACCATGGGTAGGGGGGGAGGTGGCCCATCCACTGTTGGTCTGTGATGGTCTCGGGAGTGTCCCGTGTCCGCTGGAGCACACCGTGTTGAAAAGTACTCTCTGGATCCCACCTCTTCAGGTGTTCCAGGTGGCTCCTGGGGGTTGTTGCCCCCCCAGTAACAGATGCAGGCATTAGGACCGCAACAGGACTTCCAAGCACTCTCTTGTTAGGTTTTGCCTCAATGTCACTGTAAATAAGCGAATTGTCAAGCATTATCCTGCTTAAATAGCAATGGGGAACAGCATATCCCCAATGCCTCTCCCTCCTTTTATGGTTTAAATGCATTTGTGTTTTACCAAAATAACACATACTCACTTACAATCATCGGCCTGAGAGGCAAAACCAAGGGCAAAGATGGGAGTGTGGTGGGGGGGTACTGTTTAAGCATAAGGGAAATTGGAGAGGGAAGGGGAGGATATCGGTATGAAAGGGGGTAGTGAGGATGAATAACAGCCCTCACCACAGGGCTTAGTCCACCCTCTTAAAGTAGTCTATACGATTGTGGTCAGTCTGGTAGATCTGGTTGTCCAACATGGGCAACATCCCTTATAGTTTGGGAAGTTGTGACCGTATTCGTAGTGACTCTCAGAACTCGAAGATAATTGGGGCATGGGAGTGGACTTCACTTTTTCATAGATTATAGCCTCTTTGGAACAGGGAGACCTACTTTTATGCAGTCTAATTTAAGGTGCATTTTCTCTTGAATAAATCTGTTCTGTTAGCCTACAAATCATAGCCACTCATACGAAAAGCTTATTCTGTATGAGGAAAAGCTGCAATTGAAGTTTTCTTAAGAAGCACCCCCATTGTATTTGCAAAGCAGCTGCATATTGATCAGTTTACCTTTACAGCAGGCGCTACATCCTTTAGTATTCTTGCCGTGTTTGAAGGGCGGCACGTTCTTGCTTTTGTAGTGTAGTTTTTGATTCAGTGAAGAGCATACAATGCAGAAGTCACCTAGTTACAGTGGTTAAGCATTGTGGGCACTTAGCAAGTATACCTATACATTGGCTGCAGGTTCAAGGAGTGTCATTGTCTGTACTTAAAAGCACCTATTTTTTTATTTGACCCTAAGCAGGAAATGTGGTCTCTAAAGCCCACTTTCGAACCTGTGACCTAGAGGGGTTAGTTTTTTTTTTCTTTCTTTTCAGCTGCTGAATCTACCCAGTGTGATTGGTGTGTTTTGTTTAGTATTTACAGGAAATACACCAAATACTTTTTTTTTTCTTTCATACATTTCCTATTGATCTCAGTCAATATTTTTTTGTTCAATCTGACACCTCTTCCTGGTGCAGCTTATTGGGTACTCTTGTCACTAGCAATGCAATGTTCATATCCTGGAAATTCATTTAATAATTTGCTGCATTTTGGGAGTTGGAGTGCTCTAGATGGATCATATAGACTAAAGAGAAACTAAACTGGAAAATAGTGGCCATAATATGGCTTTAACTGGTGAACGTATGTTCTTGATGACACGCGTGATAGTCATAACATGTTGTCCTTTGTTCCTTCAATAGGTAAGATTGTGTTCTTCCCTCAACCTCTTCTTATGAAGAAGAGGCCTTCTAGTTTAGTCTTTGAGCCTGTGCTAAAACTATTTGATTCCTTCCTTAATGCATGCCTCTCACTATTGCTTCTTATCACGAGGCACTGATGGAACCTGTGAGAAAGAGCATCTTGTGCATATTTCTGTGGGCAGGGCGGCTTTAACACAGCTTATTTCAAAGTTGTTAATGTGACAAAGGCTTGGGCTTCCTTCTCTGTTCGTGTAGGGCTTTGAAGAAAATGATGTTGCTTTGACACTCCATTAGAAATATTAGTGCTGCAGAAACGGTTTGGGGTCTATTTGCTTTGCTTTCTTTTGTGGGCACTACTTGGGTAGCTAATTTGGTCTGTAGTACAGTGGCTGTTAACTGAAAGAGAAACATTTGCTTGTAGCAGAGCTGTAATTGCGAACCTTCACATTTTTGCCCCAACCTTTTGTTGAGATAGTTTCCTTACTTCTAAAAAGGAAGTTATTTCACTGCAATATGTGTATAGTGGAAGCTTTAGGTTTTTATTGGAGCAATGTCTTGCAATTCCAAACGGAAAAAAAAGAAAATCCTATGTAGAACCTCAGTTTTTCTTGGCATCTGTGTGGCATTTCAGTCTGAATCTGACTGTCGGAGATTCATTGTTCATGCTTCTGAAAAAGAAGTTTTCTCTCTAAATCAGTAACGCTAATGGGCTAGGTGCCTAGTTGGGTTGGCAAGGCATCTGTTTAACTGTCTCTTTCTACACAGGTAGACCGAAGAAGCCCATACCCATGCAGGATGGTGCTGACGGGGAGTGTGAAGTGTTGAGACGTGATGCCAGCTCGGACTTACAGAACTGGCTTCCAGGTGAAGATGAGAAAGGGGTTGACCTGAATCCCTACAGCATGCAGGACCTCTCCTCCTCCTTGTATTCTTCAATCAGTAAGTAGTCCTGTAGAGCTTCCAATGCCTACCTTCATGAATAAATGCAATGTGAAACCGAATGAGCATTCATTGGAATTGATGCTTTTATCCTTTTGTAACCTTTTCCAGGTGGTACCTGCTGGCATCTAGGTCATATGAAGGGTTTTGTCGTTTTGGTGCACAATTTGTTAAATAGTAAAGGGCCAGGATGACCTTTATTTTGAGGCTCTCACTCTTGTTAAGGTTTGCCTCTGTCATTGTGAATCTGCTGATTGTGAAGCATTATCCTGCTTATATAGCAAAGGGGAACAGTGTGTACCAAATGTCTCTCCCTGCTTTAAAGGTCAACTCTATTTATTTTACCAAAATACATACTTACCTACAACCATCGGCAAGTGAGTCCGAGTAGGAAGGGTCTGGTGGACAGGGACGGCAGATATATAGGGATAACAGGAGGTAGTGAGGAGAAATAAGAGTGTACCCCCCCATAGGACTTAGTCCACCATTTTAAAGCAGTTTATATGATTTGGGTCAGTCCAGTAAATCTCGTTGTCCAACATGCCTTAGAGTTTGGGAACTGTGACCGCATTTGTAGGGGTTGGCAGCACTCGCATATAATTGGGGCATATGAGATACCTGAACTCTTGTGAAAGGAATGCTATACAAGGCCCCCACATTTTGTCAAACACCTTTAATTGCTCTCCAGCGAGGCAATTTTCTCCATACCTATGAGGTCCCAAAGTTTGTGCAGTCACTCTGCGTGTCTTAGCTAAAAAACTATTATATGTTGGAAAGCATTTGTTTGTCATACGCCCTGGTAATTACCAATTTCTCGAAGGGGGCATGAGACCTACTGGCCTTTGGTTGGATTGTGGGGTGAGTTACCCAGTGTTTAGTATGAGTGTACCTCCATCAACCATTTGGCCTTCCGCAAACCGCTAAAGACGTGGCTTTTCCCCTAGGTGTTCCCTTCTGCTTCTATGAACCGCCTTAGCGCTGGGATGCCTCCGGGTAGCTACGAGCTTTAGAAGTGCTGTTTCATTCATTCATCTATCCCTCTCAAACGCCATAGTTGGATTTAATTTGTTGACCGTCTATTAGACCGCTGAGGTCATGTGTTGCCTGTTCTTTAGCAGTGGCATTCTACCAGGTGTAGTACTCCTTGCCCATCATCGCCGGAGCAAACGTAGGGTTGCCGACAATGGGCGTCAGTCAGTAGGGGTGTGAGGATAAACCTCTAACAATGGCAGTGCTATCACAGGCCTCTACAGTTGCTCACACAACTGGCGAGATATGTACACCTTGACGTCCAATTTGTTTTGAGGGCCAAGGTATTTTTCAAATATGTATCCCTGCCATGGTTTGGTCAATAAAGCAGCAGTGCTTCTATGTGACGGGCCTATTCCATTTAACCAGGTATCTCAAATAGATGGCTAGATAATATCTGAAGAGATGAGGTATGCCTAGATTACCCTCTGCCACAGACAAATATACCCTCTTTCTTGCCATGCAAGTTTTCTTGCTAACCCAGGTAAATGCTTAAATCATCTGTTGCCATTTACACAAAAGATGTGATGGTGGTTGTAGTGGGGTGTCTTGCATAACATAAACGTTTAGGGTAAAATGGTCATTTTGACAGCTGCAGTACTCTCCACCTGGCATAGTCCCCCAGAGTGCCAAGACTGCAAGTCTGTTCGGGGGAACCTGTGTACTCCTGTTGGAAGTGCCACTCGAAATGTTAGCGACCGGGATAGGTTGGATGTTTTTGCTGCTTAGAGTTGCTGGGGGGGGGGGGGCAATGAGCATGAGCAGATATGCCCCTATGATGTCTAGTTCCATTAAAAGATATTACAAGTGAGTAGTAAAGCCATCTTAAGGTATGTACTAGGCACTGTTTAATACGAGTTCCCCAGCTACATAATGGCTTCACTGAAACCTATGGTGTTGGGTATCAAGCACTTCATATTAATAAACCCACACTGATTCCAGTGATGGATTTATTTATGCATGCACCTCAATATACCATCAATACATGGACCTTAGAGGTACCCCCTGAAACCTACCAGCCCTCTAGTGTGCTGGTGACTGGTCCTGTCCAGCCTGCCATCTCAGACAAGTTTCTGACCCCTTGGAGGTGAGAGCTCTGCTCTTAGGACAAAAACAATGCCTGCTCTGGGGAGAGGTGTTTTACACCTCCTCCAGGGAGGCAGATAAATCAGCATCTCAAGGCAGAAGCCTTCAAAGGCCTCTGCCACCTTTGATATGTGAACCAAGGCTTGACCCAAACAGGGAAATGCCACCCCCTGCTTGGGCCCATCTGACAATAGAACAGGCGGGAAAATTAGCTATGCAGCAGGTGTGTTGCACTGCCAGACTGGACACACCTCTAGGGTGACCAGCTTGAAGTGAACCTGAAATCTGAAAGAGACACGTTAGTGATAGATTCCTTACCTTAGAATATCCCCAGGCGTCAGACTGGATCCGGAAAGTTTTTCGTTAGCAGTACCTCTGCGCGTCAGTAGGTGGCGTCGTGCAGCTCCGCGTCCGTCGCTGGCGTCGTAAGCGCCGAGATGACGTCACGGAGACTACTTGGGCGCCACCCATGGGCGCTGACATCAGTTCTTTCTTTTTCCGCGCCAGTAAGCGCAGATCCGGTTAGAGCACGTACCTTAGTCACTTTTTGACTACCCTTTTTGAGACTTTTGTCTCCTGTAAGCTTTGGTTTCCTTGGTGCACGTAGGGATGCCTGGATTTAAGTCTTGTGGGGCCTGCCGTCGCAATATGTCGGTGGCGGAACCCCACGATGTCTGCCTCTACTGCCTGGAGACCGACCACGACTCCCGGTCCTGTCTGGACTGTCGGGCCATGGCCCCGAAGGCCTTGAGGGAGCGGTACCGGAAGCTGCTCAAGGTCCGGCACTCGTCCCAGCGCCGTTCCCGGTCCATGGGCCGTTCCAGGGAACGCTCGCGGGGCCACAGTCATCGGTCCTCGGGCTCCAAGTCTTCACCCTCGGATTCGGGTAAGAGACGACACAAAAAGAAGTCGAAGAAGCGTGTTCGCTCTCAGACGTCCCCCCGTCGGTCCCCGGATGCGGACGAAGGGGACAGGGGCTTTGCCCCTGCGGCTCCTTCGGAGCTCGAGAATCCCGCGGCCTACCCACCTTACCCGGGTCCGTCTGCGACTCCCGCACAGGTGCAAGAGTTTCTTGCTACCATGGACTGCCTTTTTAGGCCTCGGGCTCCCGCCGGCGCGCCCTCTGGCCCCGCGGTCCCGTGTCAGGATCCTGTTGGGCCGCCGGCGGATCCAGCTTCGGCGCCACAGGATCCTGCGCCGTCGGCTCCGGCCACGGCGCCACAAGGTCCATCGCTGCCGGCTCTGGCCCCAGCGCCACCCTCGGCTCCGGCCCCAGCGCCACCCTCGGCTCCGGCCCCAGCGCCACCCTCGGCTCCGGCCCCAGCGCCACCCTCGGCTCCGGCCCCAGCGCCACCCTCGGCTCCGGCGCCGCAGTGGGTGCCATTTGTCCCGCCCTTGCCCAGGTTCCAGGACCATTTTGCTCCTACCTGGGATCCGCATTGGGACACGCCGCCGATCCAGCCCCGGCCGGCGCCGTTCCCGACGCCGTTTGCTCCTTCTCCGGCTCCTGCCCTGCCGCCGCGGTCTGTGCCACATGCGGTGGAGGACGACTGGGAGGGGTCAGAGGACCCTCTTGCTCGTCAGTGTGACTCTGAGCAGGACTGGGCGGACGATTTGGAGGATGCCGGCGACCTAGACGTCTTCTCTGACCCGGGGTTTGCCTCTCCCCCGCCTTCCATGGAGGAGGGCGCCTCCTACACGATGGTGCTCCGTCGGGCAGCTGAGGTTCTCAACCTTGATCTCCCTACGGTGGCCCTCAAAACTAACCTCCTCACTGAGGTGCTCCAGACGGCGTCCACTTAGTCGGAGCCCCTGCTGCCATTTAATGACGCCCTCACTGACGTCTTGCTGGGCACTTGGTCGCGGCCAGCCACAGGGGCCCCTGTGGATAAGAACGTCGCCAGGCGTCATCGCCCGGTGACCCTGCCTTTCTGACCACTCATCCTACGCCTGAGAGCCTGGTCATCCAAGCTTTGACGTCCCAGAGTGCCTTCCCCACGGCTCCGCCGGATAAGGACTCCAAGAAGCTGGAGCAGTTCGGCAAGCGGTTGTTCTCTACGGCCAGCTTGGGGCTGCGGTCGGTGAACACTGCTTGCCTATTGGGCCGCTATTCCCACGCGGTGTGGGATACAGTTGCACAGGTGTTGCCTCAGTGTCCTGAAGAGACCCAAGCTGTGCTGTCCCAAGCTGTTGCCGAGGGTAAAGATGCGCTAAGTTCGCCATTCGGTGTGGTTTGGACACCGCGGACTCACTAGGTAGAGCGATTTCTACGACTCTGGCGCTTCGTCGCCACGCCTGGTTGAGATCTACCGGGTTCTCGCCAGATGTCCAAAGCTCGCTCATGGACATGCCCTTTGATGGCACTTGCCTGTTTGGCTGGAGCGTTTTAAGGACTCGCGGGCCACGGCCAAGTCCATAGGTCTTTCCACGAAAAGCCCAGCCACTCCTGGTTTTCGTTCCTTTAATGGCCACGGAAAGGGCGCCCAGGCACGTTCCTTCAGCAAGCCTGTGCAGAACCAGCCTCAACGCGGACGCGGTTTCCGCAGGGGCGGTTCTGAGAATCAGCGTGGGGGTCAGTCCACCTCTGCCCCTGCTGCTTCTGCCTCCAAACCTTCCTAATCCGAGCTTTGGGGGGCACCCCACGCCAGTGGGTGGCCGGATCCGCCATCATCTCCCCCACTGGCACGCTCTCACATCGGACAAGTGGGTGTTGCAGATCATCCGCAAGGGTTACGCCCTTCCCTTTCAGTCGTCCCCTCCAGCCATGCCACCTCAGTTCCACCGCATGTCGGGGGACCACTTGGCACTTCTCCTGCAGGAAGTCACGGCCCTCTTGGCCAAGGGGGCCATCGAGTGTGTTCCTGGGCCAGAAGTAGGGAGTGGTTGTTATTCCCACTACTTTCTGGTCCCCAAGAAGAACAAGGGGGGCTTGCGCCCCATCTTGGACCTCAGGAACGTCAATCGCTTCCTCCGGAAGGAGAAGTTCAAGATGTTGACTCTGGCTCAGGTCTTGGCTGCCCTGGAGACTGGATGGTAGCGTTGGACTTGCAGGACGCCTATTTTCACATCCCCGTCCTGCCGGCCCACCGGCGTTACCTGCGGTTCACGTTAGGCCAGGAGCATTTTCAGTTCACCGTGCTCCCCTTCGGCCTTACCAGCGCCCCTCGGGTGTTCACGAAGGTGATGACGGTGGTCGCAGCTCATCTGCGCAGGTCAGGGGTGTCAGTCTTCCCCTACCTCGACGACTGGTTGTTGAAGGCAGGCTCGCCCCAGGCAGTCGTCACCCACCTTCAGACTACGGCCGACCTCCTGCATTTGCTGGGGTTCTCCATCAACGTGCCGAAGTCGCACCTGAGTCCCTCTCAGAAGCTCCCCTTCATCGTAGCGGTTCTGGATTAGACGCTGTTTCGGGTTTATCCTCCCGAGCAGCGAATCCGAGATATTCAGGCTATGATTCCGATCTTTCAGCCTCTCTCCCGGGTTTCAGTCAGGATGACCCTCCGGCTCCTGGGCCTGATGGCCTCCTGCATCCTGCTGGTGCAACATGCCAGATGGCATATGCGGGCTCTGCAGTGGGACCTAAAGTTCCAGTGGGCACAGCATCAGGGCAACCTTGTCCGATCATGTCCAGATCTCGGAGGGCACTGCACGGCAATTGCAGTGGTGGCTCACGAATCGCGATTGGGTCAATGGCAGATCCCTCTCCCTTCCCCAACCGGAGCACACAGTGGTGACGGAAGCGTCCCTCCTGGGATGGGGTGGCCACTTGGGAGAGGCGGAGATCAGAGGCCTCTGGTCTGCGGCGGAGTCCCGGCTCCATATCAATCTTTTGGAGCTTCGGGCGATCCGGCTTGCACTGAAGGCATTCCTTCCCTCTGTCCGGGGAAGTGTAGTGCAGGTGTTAACGGACAACACCACCGCCATGTGGTATTGCAACAAGCAGGGCGGGGTGGGGTCGTGGACCCTATGTCAGGAGGCTCTGCGCCTCTGGACTTGGCTGGAACGTCAAGGCATTACCTTGGTGGTTCAACACCTGGCAGGTTCTCTGAACGCCAGGGCGGACGAACTCGGCCGCCGGTGCTTGATGGATCACGAATGGCGTCTGAACTCGGACGTGGGGCAAGGTCTTTCTGCAGTGGGGAGAGCCTTGGTTAGATCTATTCGCCACCGAAGAGAACGCGCAATGTCATCAGTTCTGCGCGTTGGAATTTCCAAGGCGGCACTCGCTCGGCGACGCTTTTCGTCACGAGTGGAGTTGCGGTCTGTTGTACGCCTTTCCGCCTATACCGCTTCTGCCCAGAGTGCTGAAGAAGATTCGGCGCAACCGGGCCCAAGTCATTCTTGTGGCTCCGGATTGGGCACAAAGATTCTGGTATCCTGAGCTACTCAACATGGCGCTCGATCCCCCGATCCGTCTGCCTCTTCGGGAGGATCTTCTGTCGCAGCAGCAGGGGACGGTCCTCCACCCGAACCTGTCCAGCCTCCACCTCCATGCGTGGAGATTGAGCGGCGACAGTTGACAGCTTTCGATCTTCCTCCCGAAGTCTGTGATGTCATTCTGGCAGCCAGGCGTCCCTCCACTAAATCGGTATACGCCTGCAGGTGGAGGGCTGCCAGCACTTGGCAAATAGGCAAAGAAACTCCCTTGAAGTAGAGGACTACTCCCCTGCAGCCACAGGCACCAAAGACGCAAGACTGTTCACTGACCTGCCGCTCTCCGGAACTACCGATGCATCAGCCACGCAGGAAAAGGTAGCAGTGCTCCTACGGGTCAGATCCGTCCTCCCACCAATTTTGGGGACGCCAGAGCCGCAGAACACTAATACCTAGAGTACTGGACCTTTGCACCAACCAAGACTTGTTGTAGCCAGACCGGGCACCAACCCTGAGGAGAATCGACCTGCACATCGAGGGACTTCAGGGACAATGAGACCCACATTGTGAGTAGCCCAGCTGTTCTTTTTGCCCTCCTACAGCAGAGACAAAGAGTGAGTCCTCAACTGCTGCACCCGACACCTCAAAGTACCTATGTGCCCATGATCCACAGCTCGTGTTCAAGGGAGGTGACGGTACCAATGGGGTCCCCAGACAGGAACTAAACCCACCCTTGGGTTTTCCCATACTGGACTTCCAGTCGCCGCCTGCAGCCTCTTTTTGCAGGCCCCCTCCAACCATGACTCTAGCACCAAATCAGACCCCAAATGACACCACTGCACCCGAGCCCCATGGCCCGAGAAGTGGGCCAACTGTGTCCCTACATGCCAGAGGATCTCAAGGGTCGAGCCCCCCTGTGGGTTCCACAGGACTAGTCTCCCAGTCCCAGCTTGCAGCCTCTTTCTGACCAGACCATTCCCTTTTGAAGTGTGTGGGACACCTGATGCTGTAATCAAGGGTGATTTTAACATGCTGTATTAAAGGCAATTGGGCATTATACATGCACTTGAAAATTGGAATCACCTTGTTCCATATAATTCAACAAATGAACAATAAAATGAAGATTCAAGCGATTAAACATGGTGGACATTGATTAAATTTAGTTTACGATGATTTCATCATCTCACATGGTGCGATGCATCCTCTGGGACTGATATCATGAATATCGGCGGTTTCGGTGAATGTTATTTTGGCGCTTTAAGGATGAAGCGCACACCAGGATAGCTCCCCTTAACGAATACCTTTAAACTCGAGAAAAGAGGTGTGTGTGCGAGTCATAAACTTTTTTCATAGTTTACACCTGATGCTGTAACACACCTCTGCACCCAGATGCTCCGGAGCCTCCTGAGGTAACCTGTTGGTGTGGTCTTGGACCTTGCCCCATGCTCACCTTAAGTCCAGAAGAACAGTCCCATAAGTCGGTGTCCAGTGTCCAAAGGCAGTGCATGTTTTTCCCCATAGGATAACATTACCACACCCAAAAATTGCACTGTCAGCTTTTCAAAACTGTAAAAACTCATAACTCAAAGTACTTGCCTGATTCTGATGATCTTGGTTTCTAAATTCATATAAAAGTATGTGTTTTTATAAATTGGTGTCTGATTTCTTTATTATGTTTGGGTTTCGCCTACTGCCTTTGTGTGTGCAATAAACTTAGCACTATCCTCTGATATGCCTAACGGCTCGCTCACACTACCACAAAAGAGCATTTGGGGTGTCATTTGTGCCTCTGTAATTCCTTTGGGGTTTGCCTGGACTCCTTACACAGTGTACCTCTTTTTGGTCCACTATATAAAGAGACCGCTTCCTATATATGCTGATATTGAACGTTATGCTGTAAAGTTTTGAATAAGCATGGAAGCAGTTTTCTGGAAGCATACAAGTGGTGCCCGCTTGTCTCCCTTCTCAGGCCTTGCTTCTGCACCAGACTTGCCACCTCTTGAGTGAGTTGTCTATAAATAGGAAGGTCTTCTTAGGCCCTGCTGTGTCGTCCAGCCCTTTTCCCATCTCAGCCCAGACCACTCCCCTGGCTTCCCCAACCAGATGGCCCAGGGGAATATAAAGCTCATCACAACACACTCTTTACCTGCGACATCCTTGAGGGTCCTGTCTCGAACATATGAAGGGCACTTGGCTCCTATTCTTTTGTCTTGACTACACTAGCTGGCTCTTGACCAATGAGTCTTAGCCACCTTGCTTTTCTTCCCCCTAGACTTGCCTCATCAAGTTATAGCTTATTCCTAGCTGGTAAATGCAGTTTTGCTTTCCTTGTTTCTTTCTGAGCACAAGACTGCAAATACCAAAATGCAAAGCATCTGACGTAGGACAAGTTGAGCTGATTCTCGCTATCTACGGTTAGCTAGTCAGATTGCATAAGAGGCAGGGAGAAGGGACCAGGGATTGTCTGAGGCCAGCTAATATCAATCTTTTAGAGCTTTGAGTGATCTATCTGGACCCAAAAGCCTTCCTGTCTTCCTTTTAAGGAAGGTTGTTGCAGGTCTTCTTGTCCAATGCATCCACCTTGTGGAACTGCGACAAGTAGGGTGGAATGCTGACCTGTGTCAGGAGGCACTATGCATCTAGAGGTGGCGGGACCAGCAGAACATCTTCTGGCCACCTGCCAGGGTCTCTAAATGCCAATGTAAAAAGTGAGTAGGCATTTTCGCATCAGCCTTGAGTGGCATCTTAATTCTGAGGTGGCACAGGACATCTTGAAACAGGGGGGTATGTGCTGGCTAGATCTACTCTCCACCGTTAAATGCACAGTGTCAACAGTTCTGTGTGGGAGTTTCCACCATGGCACACTCTAAGAAAGGCATCCCGGATGCAGTGGAAAGGACTCCTCCTGTTCCCATTTCCATCGCTACCTCTTCTGCCTGAGGATATGAGGAAGGCATCTCGGGCCCAACTCATTCTTATCGCCACACACTAGCCAATTACATTGTGGTACCCAGTGTAACCAATCATTTGGCCTCTGATCAGGCTTTCACTTCAGAAGGATGTAATGTCTCAACAAAAGGTTTTTGCATCAGAAGCACCTCCTGTCTCTGCATCCAAATCTCCACAACCTATACCTTCATGCGTGGAGATTGAGCGGCAGCAGCTAAATGAATTAGGTAGATGTCCTCATTGTGGCCAGATGCCAGTCCATGAAGTCTATATACGCTAGCAGCCGCTGGGACACATTTGTTGCCCGTCATGGTGTCCAATACACTGACCCATTGTCACTACCCTTTTACTATCAAACCTTGTTGATGTTCTTTTGTTTTATTAGCAAATCAAGGCTTTGAAATGGGCACAGTGAGAGATTATTTTTTTCAATCTTTCTGTATTAACCTGACTAAGCCACTGTTTTGATGCCTTTTTATAGCAAGGTTTGAATCTCGTATCTCAAACCCCCTCGACTCCCAAGCTCCCAGAAAAAAAGTAACATTTGCTATGCCTCACTGGGAACTGAAATGAAATATGACCTTTCTCATGTGCAAGCCTTTGAGCGCATGCACAGCTGTTGATTAAGGCCTTTGATACTTAAATCTGTTTTGAGAATCCGCTGTTAGAGCTCCGCCATCTCAGGTGACATCACCTCTACGAATAAATATTCCTGCTGTATTATCGTTCCCGAATACTCCAAAAGATGTTACTCTACAGATGAAGAGGGGGAATTGCATGATACGGCCTCGGAATGGGATTATTACAGAATGTCATCACCTGCCTCACCAACACCCCCTCCGGTAGATTCCCTAGACCCCAAGAGGCGCTGAGCTTTTACATAGACTACACAGAGGACCACTGTGTGGATGATCAGCTCTTTGTGCTTTTTTTCTGGTGCAAAGAAAGACAAGGTGGATCATCATTTGCTCATACCACCAGGGCCAAGGTTGCTACAGTAGCTTTGAGACGGGTACCAGTTTTAGACACTTGCAGGGTAGGGTAGTGGCTGTTGATGCATACTTTCACAAAGCACTACTACCCTGTATGACTTTTTTCATCCAATCCCGAGACACTTGCTCTTTGGGTTTACTGTTATTGTATCTCTTCTAAAGATGAGGAATCTGCTGTTAGAAAGTTCTATCAGAAGGGCAAGTTACTTACCATCGTTAATGCACTTTCTGGTGGATACTCTAACTGCATATTCCTGACTTACCTCATCTCCCTGTTCTATATAGTGGCCTCTTTAGGGTCTGAAAAGCTCGTTAGAAAATACGTACACTGCTTCAAAAAACTTGCTCTGTGCTTCACATCTGAAGGCACAGAAGCTGAAACATTAAAAAAAAAAGCCAGCATGCTGGTTCGCTACTCCTGGGCAGGGTCGGACAAGCATGTAGGACAAGAAGGTCTGGTTTGACAGGTCAGTGTGTGTGGATCGTTTTTTTTAGCTATTTTTAGGCCTTTTTCATGGCTTGCTGTGCCAGTGTTAACCGTTTTCTCGGTTATTACCACATACCTTGCCTGCAGCAAGTATATATGTATGCCCTTGTTTCTTACCTTGCACAACACCTGTAGGAAGCTGGCTTTTTATGTAGTGTACCAAAACGAGGTACAGTATGTAGAAAGTCCAGACAACCCTTACTGGCTTACAGGGTTTAAATCCATCCCAAATGCTCTTTTTTGGTAGTGTAGGTGAGCAGTTCAGGCTTATCAGAGGGTAGTGTCTGATAGACATTTACCTGCAGATTCCTTACCTTACGATATCCCAGGTGTTAGGGTGGCATAGGTTGGCTCTGCGTGACGTCTCCATTGTACGCGCTGGAAGTGACATCTGTGCCACCTATATAGGCGCCACCTCGGCACGCTGACTTCAGTTCTTTTCTTTCCGCGCCAGCTAGCACAGATCCGTGAAGACAGCTACCCTCTGTCACTTTTTGACAAGCTTTTTTTGGACGTTTTGTTGCCGATCTTTGGTGAGTAGGTTTGTTCCTCTGTCGAAGACTTTTGGATTCAAACCGTGCAGCGCCTGCCATCGCATCATGTCTGTGACTGATCATTGATCCACACTTAATTCGTCTCTGGTGTCTGAGGCGCGGTCACAACTTGAAGTTGTGCTCCACCTGCTGGGCCATGGCTACGAAGGCTTTGAGGGAGTGGTCGCTAAAGCTGCTTGCGGCCCGGCGTTCGGCTCCACGCCACTCGCCCCGGAGGTCTTGTGCACGTCGAGGATGGTCCGGACACCACTCTGGGAGTCCTAAGTCCTCATTCCCCCCAACTAACCCCCCCTCCTCCTCCTGAAGTAGTCTAGCTTGTCAGGTAAGAGGCATAAGTAACAAAAGAAGTCGAACTGTGCTTCCACTTCTCCTGGTCCGTCTGACATGGAGACAGAGGAGTCTTGACGCTCTAGGCCTTATTCTGTGGAACCTGCGCCTGGGTCGGCTCCACACTTCCCTGTGTTTCCAGGAGTCGAGAGCATTCCCCGCCCAGTTTAAAGAATTCTATGACGCCATGTGCCTTATGTTTGGCCCACCTGACCCTCCCGGCTTGACTTTAGGTTCTGGAGGCTCAGCGGGGACTCAATCTGGTTCTGCGCTGGCAGCTCCGGCGCCCATGCCCCCTAATGGATCCGGTAGTGGATCCGGACTGGCGCCGGTCTTGCCCCTGCGACCCCCTGGCGGCACAAGTTCCATTCATATCCCTGTCGACCTGGAGCCGGATCGGCACCTACCGACACATAGTCCGGTGCCGACGACACTCTTGGGTCCTCTGTCGGTTCCTCTGCCTATTTTGAGAAGCTAGGAATGGAGGAGGATTGTGAGGGGTTGCTTTACCCTTTACAAGACCAGCCTGAGAATCAAATGGACTGGTATGAGGAATTGGGTGAGGCCAGTAGACTGGCTATATCCCCAGATTTTGGCCTGCTTTCTCCCCCTACTGTGGCTACGGAGGAGGGAGCTTCATATGCTATGGTGGTGAGAAGGGCAGCCAAGTTCCTGGACCTTCAGCTCCCTTTGGTGGAAGTCAAGGCTAAAGTCTTGACTGAGGTAATGCAGCTGGGTGTCTCCTCCTCAGAACCCATCCTGCCTTTCAACAAGGCTGTGACTGATGTCCTTCTGGGAACCTGGTCCAAGCCTAGCACAGGCGTTCCTGTGAATAGGACAATCGCCCACAGCCATCGCCCTGCACCGGGCGACCCGAGATTACACTCCAACCACCCTACCCCTGAGAGCTTGGTGGTCCAAGCCTCTACCTCGCAGGGCGCGTTCCTTTCTGCAGCCCTGGACAGGGAATCCAAGAGGCTGAATAGTTGGGGCAAGAAAATTCTTTCTACTGTCGGCCTTACATTGGGATCAGTGAATACTGCATGCCTATTGGGTCGTTAAGACCACTCCTTTTGGGAAGCAGTTGCCCAAGTGCTGCCACAGGTCAAGGAGAAGACCCAGAACTTTCTGTCCCAAGTGGTATCGGATGGGAGAAATTCTGCAAATCTTGCCTTTCTTTGTGTGGTGGACACCCTATACTCGCTTGGGAGTTCAGTGTCAACAGTGGCTGTTTGACACCATGCCTGGCTGAGAACTTATGGCTTTTTTGGGGATGTCCAGGCTTTCCTTATGCACATGCCCTTTGATGGCACCCTTCTCTTCGGAGACCAGACCGACATGGCACTGGAGTGCTTGAAGGACTCATGGGCTACGACTAAGTCATTGGGCCTCTCTGTGACCACCCTTCTGCTTTTTGTCCCTTTCGTGGGCAAGGAAGGGGCTTTCAGCCGCGCCAGCCATATCCCAGCAACAAAACTGTGCAAGTTCAGCAACCTCTGTGTGGACGTGGGCGCGGCTCCTTTTGACCCCATGGGTCAGGTGGCCAGAGGTCAAGTCAGTCCACTCCTCCTTCGTAATTTGGCAAGTACTTTTCAAGTTATTACTTTTACAGTTTTTAGCAATGTTAGCAAATTGCGTTTTTTTGCGGTAATGCTTTTCCTATAGAGAGAACATTTACTTCATATAGGTATTTGCAATAGGATTTTTAAGGTCCCCTTTAGGTCGTGAGGTATTAGGGGGCCAGCGTCCCAAGTCCCACCAGCAGTTCGGGTTTTACCTCCCCTGGTGTGTCCAGGTGCAGAGGTGCTGGACGGGTTAGTAGCCTTGTGCGCTACACCATCGGCAAGGGGGAGAGGCGTCACCTAGAATTAGGCTGCAAAGGGGGACTTGAGGACAAGTCCAGGAGCTCCCAACGGGAGGCTCAGTTCGTGAAGGGCCTAAGAGCAAGGGGAGCAGTCTGCGTTCGTGGGGCCGGGGAGCTTGAGTGCAGAGGCTTTTGGTCGACTGGCCCTCATGCATCGTATGTGGTCACAGTTCTTGGTCTGGACCAGAAAAGGGGGACAAATTAGTACAACTGGACCACTCTCGGTGCGGACATCTGTGGAGTAGACGTCCCTCATCGGCTGGTCGGTTTTTGGATAGTTTGAGTCCGGATTGGACTCTAGACGAGCATTGGTCACGGCAAGGGGTCTGGTACCCCAGGTACTGGTGCAAGGAGTCTCGGAGTCCTGGCGTCTCCAAACTTCTGATCTCTTTGAGTACACTGACCTTCTCCTGGGTGGCTACTGCATTGGTGGACCCGGTGGTCATCAGCTTCTTGGAACCGGACATTGCGGTCAGGGGCTGCTGGGTGCAGGGAGGTGACTCCTCCAATCCAAGGGAGATGCTGACTAGTTTTTAAGTAGTGGCAACCCTCTGAGGCTTTTGGAGGATGCACAGCTTCAGGATGAGTCGGGTAATTGAAATTGTCGAGTCTGGAGCGAGCAGGCAGGGTTGTGTGCAAAAAGGCCACAGCAATCTTCTGTTCTCGTGTTGGTAGTCTCTTCAGTGTCCCCTTCTTCTGGCAGGTGAATCTGAAGTTCTGCTGTCGGGTGGGGCGGGCACCTAAATACTCAATTTAGGGGTGTTAGGGGAGTGCAGAGTATTAGTCAATGGGCTACTTACCCTTGATCATTACACCCGCTATATGACCCCCTCCTGTGGGAAGTGGGCATAACCCTGTTCCAGTGTTCCTTATTCTGCCATCACCAAGATGGCGGAACTTTCCTAGAGGGGGGCACATCAGACAGCTCACCTTAGGGATGTGTCTGACCTGGGGGTGCTCCACGCCTCCTTGCATAACTAATTTCTCTCCTGCCCCGCAGCCTAATGGGCCACGGGCAGGGAGTGGCATCTCCCTGGTCTGGGGGAAGCCAGGGTTGAATATCAAAGGTGGTAGAGGATTTTTAAGCCTCTGGCCTTGATATGCTGATTTACTAGCCCTACTGCTGGAGGAGGTGTGAACAACTGCCAGAGCAGGCATTGTTGCTAACCTCTCAGCGGGGCTCTCACCTTCTAGTGGGGGTCGGAAGCGCGTCTGTGGTGGCAGGCTGGAATGTACCAGCCAGCACACTAGAGGACTAGTATGGTTCAGGGGGAACCTCTAAGGTACCCTCTGGGTGCATGAATTAATGAATCCATCACTGGAATCTGTGTGGGTTTATTAATACAAGGTGTTTGATAACAAACACCTTTGGTTTCAGTGAGGCCATCATGTAGCTGGGGAACTCGTAACGACCAGCGCCTACTACATATACCTAAGATGGTTTCCCTGATCACTTCCAATGTCCAAGAATGGCTTTGGGCATCACGGGCATATCTGCTCATGCACATATGTCCATACATGTAATATAATCAGCTCTGCCTTAGGGCTGTAAAGGCTGCTGTAGGGGTGACTTTCATATATGCATGCAGTGTCTGTAAGCATGGCGCACAGGATGTGTGCGCCATGTCATGTCTGTACGAAACTGGGTTTTTGTTGCAGTTGTCTCCCCACATTTTGCCCTTTTTTTAGCTACTTATTTTTAATTCTGACAGTGCACTGAGACCTGCTAACCAGACCTCGGTGCCAGTGCTCTTTCCTTAAAACAAGGTGATGTTTAATTGTACACCATTGGCAGAGGACTTTAGCACCCCTGTATGTCCCTAGTAAATGGTACCCCTGTTACCTAGGGTATGGGTACTAAACGGGGTACCCTAAGTGCAGCAGCTAATCTTAAGCCCACCTTTAGGGACCCACACACAAATTCCACAGACTACCAGTGCAGACTTTGTGCCATGGTGCAAACCATGAGTGAGAATATTACATGGCACACTCGTGTGCAATGCCAAAGTCACTGCATTTAATATGTCACCCCCACAGCAGGCCTCTGAGCCCTAAGGCATGGTGCATTGTTTTATGTGAGGACACATCTGTGCGAGCAGATATGTCCCTTGGATGTCTAGTTCTATTACTAGATATTACAAGTGAACAGGGAAGCCATTTTAAGGTATGTACTGGGCACTGGTCAAAACGAGTTACCCAGCTACATAATGGCTTCACTGAAACACATGGTGTTTATCGAACACCTCATATTAATAAACATTCACGGATTCCAGTGATGGATTTATTAATGCATTCACCCAAAGGGTACCTTAGAGGTACCCCCTGAACCCTACCAGTCCTCTAGTGTGCTGGCTGACTGGTCCTGTCCAGCCTGCCACCACAGACTAGTTTGACCCCCTAGGAGAGGAAAGCCCCACTCTCAGAGGTCCGAATCCATGCCTGCTCTTCAGGAGGTGTTTACACCTCCTCCGGCAGGATGGCTAGTAAAATAGCATGTCAAGGCAGGGAGCTTCAAAGAGCACACTGCCTTTGATGTGTGAGCCTGACCCATTTGGCACCAGGACAGGTGGGAAGTTAGCTATGCAAGGGAGTGTTGCACCTCCAGGCTAGTCACACCCCCTAAAGTGGGCAGCTGAAGTGAATACGAAACAGCAAATCCCACCATCTTGTGTGTGGTGGACTTAGGAACTCTGGGACAGGGTGATGCCCACTCACCACAGGGAAATTTCATCTAGGGGTTGTAGTGACCCCAGGGATAGGTAGCCCATTTCTACTACCCTTCACTCCCCTTTAATGCCCCTAAGTTGAGTATTTTGGGGTCCCCTGGCACCGTGAAATCAGATTCGACTACTGGGAACCGAGGAAGAAAGGAGGATTTGCGCAAAACCCTGTCAGGCTGCTTGCACTTTATCACTGGGACCAACTTCGCCAAGAGCTGGACACCTCCCAAAACCCTTGGAGTGCCCATCCCCTCAACCACTGGGAAAGATCTCCTTGGAGTACAGGAGCTGCTCCCCTGCGTCTGCGGGCACCTCAAAGCATCTGCCGGTCCACCTTGTTGCTAGCCATCAGGCTCACCAAAGGAGCACTGCAACAAGTGAAAGGTCTTCGTGCTCCAGGAGGTCAGATCCTTCTTGTTACCAAGTTTGGAGATGCGAGGACCCCCAGGAAGCGCCCAGCACCAATACCCTGGGTACCGGAGCAGTTGAAACAACCAAAGTTTGTTGGTGGGCTAGTCCAGACTCAAACAGCATCAAGTGCCAACTACCGTCAACGGACGTCCGGATCCAACGGGCAAGCCCAGAGAGTGGCCCTACTGCCCTGTTCCCCCTCTTCACCAGGTCACCAAGAGCCAGAGTGAGCCTCTGACTCACTTCAACCAGAAGCCACAAAGAACCCCTGGACCCGTGCTTCACAGCCTGAGTCCGAGGAAGTTGACGATGCTAACGTGGTCTGGAGACCCTCAAGAGCTGAGCTCACCTTTGGGCAGACTGGTACCCCAGTTGCCGCCTGCAGCCTCTTTCTGCAGGGACCGAGAACTGCAAGAGTCTTCATTCCGCCGGATAAAGCACCACTGCACACAAGCCCCTTAGTCTGAGTTCAGGTTGACCTACCGTGTCAAAGACCCTGAAGACCTGAACCTCCCTGTAGATTCAACCGGACTGGCTCCCCAGTCCCTGCTTCCAGCCTCTTTTGACGGGTACAGTTCCCAGTTGACTTAAATGGGGCACCCGAAGCCAAAAAGCGCTTCTGCACACGAACACCCCAGAGCCTACTCCGGTGACTTCTTGGTGCTGCCTTGGACCTTGCCCCCTACTTATCTTCAGTCCAGATGAACAGTCCTGTAAGCCGTTGACAAGTGACCGTTTGTAGTATAGGTTTTTCTCTGTAGGATAACATTATCGCTTTAAAGATGCAAATACAGTGCATTTTCCATTTCTTGAAAAATCACGGTCTCAAAGTACTTACCCGATTACAAGGATCTTGGTGTCCAAATTCATATAAAAATCTGTTTTTATAAATTGGTGTCTGATTTATTTGTGTCTTGCTTACTGACTGTGTGTGCAGTAGATGCTTAACACCATCCACTGATGAGCCTAAACTGCTTGCCCACACTATCACAAAGGAGAGCATTTAGTGTTATCATTTTTGCCTGGACACTCTGCACAGTGTACCTTGTTTTGGTGCACTCTATAGAGAGACCGCTTCCTACAGTGTCTTCCCTTTTGTCTGCACCATTTCACGCAGTTTGCGATGGCAGTTTGCATGAGTTTGGTGAAGGGTCCCTTAGGGTGACACAATACATGCTAGCCCTTGGGGACCCTCTTTAGTACCCATGCCCTAGGTTCCCGAGGTACTGTTTACCGGGAAATACAGGAGTTCTAAAGGTCTTGCCAATAGGGGACCAATTGTACAGTTTTAGGGAACGATCTGACACTGGGGACCTGGATAGCAGTAACCCAGTGCACTTCTGTCAAACTTGCATCAGATACTAGGCAACAAGTGGGGATGACCATGTCAAAAAGGGCACTTTCCTACAACACCTAAAAGCATGTCTTTACAAGATCAAAATTGCCTGGCTTACAATTTTGGCCACTAATGGGGACACTTTTAAGGTTGAATACATTTTATTGGTATCCCTCCCCCAAAACAGAACCCGCCTCCCCCACCCCACCTGGTTGTTAATTAGTTTCTTCCATGATGATTCTCTACCAGGACGTTCACTGTATTCTCTCTTCCTATGTTGCTCCCTCAGGTCCGAGCCCGGTCACGTTTGAGTTGGCTGGGTTATAGTAGTCGTCAAGTTGGGAGTTTTCCAGCATAGTTAATACTCTGTCTCTTCTGGCAGTAGAGCTCCTTAAAGTCTGTTTGAAAATCACAGTAGGGGACTGTCTAGTTTGGTGAAGTTTGTAGTTTCTCCCGAGGCACATTTAGAGAGCTTTTTTATTCCCAGAAGTCACCACAGCCTCCGTGGGCGCCACCCTTTGCCCCCATTGAGCCAAAATCAACTGTCTGCCGCCTGGAGGAAGGCGATATGCCGTCCCTTCCTGCCCCTCAGAGGCTAACTATCCTCCTCTGGATGGCCCAATAGTATGACCTCTGAGCATCAGTCCCAAGTCACCCTTCCCCGTAATCAGATATATAGATGTCAAAACCCTAGTCCAAAATGGCTGAGATTTCAGGCAGGACTAGAGAAAGTGTTAATGACCCCACCGCCCCACATCCTCTCCAGCAGTTGGGGCTCCTCTCCCTGTTCATATGGGCAAGCTGCACTGGAGTGTAATGCTGCCCTTATAGGATTTTAAGTGTTGTCTCCCTTCCGGCTGAGCCACTTTTTTCTTTGTACCTTGACCCATTTTGTGTCCCAGTCCGAGCCACACAGCGCCACCTATCTTTCGAGCCTGAACATTGCTGTAGAACTCTCCAGACTCAATTTGGCGGCTGGGAATTTTCTACAGGTTCGAGTACTCACCAGAAAGAGGGTTACCAAATGTAACCCACTTGTTCATCACAATATAAGATGTCCTGAGCATTGTGAGTTTCTGGGAGCGATCACAAATCTCCACAAAACAAAAATCTCTACTTGCAAGGAAAAAGAATTGCAACATTTCTGCCTAGCACTAGATTGCGGACATGTGCAGAGCATATGATTTATAGCACTCCAAGTAACAAAACGGATTGTTGGTGAAGTAACTATCAGTTTTTTTGTGATTTTTGCCAAACAAAACCAGTTATGTTTATGGCGTGTATAAATAGTACTCAACACTGCAACAAACAGAAAAACCTAATGTGTGACACAGGTATTACACCTATGACACGCTTCAAGTAATGCTCACCCACTGTTCCACTTGAGATCTTATTCTGTCAGTATTACTGACCGCAAAAATCAGATCAATACTATCACATATCTTCTTACATTTCCGTTGGTACTGCCTTCCTTACAATTTTTCCGCTAATTATTCCTTTTGTATGCCTACAGCTATTTAATAATATCCTATTGATTGCCGTAAATCTGTTTTCATCCAGTGCCTAGGTTTGTAGAAAAAAGGCCAGAAAAGGTGAAATCTGATGTGTTGTAAATGCTTGTTTGTATTTAAAGATTTTGCTGCATATGATTTTGTAAAACTAACTTCTAGTTTCTCTGATGAACAGTAACTGAGTGCAGACTGCGTGAGAAGATGCCATTGCCATCATACTAGAATCTTGATTCTGTCCCTCATAGAAATTGTTGTGCTCATTTCATGCCCAGAGGCACATAATGCAGTACATATATAAAAATAGAATTATTATATGGAAAGCATATATTCAGAATTAGATGGTGCAATAACTAGCTCAAATATGGTGGCTCTGCGCATCTTCAACATTTGTATTTAACTCCTTTCTATGCAGTATTTTCTTGCAAAATGTGTTGACTTTTAGTTCAGTTTTCAAAAAGTTGGAAGAATTCCTGGTTTAGGAGGTAGGTTGTTAAACATACAGAAGGCCATGGTATACTAAACATTGTAGTCATGTTTGTGTGGAGACATTGTGGTTGTCTTGAAGGGTGTTTCTCCTTTGCTTTTGCTTCAGTGCAGTCACTCAAGTGTTTAGATGCAATTTCATTCCATTTCTTCTGCAGGTGCTTCTGATGTTGACGAAGTTTACAGCACTATGAAGGATGCCTTCCACTGTGTTGACCACTATCCACCGAGTATACTCTACGCCCAACTGTGCCAGCTCATGGCACTCTGCTTGGGCAGCCATGATCCATACACTACAGCTTATCTAGTATCAGAGTCTGTGGCAGTCACCGCACGGCATCAGCTGATCAGCAATATCCACAGGAAGCTGCGGTGAGCTGGTCCTTCTGAAATGAGGGTGTTATGGGGGCTGGATGAAAGTAGGAGTGGGTCAAAAGATGAATGGAGGATGCATGAAATTATGAACAGATGAATGCAATGCAATTTGGTCTTCGAGTAGTGAGACCGTTGCATGACATTACGCTAGGGGAGCAGAAGCTAGGGTTCATGACACCAGGTGAAGCAAGGTGTAAACCAATGTGGGGTACAGGATTTGTGGGAATCACTAAAACGGGTAACTGCATGGATTTGGTTTTTGTGTGTAGTGGGTATAGGATACTATTTAAATGTGGGTCGAATACTCTGGAGGACTTGTGCCAAATGTGGTGTTGGGAATTAGATTTCCTGATGGATACTTCCAACCACAGATCATACACCTTTAGAAGATCCCCAGGCACCAGACTGGATCTGGAAGATTTAAACCGCATTGCTCCCAGGTGCTGGTAGGTGGCACTGTGCGACTCCACTTGCACTTCGTTCCACTCCACATGCACCTCGTTCCACCCCAGAAGTGACAATGGTACCACATCTTGTCTGCGTCCGTTTATTTCTTTGTGTACCTTCATAACCTAAACTTCTCAATTGACTATTTTTTTTCTGAAACTTAACTTGTTCTTTGTGCAAGGTAACTATGTCTCCTCTTAAGACGACAGGGTTTAAGACTTGTAGGGACTTTCGCAACCAAATGTCTGAGATTTCACCACCCCACCCAAGATATTCCTCTGTTTAGGTTCGGGGCATAACTCCAAGTCCTGTGAGGAGTAGCGCCTTATGAGTCTGAAGGTGTTTCAGCAACACAAAGCTATGTCGCCGAACACTGAAAGAAGTGATGACCTGCTCGAAGTAGAATGTGCGGACCCGTTCCTGCTCTCAGGGGTGTTCACAAGACAGGTCTTTGTCTCAGTCCAGGTCTTCCGGTAAGCCAGAGTGGAAGCACGAGAAGAACAAGCGGGATTTGTCACAGTCCTGAGACTCAACACCTAGGAGTCACAAGGACATAAGGTTTCGCTCCTGGTCCCCAACTAAGGAGCCAATTCCATTGCTGATCTCGATACACCCTGAGTTTCTGGAGACAGAGCAACAGATTGATGCTTTCAAAGAGGCCATGTTGCACATCTTTTGAACTCGTCCGGATCCCTATGCACCCTCTTTAGGCTCCAAGGATCCGTGGAGACCTCCAGTCAGCTTACTGTTAGGGGGTCTGCCATTGGCGCTGCCTGTGTGTCCTGTACCGTCTGTACTGCATTGGGTTCCTCGCTGATGCTGGAGCCAACTTTCAATCTAGTCTTGAAATTCAGACCGGTCCCTTTGACATAGACGGTGCCAGAGGAAGACTCTGTTTCTATAGTCTTTTAGGTCTGACTCAAAATTGAATTTGTCCCGGCCCTAGCAGAGTTCACATCCCAACACCAAACCGACACACTTGATCCCCATCCCAGTCTGACTGACAGAATCTTGCATCTGCCTCAGTCACACACTAGCGCTCCAACAACTCTTTGTGTCTGATTCTGGTCAGTCAACCGGTATTTAGTGATGACAATGGAGATGGGGACTGTTTTCCACCACACTAGGTCAATGACAACCTATATGTCGACTTACAGGAGGCCTGTGACTTGGACATTTCCCCGGACACTGAGATGTGTTTTCGCCACTTGCTCCTTCAACAGAAGTGTACTTTGCTGTGGTGATGAGATGGATAGCGGAGGTACTTGACTTACAGTTGCAAACTTTGGTTATCAAAACTAGTGTCTTAAGTTTTACAAACTGCTCAAACTTCCTCTGAGCCCTCACTTCAATTAATGAAGTCCTGAGTCTGACACTCTTATAGGCACTTAGTATAAGTCATGTTCTGTCCTCCAGTGAACTGGCAGGATGCCGGGTGTGTGTCCCAGTCTAGAAAGATTGGTGGTTCAGGCTTCCACCAGTCGGGTGAACCCCCAACTCATTCCCTACAACTCACCAAGAAATCCAAAATAAATCGAGGCATTCAGGAAGAAAATGTTCCCTTTGGCCAGCGTAGCCCTAGGATCGATCAATGACAGCTGCTTGCTGGAGAGATATTTCCAAGCTCTATGGGACATGGTTTGTTAGATCTGGTTAGTAGTTTGCGAAGAATTTCAGGCCAACCAGGCTATAACTATCCTGGATAGTCTAGATACTGTAGAATACATCATCTGGGCTGGGCTGGACATTGCAGACTGCTTGGGCAGAGCAAGTGGCACTAGTGTGGTGCTTGGACGGCATGCTTGGATAGGATCCACGAGCTTCTCAGATGTGATGCAAGCCGATTTAACATGCTGTTCGATGAGTCTTGCCCTTTTGACAAGAGCGCTGATTGAGTGGTGGAATGCTTTAAAGAAAGTGGGGCACTGCACTTTACTCAGGCCTTTCCGCCCCTGCGAGACGGTACCCTCAACAATTTTACCACTTTAGTGGCTACTCGTGGGAAGCTGACTCTCTATATACTATACCAAAATGAGCTATAGTGTGCAGTGTCCAGTGGTTCCCCAGAGGCTTTACAGAGACTAAAGTAGATAATACTAATGCTCTCTATTGTGGTAGTGTGGACGAGCAGTTAGGCTTATCAAAGGGTAGTGTTAAGCATTTGTTGTACACACAGTGGCAATAAATGAGACGCACACTCAATGAATAAATCCGAGACCAATTTATAAAAATAGTACTTGGTTATATTTATTTTGCAGAGCCGCAGAACTTCGTCTTAGGTAAATACGTTTTGCAATAGAAATACAGTTCAATGTAAAAAGTGCAATTTTCAGACTTAGCAATGTTAACCTATGGGAGAAAGAAAACATTCAGCATACATATAGGTAACATTGACTTAGGAGACCAGTCTTCGAAAGTTAAGATCAGTATTGGGTAAAGTTCAATTTGGCACCAACAGTGCACCACCAGCAGCACAGGAGGCAGCTGGGTGCACGGTGCAAGTTCGAGGTCGGGCTCCAAATACAAATCAATGGGGACTGGGGCATTCGGACTGGGGCTGCTTTCAGGTAAGTAGCAGCGGCTTGGGGAACCAGTCTTCGGAGGATGAGGCAAGCACTGGACAGGGCCCAAAGCAGCACCAACACTGCATCACCAGCGGTACAGGGGTGGTCGATCAAAGGAAACCAACAGCTGGAAAGTTAAGTTGGGATGTAGGGACACCTTTGGTCCTCTTTACCAAGGCCCAGGGTGGACAGGTGCAGGGGTGTCTTTCGGTGTCGGAAACGGCTTACCGGTGCAGGTCCCAGTTTGTGTGGGGGGGGGGGTGGGGGGGGAGAGCTGGGGAGGAGGTCTCCATGCAGAGACTGCAGGTGATGTCGCAGTCCGAGAGAGGTTGACTCTGGTCTGGGTGCAGAGGTGGAACCGGGGTATGCTTTGCGGTTCTTCAGGCCAGAGTCATTACTTTCAAGATGGTTGCTTGGTAAACAGGTTAGCTGTTCTCGAGAGATCTTGGTTTTTATTGAAGGCAGGCAGTCCTCCCAAGGTTCTGGAGGTCGCTGGGCAGCAGGACGAATCTTCCTTTGGCACAGAATCGTCGAGGGCTGCAGACAAGCCGGTAGGGCTTGGGCCAAGTCAGTAGTTCTCTGCAGTCTACTCTGCTGTTGCGGCTCTGTGGTGATTGGATCTAAGGTCATCAGGAACTGAAGTTCAGGGTCTGGGGATAACACCTAAATACTAGATTTAGGGGTGTTACAAGGGAGTGACAGGTAGTGGACAATGAGCCCCCTACTTGGGGTGTCTACACCCTCCATTATGCCCACCTCCTGTGGGAGGGGGCATAGACCTAACCCTGATTGGATAAGTCCTACCATCTTCAAGATGGTGGACACTGAAAAGTGTACTTCCTCGCCTCCAGCACCTGAGGGATGGACTTGGCAGAGGGGGCACACTTCCTATTCTTTCTATGTTTTCCCGCCTGCCAAAAAGGGGGTGAGGATAGGAAGGGGGCCTGCTCCCTCGAACAGGAAAGGCTGGGGTCTCATTACAAAGGAGGCAAGGCCTCTGAAGCTCCCCGCCACAGATGGCTCTTCCTGACCAGGGGTAGGTGTGAACACCTCCATCCAGGAAAGGCATTGTTCTCGAACTCAGAGCGCGCAGGCACTCTCCCCAAGAGGTCTGAACACTGGTGCTAGCAGGCTGGCTCAGGCCAGTCTGTGATCACACTAAGGATTGATAGGTCTCAGGGGACCCCCTCTTTGTGCAATTTATAATAAGTCTGACAGTGGAATCAGTGCAGGTTTATTGTGCTGAGATGTTTGGTACTAAATATCCCATAATTCAGTGAGGCCATCATGGAGCTGGGGAACTCGTAATGACAAGTGCCCAGCCCATGTACTTACTATGGCTTCCCTGGTCACTTACAATATCCAGGAATCAACAAGGATATTGCAGGGACATATCTGCTCATGCAGATATGTCCTCACAGGAGATATAGTGCACCCTGCCTTGGGGCTAAGGCCTGCTGGAGGGGTGGCTTACCTATGTCTAATGCAATGTCTCTGGGCATGGCACACAGGGATGTGTACCATGTTGATTCTTCATTTTTGTCTGCACCAAGAAACCTAGGGTGCATGTGCTCGGTGAGGGGTCCCTTATGGTGGCACAATTCATGCTGCAGCCTTTAGGAGACCCTCTTTAACCACAAGGCCATTAGTACCAGGGGTACCTTCTACGAGGTACTTGTATGTGAGCTAAAGAGGTGCTAATTGTGGAAACGGGTACAGTTTAGGGCAGGAGATCAGGCACAGGGGACCTGGTTGGCACGGACCCTGTGCACTTCCATTTGAAATTAAATTATTTTCCTGGCAAAAGTGGGGGCTAATCATGTCACAAAAGAGGCACTTTCTTAAGCTACTTTAAAGGGTTGTTGTACTGGCAACGCTAAGACCCACTGTTCTAGCAAAAGGCATCCCAGTTCTTTCAGGATTGTGGTCGGGGAATTAAGTAGGCAACATCAAGGCCACCAGGGGCAGCAGACTTGCACGTCCTCACAATCTACTACACTAGCCTCCAAGCAGCTTTAGTTTCCCCTTGGGGGCACACAACCACTCTGAAGGCCGGATCAGTCATTTCCTCCATGGGTTGGTTGAGGGGGTGGTAACCCTGCTCAAGCAACAGCCGCAATCCCTGTCCGTGCGAACCACTAAAGTAACTAAAGTGACCTGTAGTTAACCCTCGGGTAACTTTCCACAAAAGCAGGCTTAACTTAGAGGCAATGTGTAAAGTATTTATGCAGCACACAGACAGTAATAAAGTGAAAACGCAACACATGAAAAAATCCCACTCCAATTGAGACAAATAGAGTAAATTTCAATAAATTATTTGGCACCAAAACAACAAAAATCCAATTAGTAGAACCTGATTTTAAGGTAAAAACGAACGCCTAAAAGATTAAAGCGCCAACCTGCTGAAGTCTAGGCAGGAGACCAGGTCCAAGTCGAAAAATATAGCCGGCCGTGATGAAGCTTGAGTTGGATTCAAAAAGTTGATTGCACACGTTCAGAGCTTACCTTTGGAGTTGGAAAAAGGTTCAACAAAAAGTTTCTTAGACGGTTGAAGTTCAGCAGGGCAAGGTTGCAGGCTGTCTGAGAAGAAAGAGGCGTCTTTGGGGAGCTGCTAGTCGAAGTGAAGATTTCTATGTTTGGACTTAGTCTCTTTTTTTTTTTAAATCGAAAATCTCCAGCGGGATTAATTTGAGGCTGTAGCCATCTAGAGTTCCACGAGGCCAGAAACCTCTTTGGCGAGGGACTGCTTAACAGAGTTTGCTGCTGCAGAGAAGAATGTAGTGGAATCTGCTTCTAAGTCAGGCATCTTGAGCGGATAGACAAGCAGGTTGGTCTCGGTCTCCTCTCTGTTCTCAGAGCAGTTTTTAGCCAAAATGTTTCGAAGTAATGTCAGAAGTTTGATGATTTTGGGCTATCTGGGCACCTTTTGCCACCATGCCCACCAAGAGACCAGGACTGAAGGGGCACCACTTGGGAGTGTTAGACTCTCAGGCTAGGTCCTGGTGCATGTTCAAGATGGTTGGACCCCTTTTTTATCCCGAGGCTCCAATCGGGAGTCCAGCCAACTAGCCCTTTGAGTCACTCTGGTAGTTTTGGGTTCCGCAGTAGAATAGGGCTCATACAGCAGGACAGGCCACTGAGGTTCTAGGCAGGCTTCAGGAAGCAAAGCAGACCTTCTAGGATCAGCAAAGAAGTCTTCTGCAGGACACACTAGCAGGCAGTCCTCCAAGTCCTTTTGCAGGTCCAAAATGTGAACTGATTAGTGGGTCTGAGGGCTTTATTTTTATACCCGATTCAGTCATTGAAGTAAGTTTCTAGAGAATTCCTTTTGAAGTGCTTTCCCCGCCTTTGCTCCTGCCTGTTTGCATGCAGAAGTGACTAGTCCTTGGTGTAAAGATAAGCACAGCATATTCATTTGCAAGTGGGGCTGTGCCCAGCTCCACCGTCCTGTCAGTTGATGACCCATCCAGGTTCACCAATCCATCGATTATGTGGCTTTCTGGGAGGAATAAACAGTCCACCTGCCAACTACACCCTGTCATGTGACCCAGGAAAAGGCTGCAGGCCCCAAATTAGGTCAGGAAAATACCAACTTTCTAAAAGGCATTTTCAAAATTGTAGCTTAACCTCCGACTTTACCATTAAAGAGGGCTTTAAATTAGTTTCTCAGACACCAAACATGATGTTTACTTGTTCCCAATCAGAAGTTAACACAAAGCAAACACAAGGAGTCTAAACTGGGGTGGCATGGTGAGCAAAAGAATGATGGATTTAACCCAGATCTATTGACGGGGTGAATGTTTGATTTGCTCTGCATTCCGTCCATCTTTGTATCTTTTGCTTTCTCGCCCTAAGTGCGCCGGGTATTGCCAGACGTGGGTCCCGGGCTCACTGTGCCACTGGATTCAAGCTAGCCTGGCTTATGAGGGATGATGCCCCGAAACTGGTCCCAGGATGCTTGTTTCTGGTCCAGGGAGGACCTGGCTTGGCAGTTCGGGCTGGACTGTTTCCATGAGGCACAGGATCAAGACTGATTTGCATATGGCTGGGTCTAAACTGGGATGGCATGGTGAGCAAAAGAACAATATATTTAACCCAGATCTATTGACTAGGGGTGAATGTTTGATTTGCTCTGCATTCCGCCCATCTGTGTGTCTTTTGCCCAATCAGAAGTTAGCACTTTTTAAATAAAATAACGCAACCCGTTGTTATCCTATTGGAGAGGTAGGCTTCACAGTAGTGAAAAACAAATTTTGGAGTTTTTCACTACCAGGACAAGAAAAACTTACCAGTATGTGTCCACCCTTCTAATTACAATGCACCCTGCCCTATGGGCTACCTAGGGTCTAACTTAATGGTGACCCATATGCAATAAATGAAGAGTTTATGGCTTGGCAAGAGGGTTGTATTGCCAAGTCAAGTTGGTAGTTCAAAACTGCGTTCAGGCTGTAAAGGCAGACTTGGGACATGTTTTAAGGGGCTGCTTAAGCAGGTGGTACAATAGGTGCTGCTGGCCCCCTAGTAGCATTTAATTTACAGGCCCTGGGTATATGGTATACCACATTACTAGGGACCTATAAGTAATTATATATGCCAATCGGGTGTAGGCCAATTTCACCATGTTTTAGGGAGTGAGCACAAGCACTTTAGCACTGGGTAGCAGTGGTAAAACGCACAGTCCTAAGGTCAACAAAAATGAACTCTGCAAAAATAAGAATGGTGAAGCTAAAACTTTTGAGGTGACCCAGCAGAATGGGCCAAGTCCAACAGGTGGCAAAGGATAGCACCTTACAAGTGGATCCTTCAGTGAGGCTATGACCTGCCATTCTTTTTAATCCCACTACATCTCCATCTTTCAGAGGAGCACTTGTCCTCCTTGTTTCAAGAAGTGCAGGTCTTTTGGCCAAAGGAGCCTTGGAGAGGGTTCCATTCACAAAAATTAGTACTGAATGTTACTTTCGTTATTTTCTTGTGCCAAAGGATGGAGGTTTTTGTCCATTTTACATCTCTGTCCTCTGAGCATCTTCTTGTGGAAAGGAAATTTCAAGATGCTTGCACTGGCCCAAGTTCTGTCCGCCCTGGATCCAAATGTCTAAATGGCAGATTTAGACCTGCAGGACGCCTACTTTCAGGTGCCCACCGGCAATCCCACAGACTCTACTTGCGGTTCGAGGTGGTTCAGGAGCAGTCTCAATTTGACATGCTCCCCTTCGGCCTCACCATTGCCTGTGGGGTGTTGGCAAAAGCGATGGTGGCGGTTGCAGCACACCTTTGGAGGTTCAGTGATTCCGGTTTACCACTTGCTTCGATGAATGGCAGTTGCAGGCGGGCTTGCGACAGTCAGTTGTAGACCGCTTCTAAACAACAAACCTCCTGTCATCAGAGGGGTTCACTGTCCATGTCCTGAGGTCGCACCTGACTCCTACACAGGGGCTTCCCTTAATTGGAGCCATACTGTATATGGTGCAGTTTTGTGACTTCCCTCCATCACGAGTCCAGGACATTTGAACGATAACCCCCATGCTTCAGCCCTGGTCCTAGGTGTTGGTGAGAAGTGGCTATGAGGCTACTGGGCCTCTTGGCATCCTGCTAGTTGACCGTAGTAGGTGGCATATGTGGGCTCTGCAGTGGAATTTGAAGTCTCAGTAGACCCAGGGGAACCTCTCCGATTCCATTCAGGTTTCAGGAGAGACTTCAAAAGACCTGCAGTGGTGGCACAGCTGCAATTTGACCAGTGTAAGACCGCTCTTCCTGCCCCATCCAGAGTGGAAGGTGGTGAAAGATGCATCCCTGCTGGGATGGGGAGGTCATATGGGAGAGGTGGAGAGCAGAGGCCCATCTGCATATCAATCTGTTGGAGTTGCGGGTCATTCGTCCGGGGCTGAAAGCCTTCATACATCCATCAAAGGGAAGTTGGTTCAGGCTGGGTTGTTAGGTCATAGGCCAAAGAGCCTCCAAGGTTCTTCAGAAGATTTAAGTAAATCACAGTGTAGCGAGTCCTAATCCGTGTCCGGCTGGTGTGAGCAACGCAGGGAGACGTCCAGTGATCACTTAAATCTTCTGAAGAACCTTGGAGGCTCTTTGGCCTATGACCTAACCCAGCCTGATATCTCTTTAATAAGGATACACAGGTGGTTCATTTCGGCCTGAGGCCTCTTTTGTTGAAACTACGTCCTCTAATCGGACGTTCCACGCCGACTACGCATTACTGGATTGAACCTCTTTGGCAAACGCACTCTGCAACTACTTTTTTGCCCTGAAGAAGCCCTTGTTAGGGCGAAACGCGTTGGCTGTCTCTAAAGATGTACACCAAGCGTGAGTGAAATAAAGACATACAAAGACATCGACAAACGACTACTGATTGTTTATCAATTTGTACACCTTGCTACTTGTTACTTGCCGCTCGTCTATTGCCTCATCTATCTTTTTTTATACCATTACATCCACCAAGTGCTTCTGGTTGCGAGGATATATAGGATTTGGTGGTTGTCACAGTTCCCGAAGTACCCAGAGCCAACAACTGAGCTGCACCTTGCAAATATTTTTCATTGTGTACGGAGTATAGACCCAATCATATAGAGAAATATCTAGTGAAAAATGGGTATTAAGGAAACGTATGTATTTCTGAAATAGGATCAGATATGGAGTTTTGGAGCAGTGGTTATTTGTACATCTCTGAATTTGTAGGTCCCCATACTAGCATGTGATTCAGAGGGCATTTTTCAAAATGTCTTTCTTACACACTGACTTACATTTGGAAGGTACAAATGCAGCAAAATCCAGTTGGTAATAACAAATGTTCTACTATGCTATGTTCCCACATTTCTCCTTATAAAAGTGGTACCTCAATTGTGTGGGTAGGCCTAGTGCCCATGACAGGAAAGGGCCCAAAATGGAACATGGAATCATCACATTTTTCCACACGAAACTGACCCCTTTTTTGCAATGTGACCAGCTGTGGATTTTGGAGCTTAGCTGGCATTCAGGGAAGTCTAGCAAACCTGTACATTTTTGTAAACAAGACACCTATTTGACTCTAGGGTGGGGTGACTTGTGTGGCTTCACCCGGTTTTCTTACCCAGAAGCCTTTGCAAACATGAAACTTTGACTAAAGACACATTTCTCACATTTCAGTGCAGGAAAGGTCCGGAATCCGTGGGGGATCCACAAAGGTTTGACACCCAGAGTTACCAAATGTCTCCCAGTAACAACAGTACCCCACTTATGTGGGTGGGCCAAGAGACCACCACACAAAAGGCCCTAAATCTCTACGTAGAGAGATCAGCGACAGGGGTAGCTACTGTGTTGGACTGCCCACCATGAAACCTGCCACCACACAAAAGGCCCTAAATCTCTACGTAGACAGATCAGCGATAGGGGTAGCTACTGTGTTGGGTTGCCCACCATGAAACCTAAGAACCACAGATGTGTATGAAAACTAGGCAACAAGGGAATTCTATGGTGGTGTTCCTTGCGTGAATCCCACAAGGTTTTCTTACCCACAATGCCATGCGAACCTCAAACTTTGGCTAAAATTGCTAATTTTCCTTACATGTCTGTGATGGAAACTTCCAGAATTGGGAGGAATCCAAAAACTTACTACCACCCAGCTTTCCCCCACTTGTCCTGATTAACACTGCAGCCCAACTTGTATGGCTGGGCCTAGTCCCGCGACCTGAAGTGATCCAGCCAAAGTGAATGGGAGTTCCACTGTGGGATTTCCGGTGACCCTGGTTTGAGCCATTCCTGTCCCAGTTCTTGGTAAGCATGCAAAGAAGGAATTGTATTGCCTCATCTTTTTTTACTTTGATAAATCTCCTTTTTTCCACAAAAGTGCATTCGAGTCCCATCACTGTCCACTTGGGACATCTTTTTTGCTATTTCTGTGATTATTTCTTGGATGATCATTGGAATCTTTTTCCATCAGCTAAGACTCCCTCGTCCTACTTGGAAGCTGAATATTACCCTTTCAAAACTAATGGCATCCTTTTGGGCCCACCCACAATTTTGATTTTAAGTGTTTGTGTAAAGTAGTTTTCATAGTAGGCAGGCCTTTGCCTTCAAGAGTGAGTGAACTACAGACTTACTGCATCTAAGAGCCTTTCATGATGGTTGATTGAGAAAACAATCGCTAAGAAATTATCCTCCTAAAATTTCTCCTGGTTGTAAGATGCTACCCAGCAACACCCAAAAGTGTGCAAAAGTTTACGGTAATATGAAATCCATCATGAGATTTGTGGCTCAATTTATGAACAGGCCTACCTCACCAGAAAATCACAAAAGTACTCAAGTGCATAACCAGAGTTTAAATCTTTTTCCTGTAGTGAACCTACAAAATGGACTAATTACCAGAGATGTCTGCCTCCTAATAGGGTTACGAGTCCTGGAGCTTAAATGCACAGTGTAGTTTCTCTAGTGCTTCTGGAACGTTTTAAGACCGCATCTTCTACTTTCCTAGCTTATTGGTTAATTGGCCCTCGATAGGCATGTTTTAAAAAAAAAAAAAAAAGTTTTATGCATGCAGTACATAGGCAAAGCTATTCAGTGAGTAAGTTCTGTGATGTATAAGATTCAATGAGAGCAGCTCTTCATTCTTCACCTCCGGATCTTTAGCATATTCATTTGCTTTGGATATAGCTGTTTGGCAGGGCATCTTCCCCAGCATTCCCAGTCTGAATGGGAAGTTTTAAAGTGTTTGTGTAGAATAGAGATGCAGCCTAATTCGATGGATCTTAACTAGATGTCTCCTTTCAGGGCATCGCAGAATCTTTGAAATGGCGTGTCTATAGTAAAACCAGAAGTGCAGGATAGATTTTCAGGATGTCCACCCAAAATAAATTGGTTCCACATTAAAAGTCTTATAAAATATATTTACTCAAAAATGCACTGCTAAAATCTGACCCTACGGCGGGTGACTTGTAATGCAGTGTTTACAGTCCATTTTGCAATCCAGTTTAGCTGGGTTATTTGGCAATATACATTCTTTGTAGTGCCTTGTTTTACCTAACGATGAATGTTTGTTCAGACACAGTATGTGAAATAACCACTCTCTTGCACTTGTTACATTCAAATGTCTTAAGGCCTCTTGATAATTGTGCACCACCTCTCCCGCTCCATACTTTTGCAGGAAGAAGAAGAAAGATCTGACACTGGATGTGTCAGACCAGCTACAGGACCTCACGTTGCAAGATGGAAGCACTGGCGACCTGCTGAGCCAACATCTGACACAGCTAGAAAACCTCTTCCAGTTTAGCTGTTCCGGACTTGAGAAAAATACATTTCATGAGCAGCTTCAGCAGATCCCCAATGGTATGATTTTTCTTGGATAGTAACCGCTCCAAACCGGTTTGGAAAAGAAAAAAAAAACAGGAACATAATGGTAAATTACATTTTGGGTGTAAATGTTACTACACAACATTTTTTTGACGTTCGAAATAGAAGTTGTCGGGCTTATATTTGTTTTGTACCCTTGTGATTTCACACATCCGCTTTGGTCGCTGCAGTCCTTCTATGGCCATGCGTATTAAGTTCATTAGGAGCATTAGCCTTCTTTGATAAGAATAGGAAGCAGTTTGCAGGCACTAGTTTTTATGTTGGACATATTTTTAAAATGATTTTCATATAATGAATTCAGTTTCAGATTCATAAGGTGGAAGGGTGGATGTAATGAGGAGGAGTTCGGTTTGGTTGTTTTCCGTATTCTCTGTGGAAGATGCAAAATGGCGGTGGAGTTGGGGAGATGCTGGTGTGTTTTGAGTGTTGTCTCCTGGTACTGGGCCAGAGTGCCTTTCCTGATTAATTTTAGTCACCTCAAACTGTTTAGTTTGCATGCTAGTGGGAAAACGTTTGCATTTACTGCCAGAAATGCTTTGCACAAGCATTCTATCACTGCTAATTATTAATAGAGCTACTTTTAAATAGAATTTGCTATGGATTTACAAAAACCAAATTACCACAATGCTAGGTAAGACTTTTATTTTCAGCGTAGTAAACTGTTTTTTAATGGGCAAACAATTTTGCTATAATGTAGTTTATCACCTTATTTACATAATATTTTTTGCCACTTTGTTTAATTGAATGTTAAGAAAAAGGAGCTCTTGGAAGTTGTTGGGCCTACCAGGGTTTTGGAACGTTTACTCTGGTGTACCGGTTGCTTGGTCAAGTTGTAGTATTTTGATGCAGTCTTGTGTGTTTGCGCTTTATTGCATGAAAAAATAACTCTGGAGGATCCATGCACTATATAGTGAGATGTTTGAAAATGGTGACCTTGTGCAAATCTGAAAAACGCTGGGTGTAGTTTTTCTTGTATTTCCTCTCCTGTGTCATTTGCCATTGGTCTTGTTTTAACATTGGTAGTATTCTTAAAACATTTTATGCGATGGTGCCATAAAATAAGTTGGTATCCAATTGAAGTAGGTTGCCAAATGGACAATTGCAGGCAAAGAAGTAATTGAATGCTTACTGTTAGAGCTGACCTATTTGTGTACTCGCACTGATTTGTGACAAGTTCTTCAAAGGTCTTAAACCGTATGCAATCTGAAAAGGGGTGGGGTGATTTAAACAATTCAGTACAAATATCTGTTTGCAGATCTATTAAATGATCAGCTCAATTATGTATTGTATGTAATTTACTCTTTTTTACATTTTATTATAGATGTGGTGGTGTGTGTTTTGACAATGCTAGACCCCCACCTGGGAGTCACTGGAGATACCTTGCTGCTCACCAGGTTGGAGGGAGGTCATACACCTATCACAGTGCGCATACCCACAGCCCAAGGAAAGGTAGGCAGATGAGAAAGGGAGACTGGCTGAGATGCAATGGGATTGGCTGGTCTGCAGTTATTTGATTTATGTTGTATTCATATTTACCAGGTTTCTTTGAGCTCAGCCCTTCGAGAATTTGATGCCATCCAGAAAGAGCAGAAAGAAATCAGTAACCTGACAGATAAGGTGGAGTGGTGGGAAGGTCGATCTGCCTTGGATAGAAGGATGAAGGCAAGTCTTCTGTCAATGTTCATGTTAACCTATTGATTTTTTTTTATGTTCCATAATAAATTTCACTACTTCTAAAAGAAAATGTTACTACTTAGTTTTAGTATACATTCACCAAGTGGAGAATGTCACTGCTCACAGGAGGGCGGAAGGTGAAGCTTTTATCTGCTTCCACCCGAATGCTATCAAAGAATGTGAGGCCGAGCTCTGCATGACTTGGGCCAGGGATGACAGACTACGTTGTCAACACTCCAGGACACGTTCTTAGTCTTCTTCCCACTCATCAGGGTATAAACATGAAAAGTACAAGAAGCATGGGAAGGGAAAATTGCCCATATGCCCTCCGTCTCCTACAGGATCTTCGTACTCTGAGCCTTGGTCGTTGTGGAGCCTGTTAATCCTTCTCTAAATGGACTGTACCAGTAACTTCACTGAATCTAGCCCCGAAGCCGCCTCTGTCTCCATCAGCTCCACCACCATTTTTCCCTGACCCTTTGATGCAAATGCTGGATAATCTGCGCCGACTCCCACATTCCCCGAATTCTAGGCTCCGGACCCTGACCCGGCAACCTTCCTCAATGCCATGTACTCCATTTTCACCAGAATGTCTGCGCCATCCAGCCCAGTTTCACCGTACGGCTTCCCAGTGTTCATGCCTCCGGCTCTGATGCCATTTAGCTCCATTCCACCTTTACCCGGCTTTAAGATACCCCTCGCTGCAACTACCTGTACCATGGATGGTACCTCCTCCACTACCTCCTCCTGCGCTTGTCTCTAAAGCAGTGCCTTAAGCAGATCAAAAAAAAGAGGAAGGGGAGTACAGGAACAGAATACATGACTGTAAGGAAATGCCTCATTGTGTATGGTCACCCCCCCCCCCCCCGTCTTTGGACTGATGCTGCTGGTTGTCAACTCTGAGTGCACTGAGGCCTGCTTACAAGGCCTGTAACCTTAGTCTTAAAACAGGTATGTAGAATTGGCTCATACCCAATAGGCTACGCCGACTTACTTGTAAGTCCCTAGTAAAGGGTACCCAGGGCATGTAAATTAGAGGGTCACCCCAGGGACTGCAGCACTGGTTGTACCATCCTCTGTGTGACATGAGTAAAATGAGACTCCAAGCCCGTCATCTGTAGGCTGGAAGAGCAGCTTAAACTGCTATGTATATGTGTAATTTACCCCATGGCAGGCTTGTTGAATACTAAGGCAGAGTGCAATGTATCTCATGGGCAGAACATGTATTTTACATGTTCTGATAGTAAACATTTGAAATTGTCATTTATACTGTGCGAGGGTTTGGTCGCCCGATAGGCGAGTGCAGAGTTGCATGCTGAGCTCTCAGCTGTGCTAACTCTGGAATGGTGTAACCAAGGTGGGTCATCCAAGATATCAAACACATTTTTACATTAAGCTCGACTTGATTCACAAGTCAAAATTAATGTAACACGTTGCAGTGTGCAACTTTGCTAAAGTTGCTATTTTGTTGCCTTTAGTCCCCTGTGCCTATACTAGTTGCACACGGGGTCTTGACCCTGAGACAGCTTTCTGCCCTACTGGGGAGACTTGCTTCGACTCCAGGAAAGGATACAATAGGGGCCTGCTCTGGAAGGAGGTGTCACCTTCCTCCTGCAAGAAGCCACACGGATGTTGGACCAAAAGGCAGCTTCAGAGAAGAAGCTGCCTTTGAAGGGCAAACAGGTTACACTCAATTGTCCAGGCAGACGGGCTGGCACTAGGGACAGGAGAGGGGAAACCAGTTGCCATCCTCTTGGGTAGCAACACCTCTAGGTTGGGCTAGGGAGCTTTACAAGCCAAGAGAGGGGTCCTGTCATCTTGGGAGTGGGCAGAATGGTCCATCCTGGGATGCCCCGATGCCACACTTTACAGGATAGGGTCACCAGGTGGGAGGGAGCCTGGTAGCCTATTGGCTACCCACCACATCCTGCCCTGAGGGCATTTACTGAGCATAAGTGGGGCACCCTTGGCACACCAAACTCAGATCTCAACTTGACTGGAAGGGCAGAGGAAAGACTGCCCTGCTGCACCATGGAACGGGCAAAGAGGCTGCACCGTTGTGGACTGTACCTGCTGCACCTGGTGGTTGGCAAAGGAGAGCGACTGTACCTGCTGTGTCCTGTTCAGAGAAGTAGTATCCTAGTATCCAGAGCCCAGCCAAAGCCAAGAGACTCCAAGGACCAACCAACTGGCTGGCTGTTTGCAGCACAAGAACACAACAGCTGAAGAAGCCTGCTGGGGCAGGTTGGTAGCCCAAAGTTTTCAACCCGCCGCCGTGCCGCACCAGAGAACAGAAACCTGACGCACAACATTGCACTGGATTGACTGTGCCTGGGAGTGCCGTTTGAGTGCAGCTGGGACCCCCAAAGGAAGAGTTATTGACCTAGGAAGGATTGACCAGTGACCAATACTGGGCATCTGGTAGTCCAGTGGTGACTGGACTTCTGCAAGCACCGAGAGGACTTCATCGACCCTGTGACCAAGATCACCTTCACACCCTTGGTGGACTAAGGAGTAGTCGCAGCAAGACCCTTGTCGCCTGTATATCATCCACAGCATCCTTGAGCAACCAGTATTCTTCATCCCTTGTATCAGAACCACTTCTATACGAAAACTGTGCAAAGTATAAAAGTGCCTGGAACTGACTGACAGACTGCTTCAGCTGCTGAGGTAATTGTTTTTTGAGGACCTTGCTACACCCCCTGATTAGCTCCTTACTAGAGTTAGTTACCTGAATGACTCCAAGTGACCGCATTACAACTAGTCCAAACTTTTTTGTGAGAACGTTTCGAAGTATAAAATTTGTTGAATTTGCCAATGTTTGTTCGCTTTGAGTGAAATGCTTCGATTTACTGTACCTTGTAAATGTAAAATGTAAATCCGTATTTGTAAAGCGCGAACTACTCACCCTTACGGGTCTGAAGGCGCTGGGGGCCGTCGTGGAAATTAAGTGAGCTATTGCCCAGAGTCACATGGTGCTGAGCTGCCGCCGGAGCCGGGGATCGAACCGTGAGCCCTGTGCTCCGAAGTCAGCTGCCCTGGCCGCTGCACCACTCCTCTCCACTTGTAAATTCTATAGCTCCGTAACCCTCTGGTAGATATTTTTAATTTTGTCTAAAAATACATAAAAAGACAATCTGTTTTTATGAATTGGTGTTTGATTTCTTTGGTGTCTTGTCGATTGTTCTGCACTGGTTTTGGTGCTGTTTAAATGCTTTACACTCGTTCATTTGTGTAAGCCTTGCTGTTCAGAACCACAGCTATCCAGGGTTGAGCTAAAGGTTTGACAAACGAAGTCTAAGGGTCCTAAAAGGATTCGTAAATATATTACGCAGTGAGGTTAGACAACCACACCATAATATACACCCTATTTCCCCACAGTGACATGTTTGGATCAGATTCGGACCCCCTAAATCTATATCCCATTGGAGATGATGATTCCGATGGCTAGATCCATGGGCTAGCATGCCTGTCATTAGCCAGTGGGCTTGACACTTCGCCTGTGAGGGTAACTGAATTTCCGACAGTGCAGTCGTTAAGAAGGCAGCTGAGGTGCTGGATCTTCAACTCCACACAGTAGAGGTTCAGGCCAACATCCTAACTGAGGTCCCCCTGCCGGCTGTTCCTTTGGTGGGACCTTTACAGCCCTTAATGATGCCCTCTTGGACCATGTCCTGGCAGCCTGGGATAAACCCACTTATGCTCCTGCAGTTAACAGAATGGTGTCAACGCTTCCTCCCTGCTCTGGGAGATCCACCAGTTCACTCCTCCAACCCTTTTCTGGAAAGCCTCAGCCTTGTCATACAGGCATCATGTTCTTCAGGACAGTCTGTCAGCACATTTCCGACAGTTCTCTTGGATAGAGTTGGAGTGCCTAGAGGCCTGATGGGCAAAGGCCTCATCAGGGAATATGGTGTTTAAGTCCTTGAATACCAATTGCTTCCTCGCACGCTACAACCACGCCCTGTGGGTCATGGCTAAGATGATGTACCTCAGGTGTCCAAAGACATGAGGTCCCACATCCATGAAGTGATACAGGATGGTCAGAATGCCACACAGGATATAATGAAGTCTGGGCTCGACACTGCAGACTCTGGCAGCTCTGTTTCCATTTGATGACATGCCTGGCTCCGCACGTCCAACTTCTCATCAGATATTCAGGCTAACGTGTGTGTGTGTGTGTGTGTGTGTGTGTGTGTGTGTACTTGCTGGAGTAACCCTCCCCCCCCTCCAAACACACACACACTCTTTTTGCCTGGTATTTGAGGCACCTTTGACTGAAAAGTACTTGGTTCCTGCTAACCAGGTCCCCAGTACGAGTGTTCTTTCCGCAAAAATGTACAATTGTTTACCCAATTGGGAAAACCTTTAGCACCCGCTATAAGTAGTTAATAAATGGTACCCCTAGGGCCTGAGGTGCTAAAGAGGGTCCCCAACAGCAGCATGAATTGTGCCACCCTAAGGAAAACCTCACCAAGTTCGTGCAAGACTGCTCCAAGACACGCAGCCTGCAATGGCAGACAAAAGTGAAAACACTGCATGTCACACCCGTGTGTGCCATGTCCCCTACCACTGCATGTAATATTTATAAGTCACCCCTACAGCAGGTCTAACAGCCCTAAGGCAGGGTGCTAAATATTAGATGTGGAGGCCTACATGCATGAGCAGATATGCCCCTTTTGCTGGTCAGTCCTATTACTGCCAGTACAAGTGACCAGGGAAATCATTTTAAAACTTGTGCTGGTCACTGGTGAAAACGTGTTCCCCAGCTACATGATGACTTAACTGAAAATAGGGATGTTTGTTTTCAAACATCTTATTAGTAAACCCACACTGACGCCAGTGTTGGATTTATCAATACATGCACCCAGAGGGCACCTTAGATGTGCCCTTTAAAAACCTACCAGCCTCTGTGCTTGCTGACTGGTTTCTGCCAGCCTGCCACCTAAGACACTGTTCTGACCTCCTAAGGTGAGAGCCTTTGCTCTCTGGAGACCCAGAACAAAAGCCTGTCCGTGAAAAGGGTGTAATACCCTCTCCCACAGGATGGCCTGCTGATTAGCCTTCCTTGGGGGTGGCAAGCCTCAAAGGGCTGCTGCCTTTGAAATGCGAACCTGGCTCCACAGGAGAGAAAGCGGACCCCTTTGTCCCGTGCCCCCTTTGCACCTGGACAGGCGGGAAAATTAGCTAGTCGGGTAGGTGTGCCACATCCATGCTAGTGTCACCCCTAAGGTGGGCTACTGTGAAGTGGACACTATATTTCAGAAGTAGCCATCTTTGTGATGGCATATTTAGGAATTCTGGCATAGGGTTATGCTCACTTCCCACAAGAAGTGGTCATATAGGGCGTGTAGTGACCCCCAGGGTAAATTTAGTATCTGAAAGAGACACGTTAGTGATAGATTCCTTACCTTAGAATATCCCCAGGCGTCAGACTGGATCCGGAAAGTTTTGCTAGCAGTACCCCTGCGTGCCAGTAGGTGGCGTCGTGCGGCTCCGCGTCAGTCGCTGGGGTCGTAAGCGCCGAGATGACGTCACGGAGACTACTTAGGCGCAACCCATGCGCGCTGACGTCAGTTTTCTTTTTCCGCGCCAGAAAGCGCAGATCCGGTTAGAGCACGTACCCTAGTCACTTTTTGACTATCTTATGAGACTTTTGTCTCCCTTTTTCCAGTTGGTTTCCTGGTGCACGTAGGGATGCCTGGATTTAAGTCTTGTGGGGCCTGCTGTCTCAACATGTCGGTGGCGGACCCCCACGATGTCTGCCTCTACTGCCTGGAGACCGACCACGACTCTCGGTCTTGTCCGGATTGTCGGGCCATGGCCCCGAAGGCCTTGCGGGAGCGGCACCGGAAACTGCTGGAGGTCTGGCACTTGTCCCCGCGCCGTTCCCGGTCCAGAGGCCGTTCCAGGGAACGCTCGCGGGGCCACAGCCATCGCTCCTCGGGCTCCAGGTCTTCACCCTTGGATTCGGGTAAGAGACGACACAAAAAGAAGTCGAAGAAGCGTGTTCGCTCTCCGACGTCCCCCCGCCGCTTCTCGGATGTGGCTGAGGGGGACAGGGGCCTTGCCCCTGCGGCTCCTTTGGAGCTCGAGAGTCCCGCGGCCTACCCGGGTCCGTCGGCGACTCCCGCACAGGTGCAAGAATTTCTTGCTACCATGGACCACCTTTTTAGGCCTCGGGCTCCCGCCGGCGCGCCCTCTGGCCCCGTGGTCCTGTGTCTGGATCCTGTTGGACCGCCGGCGCCGCCGGCGGATCCAGCTTCGGCGCCACAGGATCCTGCGCCACTGGCTCCGGCCACGGCGCCACAAGGTCCAACGCTGCCGGCTCCGGCCCCAGCGCTGCCCTTGGCTCCGCCTCCGGCGCCGCAGTGGGTGCCTTTCGTCCTGCCATTACCCAGGTTCCAGGACCATTTTGTTCCTACCTGGGCTCCGCATTGGGACGCGGCGCCGGTTCGGCCCCGACCGGCGCCGTTCTCGGCGCCGTCCCCGACGTGGTGCTCCGTCGGGCAGCTGAGGTCCTCAACCTTGATCTCCCTATGGTGGCCCTCAAAACTAACCTCCTTACTGAGGTGCTCCAGACGGCGACCACCTCGTCGGAGCCCCTGCTCCCGTTTAATGACGCCCTTACCGTCGTCTTGCTGGGCACTTGGTCGCGGCCATCCACTGGGGCCCCTGTGGATAAGAATGTCGCCAGGCGTCATCGCCCGGTGCCGGGTGACCCCGCTTTTTTGACCACTCATCCTACGCCTGAGAGTCTGGTCATCCAAGCTTCGACGTCGCAGAGTGCCTTTCCCACGGCTCCGCCGGATAAGGACTCTAAGAAGCTGGAACAGTTCGGTAAACGTTTGTGCTCTTCGGCCAGCTTGGGGCTGCGGTCAGTGAATACCGCCTGCCTTTTGGGCCGCTATTCCCACGCGGTGTGGGACACAGTTGCGCAGGTGTTACCTCAGTGTCCTGAGGAGACCCAAGCTTGTATTGTCCCAAGCCATTGCAGAAGGTAAAGATGTGGCTAAGTTCGCCATTCGGTGTGGTTTAGACACCGCGGACTCCTTAGGTAGAGCGATTTCTACGACTGTGGCGCTTCGTCGCCACGCCTGGCTCAGATCTACCGGGTTCTCACCAGATGTCCAAAACTCACTCATGGACATGCCCTTTGATGGCACTCGCCTGTTTGGCGATAAGGCCGACAGTGCGCTGGAGCGTTTTAAGTCCTTAGGTCTTTCCACGAAAAGCCCGGCCACTCCTGGGTTTCGTTCCTTTCGTGGCACCGGGAGGGGCGCCCAGGCATGTTCTTTCAACAAGCCTGTGCAGAACCAGCCTCGTCGCGGTTTCCACAGGGGCGGATCTGGGAATCAGCGTGGGGGTCTGTCCACCTTCGTCCCGCTGCTTCGGCCTCCAAACCTTCCTAATCTGAGCCTTGTGGGGCATTCCACGCCAGTGGGTGGCAGGGCCCGCCTTCATCTCTCCCACTGGCACGCTATCACTTCGGACAAGTGGGTGTTGCAGATCATCCGCAAGGGTTACTCCCTTCCCTTTCAGTCTGCCCCTCCAGCCATGCCACCTCTGTTCCACCGCATGTCGGGGGACCATTTGGCACTTCTCCTGCAGGAAGTCACGGCCCTCTTGGCCAAGGGGGCCATCGAACGTGTTCCTGGGCCAGAAGTAGGGAGTGGTTGTTATTCCCACTACTTTCTGGTCCCCAAGAAGGACAAGGGGGCTTGCGCCCATCCTGGACCTCAGGAACGCCAATCGCTTCCTTCGGAAGGAGAAGTTCAAGATGTTGACTCTGGCTCAGGTCCTGGCTGCCCTCGACCCTGGAGACTGGATGGTAGCGTTGGACTTGCAGGACACATATTTTCACATCCCCGTCCTGCAGGCCCACCGGCGTTACCTGCGATTCACGGTAGGCCAGGACCATTTTCAGTTTGCAGTGCTCCCCTTCGGCCTTACCAGCGCCCCTCGGGTGTTCACGAAGGTGATGACGGTGGTCGCAGCTCATCTGTGCCGGTCAGGGGTGTCAGTCTTCCCCTACCTCGACGACTGGTTGTTGAAGGCGGGCTCGCCCTAGGCAGTCGTCGCCCACCTTCAGACTACGGCCGACCTCCTGCATGTGCTGGGGTTCTCCAACGTGCCAAAGTCGCACCTGTGTCCCTCTCAGCAGCTCCCCTTCATCGGAGTGGTTCTGGATTCGACGCTGTTTCGGGTTTATCCTCCCGAGCAGCGAGTCCGGGATATTCAGGCTATGATTCCGATCTTTCAGCCTCTATCCCGGGTTTCAGTCAGGATGACCCTCCGGCTCCTGGGCCTGATGGCCTCCTGCATCCTGCTGGTGCAACATGCCAGATGGCACATGCGGGCTCTGCAGTGGGACCTGAAGTTCCAGTGGGCACAGCATCAGGGCAACCTGTCCTATCATGTCCAGATCTCAGAGGGCGCTGCACGACAATTGCAGTGGTGGCTCACGAATCGCGATTGGGTCAATGGCAGATCCCTTTCCCTTCCCCAACCGGAGCACACAGTGGTGACGGATGCGTCCCTCCTGGGATGGGGCGGCCACTTGGGAGAGGCGGAGATCAGAGGCCTCTGGTCTCCGGCGGAGTCCCGGCTCCATATCAACCTTTTGGAGCTTCGGGCGATCCGACTTGCTCTGAAGGCCTTCCTTCCCTCTGTCCGGGGAAGTGTAGTGCAGGTGTTCACGGAAACACCACCGCCATGTGGTATTGCATCAAACAGGGCGGGTGGGGTCGTGGACCCTATGTCAGGAGGCTCTACGCCTCTGGACATGCCTGGAACATCAAGGCATTACCTTGGTGGTTCAACACCTGGCAGGTTCTCTGAACGCCAGGGCGGATGAACTCAGCCGCTGGTGCTTGATGGATCACGAATGGCGTCTGAACTCTGAAGTGGCGCAAGGTCTCTTTCTGCAGTGAGGAGAGCCTTGGTTGGATCTATTCGCCACCGAAGAGAACGCGCAGTGTCATCAGTTCTGCGCGTTGGAATTTCCAAGGCGGCACTCGCTCGGCGACGCTTTTCGTTGCGAGTGGAGCTGCGGTCTGTTGTACGCCTTTCCGCCTATACCACTTCTGCCCAGAGTGCTGAAGAAGATTCGGCGCGACCGGGCCCAAGTCATCCTTGTGGCTCCGGATTGGGTGCGAAGATACTGGTATCCCGAGCTACTCAACATGGCGATCTATCCCCCGATCCGACTGCCTCTTCGGGAGGATCTTCTGTCGCAGCAGCAGGGGACGGTCCTCCACCCGAACCTGTCCAGCCTCCACCTCCATGCGTGGAGATTGAGCGGCGGCAGTTGACAGCTTTCGATCTTCCTCCCGACGTCTGTGATGTCATTCTGGCAGCCAGGCGTCCCTCCACTAAAACGGTATACGCCTGCAGGTGGAACAAGTTTGTGGCATGGTGCACAGCTAAGGCTGTGGATCCCCTTTCTGCCCCTCTTTCCGATGTCCTTCTGTTCCTTCTTTCTTTGTCCCAGCCGGGCTCTGCTCTGGGCACTATCAAAGGTTATCTTTCGGCCATCTCCGCCTTTCTCCGGCTTCCAGATCAGCCTTCTCTTTTTAAGTCCCCGGTTGTTACCCGTTTCCTGAAAGGCATTACGCACACGTTTCCTCCGGTGCCGATCATTATGCCTCAATGGGACTTAAACCTTGTCTGGACATAACTGATGTGCGCTCCCTTCGAGCCCCTTCATACCTGTCCTTTGCGTCTTCTCACTCTCAAGATGGCTTTCCTGGTAGCTGTCACCTCTGCCAGAAGAGTGAGTGAGCTGCAGGCTCTTTCTTCCAAACCTCCTTTCCTTTCTGTTCATCCGGACAAGGTGGTTTTAAGGACCTGTCCTTCTTTCTTGCCAAAGGTTGTTACGCCCTTCCACATCGTGCAGACCATCACTGTGCCCACCTTCTTTCCGCCTCCTTCAAAAGAGGAGAGGCGAGGCTCCACCGTCTGGACCCAAAACGTGCGCTCTCGTTCTACCTGATGCACACGCGACAGTTCCTGGTGGATGACCAGCTCTTTGTTGGCTACGTGGGCGCCAAAAAAGGTCGGGACGTGCACAAACGGACAATCTCTCGGTGGGTCGTTCTCTGCATCAAAGCCTGTTACTCGTTGGCTAAGAAGGAGCCTCCTGTGGGGCTGCGTGCCCATTCGACCAGGGAGACGGCAGCCACTACTGCCTTGGGACGCGGCGTTCCCTTGCAGGACATTTGTCAGGCAGCTACGTGGGCTTCACTGCACACGTTTACCAAGCATTATTGCCTGGACAGCCAAGTCCGGAGAGACGGCTTCTTTGGCCGTTCTGTTCTCCGTGACTTTCTGGTGTAATCTTGTTCGCAGACCCACCACCGGGGTTGGTATTGCTGGGGTATCTATTCTAAGGTAAGGAATCTATCACTAACGTGTCTTTCAGATGCACAAGTTAGTACTTGTGTAACGATATATCTGTAAGAGACATTAGTGATAGATTCCTTACCACCCCACCCATCCTCCCCGTTCTGCGAACTGATTTATAGGGTTAAGGTCATCCCTTTTAGGGCCCTAGTTTCATGGCACCAGTGGTCAGTTTCTTGCATGGCTCTGCGTTCCTGGCGCGGAAAGTCGTGTACAGAACTGACGTCAGCGCGCATGGGTGGCACCTAAGTAGTCTTCGTGACGTCATCTCTGCGCCTACGACGCCAGCGACGAACGCGGAGCCACACGGCGCCACCTACTGGCGCGCAGGGGTACTGCTAGCAAAACTTTCCAGATCCAGTGTGACGCCTGGGGATATTCCAAGGTAAGGAATCTATCACTAACAAATGTCTCTTACAGATATATCGTTACACAAGTAGTAACTTGTGCATTTAGGAGAGTCCGTGGCACCAGACAGAGAAGCAGATCCTCACGACCTACGAAGGACATGAAGAGCAGCAGAAGACTGAAGAGAGCACCTGACTTGGCCCCAGCCCTGCTGTTCTGTCTGCTGTACTCTGTCGAACCTGCACCAAAAACGACTTGTCCTGCAGCTGTGCGCCTCCAAAACCTGGGGGGACTGCCTGCCTTCAATAAAGACCAAGGCCTCCCAAAGAACAGCGGAACTGTTCCCTGCATCCTGCAGAAACTCCAAAAGAGAAGACTCTGATGCCTCTGGAACTGCCAATACGAGACACCCGAAGCCAACACTGCACCCGTTGCCTCCGGCCCGAGTTGAAGTGGGCCACCGGTGCCAACAAGGTTCCCCTGCCCTCCAGAGCACGAGTCCATCGTGGTTTTACCCCTCGTGGACTCCCCGACATCGCCTGCAGCCTCTGCACGTAGGCCCCTTCGGCCGCGACTGCTGCTGGTAAGAAAAAGCCTGACACCTAAAGACACCTCTGCATCCGTCGCCCCCGGTCCGTGGAGGAGAGGACCCCAGGTGTCCCTACGTCCCCGAGCATTGCAAGCCTTGAACCCACCTGTTGGTTAACCCAGACTTGCTTCCTGGCCAGAGCCTGCAGCCTCTTTTTACTGTGACCGATCCCCATTGAAACGCATCGGGCTCCCAACTATGATTTGCACCCTGTACCCGGCTGCCCTCATGCTGCTGTTGGTCCTGCTGTGGACCTTGCCCACCACTCACCTTAAGTCCTGGAGATTGGGCCTGTAAGTCGATGTACTGTACCTGTTTGCAGAACTTGTTCTTCCTTCCATAGGATAACATTGCAAAACTCAGAACTTACTTAGTGTCCACTTTTTAAGTGAAAAGAATTTATATTTAAAAATGTACTTACTTGAACGATTTTTCTCTAAAGCTTAAATGTATATAAAGATACTTGCTATTTTTAGAATTTGGTGTGGATCTCCTGCTTGAGTCGTGTTATTTATTAATTGTTGTGTATTTGCAAATGTCTTGCACTCCTATGTGTTAAGCCTAAGGTTGCTCGACCACACTACCCTCTAATAGAGCACTTTGGGATTGCATAGCAAGCCCCTGTCCACTCTTAAGGGACCCCCTGGACTCTTTACACAGTATATCAGATTCTTGATATCACATAAAGCGCCAACTTCCTACAGGCTGATTCAGCGCTTGAACAGTTCAAGACCAGCAAGGCTGCAGCTATCTTCTTGGGCTACCACTCCCACCTCCTACAAGGGATTACCGCAAGTTTTACATGGCTTCTCAAGAGGCTTTTCTTTTTTCAAATGTCGGGCATATCAACCTCAGACCCAACAACAACAAAATCTGTTGGTCAGACAATACAGGGGCAGAGCCAGGGATAAAGGTGGCAGAACCACCAGCAAGCCTGCTTCCTCCTCCCCCTCACCACCAGGCAAGCAGGCCTAGTCCCATCTTTTTGTCAAAATGCATGAGCTCCATTCCTGAGTGTCCGCTAGCGTCCTCCATTCCACATGTCACGCACGTACGCACGTTAACATACAAGGGCCTTGCAATGGTGCCTCTGCAGGCAGGCAGTTATAGTATGGGGAAGCCTATCGGACTCTTTTGTGATCTTCCTCCAGTGCTGCGGTGGAATTGGCTTGGTAATGGAATGAGGCGATCCTCAACTGTGGGATGACCTTCACTCCCCTGCAACTGCGGCAATGGTAGTGACGGATGCTTTCACCTTAGGTGGGGAGTTCACCTAATTGATCTGCAGATCAAAGGAGTCTAGCCTTCTGAGGAACAGTTTCTTCACATCAATCTGTTGGAACTGCTGTAAATTCGACCGGCACTCAAGGCCTTTCCTCCGTCCATCCAAGGTCTGTCCGTCTAGATCTTGATGGACAACATGACTGAGATGTGGTATGTTCACAAACAAGTGGGAGTGCTATGTCACCTCCTTTGTCTGGAGATGTTGAGACTGTGGTCTTGGGCACACTGCCAAGATATCTGGTTATCCGCCAATCAACTAGCAGTGTCTTTGAATATCAGAGCGGACAGCCTGAGTCAGTGTGATCTTGCAGATCATGAGTGACTACTTCTGCCTGAGGAAGTCCAGGACATCTTCGCCCAGTAGGGCAATCCTCAGTTGTATTTGTTTGTCATCTGATAATGCTCAATGCCAGCAGTTCTGTGCCCCTCTATCAGTTGAGGGGAGTATTTTGGGAACAGTTTCAACTGAAATTGAGTTTTCAGCTGCACTGCGAGTTTCCCCCACATACCCTTGATTCTTTGAGTTCGGAGACGATACGCCAAGACAGAGCCTAAGACTCAACGTCCCGGTTTGGTAAAGGAGGGTGTGGTATGCAGACCTTATGATAGAAATTTGCGACTGCAAACCTCACATTTTGAATATTCCCCTTGTGTCGGACATGTTCTGGGAGATTTTCAGGCAGTACCTGTGTGTGCCAATAGGTGGCGCTGAGCGGCTCTGCACAATTGCAATCCGCTCTGAAAATGACTGGTGTAGCCTATATGGGTTCCACTCCCGCATGCTGATGTCAGTTCTTTTCTTTCCATGCCCCCATGTGTGGATCCAAAGCTACCGCTTGTCTCATTCAGACCTTTTCCTCAAAAAACTAGTGTGCAAGGGAAATGTCACCTCCAAAGACTACAGGTTTTAAACCCTAGGAGGGTGGGAGCCCACTGCCTTGCATCCTAGCACAGTCACCCCAATGCATTATGGTGAATGCAGTACAAGATTAGGGCTTACTTCAAAAGTCACTGTAGTTTTTCAGCAGTGTTGGTGCAGATAGTGCTGTGTATCTCTATACACGTGTACGTGTTTCTGGATTTCGTCCTTCATCAGTAAAGAGCAGCAAACTTTCATCTGGGGTTGCTGGAAAGGCGGCCAAAGTCTTCACAGGTCAAAGTACCACTCACTGGCACACGTGTTTCCTGGAGGAGCTAGTCAGTAAATTAGCTCACGGGAGCCTTTTAAACAGAAGGGGGGTGGGAGCACACTGCCTCACATCCCAGCACTGTTAGCCCCAATGCATTATGGTAAATGCAGTACAAGATTAATGTTTTAAAACCCTGTAAGGACTGTCGCATGCAGACGTCTGTGACAGATCCTAATCAGGTTTGCCTGTGGGGCCTGGGGTAGATTCATAACTGCAGTGACTGCGCATGCATGAACGGAAAGGCCGTTTGGGGCAGCAATGCACAATTCTACTTCACCAAGCACCGGAAGAGTCCTCAACAATATTGATCCTAGTCCAATGGTCAGTCCCGTACCAGAAGTTGCAAGAGTCGATCCTGAGTTTGTTCATTGTCATGCTCTAAATCTTCAGGTAAGTCAGAGAAAAAAACATTTAAAAAATCCAAGCAGAACTCTGCCCCATTCCACCTCTGTTGTACTCTGTCATGCATAAATAATCACAATAACTGGTAAGACAATCTTAGAAATATTTTTATGATCAATCTGGAATCCTTATTAGCGAATTTGTAGAACTTATTGGAAAAGGATGAATTGTAAAATGGGATGTACAAAGTTGTGAATACTTATGTATTTTGAATAATATTGGTTTTAGCAATATCAATGTTATACCAAATTTCTTTCTATGCAATGGATGTTGATATGAGAATGTTTTTATATATAATTTTAAGTAGTACAAAGTGTCAGTTTTTCACAGCAGACTTCTGTATTCCTTGGTGACAGACTGTTGAGGTCGTTGCTGGTGAGCCATCCATATGCTGGGGTCAGGCACTAGGATTGTTGACTTTAGCCTAGTGTGTATCTGACCTTGTTTGGTCTGTTGCCTGTGACCCCTGAATGCCAGGAGCGGGTCATGAGGACTGTTGGAGCAGTCAACCATGTTGGAGAAGTCCATGTTACTAAGGGAGGGGATTCGAAGATCAGAAACAGTCCTGCAACATTGCCATTGCTCCACCAACATACTGACAGTAAACATGAAGAAGCCGCTGCACCTAGAAGCCATTGCCACCTTCGACCACCTCCATGCGGCGCCTGTGGCCCAAGCTACTTTTTGCTGAAGCATGGGAAGATGGTTGGGTGAGATTGGGGAGACTTGCATGATCTTGTCAATTAGCGTTCAGAGAGCTGAAACTTTCAAGGCCAAAGCCAGACTTTGATGCATGTCGCTAGTGCAGGCAGCTCCTGTGAGGTCGCCTCCAAAGATCTGCCTGAGATTCATGTGGAGGAGGTGTGAGGGGAGAAAAGAACCTCAGGGGGGAGATGGCTGAGATCAATGCTAGGGGGCAAGCCTTGAAGCATTCTGTGTGACTTTTTAGTGTATAAATACTGCTTTTCCTACTAAAAGAGGTATTGGACTGGACAATTGTAATATTCGGGTCACTGGGTATTTTGAATTATGAGCCTGTGCAGACCTTGTGCCCACCTCCCCCTGAAAAGCATTGTTCTTCTCTACCCTCGCTACCACTGAGTCAAGTGCTGAAATGGTAGTAATAGGCCACTTACTCGGGGCCCATAATAAGTTGGGCCCAGGGACAGTAGGAGTAAAAAGGCCACAACCCCTATGATTGGGCCCAGTAACCCCTGGCCTCTCTGAAAGGAGTTTTGAAACAGTGCACCTGCCTGCTTCCTCTGCCTTTATACACCCAAAAGGCACTATTCACAGCAATTCTTTACTGCTTTCAAACTATTGATAGGACTTCTCCTTCAGGTAGTGCCAAGGCTCAGCATCCAAATGGCAGGTACTCCAGTCCTTTTGTGGTCATGCGAGAGGATCTGGCAGACAATATCAAGGTCACCAGGAACAACAAACTTGCCCAGTCCCCAGCACCTCTGGCAACAGCGTCCAAGCCACTTTAGATTTCCCTTAGCAACACATGGGAACCCTGTGAGAGACAGATCACTTACTTTCTTGCATGGATGGCAAGCAATAAAGTCCAAACAATTGGTTCTGCAGATAGTCCAAAGGGGCTGCTCCCTTTTATTCCTTTCTCTCCCGCTGCCTATTCCACCTGCACTGGAGCAGCGTTCGGAGGACCATTTGTCCATTTTGCTGCAGGACTGCCTGGCTCTTTTGGAGAAAGGAGTCTGAGATGGTCCTACCCTCGGAAGTCCAGACTATGTGTTCCACTCACTATTTCCTAGTGTCGAAGACTGGTGGATGCCTGTGCCCTTGACTGCTCATTTTCTTCCTGTGGAATGATGAATTCAAGATGCTCACTAAGTCCCAGGTTCTCTCTGCCCTGGATCCAGGAGTTTGGATGGTGACATTGGACCTGTAGGACACCCATTTCCATGTTCCTGTCCGGCAGGCACACAGTAGCCTGCAGTACAAGGTGGGCCACGGGCATTTTCAGTTCGCTGTGCTCCCTTTTAGCCTTACCAGTGGCCTTGGGTGTTCACGAAGGTGATGGCAGTGATCGCAGGGTATCTGCGGAGGTCAAGAGTGCCTGTCTTCCCCTACCTCTGACTGGTTGAGTGCAGGCTCGCCACACTCCAGATGACCGCGAACTTTCTTGCATCTTTGGGGTTCACAATCAATGTGCAGAAGTCACAACTTTGCAGAAGCTCTTTCATCTGAGACATCATGGAGTTGCCTTTTAGAGCCTTTCCTCGAACAAGTCCAGGACATTCAGGCTATGATTCCGATGTTTCACCCTCAGTCCTAGCTCTGTATGGTTGGCTGTCAGGCTACTAGGGCTATTGGCCTCCGACATCCTGCTAGTCGATCATGTCAGATGGCACAAGCGGTCTCTGCAGTGAGATCTCAAATCCAAGTGGGGACAACATCAGCGCAGTCTGTGGGATGGTATCCAGATTTCAGAGGATAATGCAAAAAGGCCTGCAGTGGTGGATTCTGGATTGCAGTTGGGACAACGGCAAACCCCTCTCCTTACCCCACCCACAGCTGATGTTGGTGACAGATGCATCACTTCTAGGTTGGAGAGCCCATCTGGGGAAGGTAGAGATCAAAGATATCTGATCTCCGACAGATGCCCGCCTCCACATCAGTTTGTTGGAGTTGTGGGCCATTTGCTTGGTATTGAAAGCCTTCCTGCTTTCCATGAATGGAAGGTTGTTTCCAATGCTCACGTCACTGCCATGTGGTATTGCAAGTAGCAGGCCGAAGTGGGTCCTGGACTTTGTGCAGGAGGCTCTGCGTCTCTGGGCTTTGCAGAATCGTCAGGACATCTGCCTGATCATACATTACTTGATAATATCTTTAAATGCCAGGGCGGCAGATGAACTCTGCTAGTAGTGCCTAGTGGATCATGAATGGCAACTACATCTGGAGGTGGCGCAAGATGTCTTCCACCAATTGGGAGAGCCATGGCTAGATCTCTTCACCACTGCTGAGAACGCACAGCATAAACACTTCTGCGCATTGGAGTTCACAAGAAGGCTCTGTCTCCGAGATGTATTCCACTTAGATCGGAGCTCTGCACTCGCGTATGCCTTCCCGCTACTACCTCTCCTGCCTGAGTTATGAAGATCAAGAATTACTGGACCCAAGTCATCCTAGTGGCTCTGGATTGGGCCAGAGGAGTCTTGTATCTGGAACCGCTAGGTATGAGCATCTGTCCTCTGATCAGACTGATGGATCATCAGTTGAAGTAACAAAGCAGGTTCCTGAACCTGGGTCTGTGCAATGTACATCTCAATGCATGGAGATTGAGAGATCAAATGGCGTCAATCTGCCTACCTCCCAAAGTAGTATGTTATCCTGATGGCCAGGCATCCTTCTATGAAATCCATTAATTCAGGACTCGGATAAGTTTGTGGCGTATGTAGCACCTGTATTACAGACCTATTCCAAGCCAAAATGTTGGATGTGTTACTCTTTGTTCCGTCTTTGGCCCAGCTAGGACTTGCAGTGGGCACTGTTAAAGGTTGCTAATTTGCCCTTGCGGCCTATTTGCATTTCACAGACCAGCAGTCCTTGTTCAATTCAGTGGTTGTGATGCATTTTCTCAAGGGTTCAGGCACATGCCCCTCCCTGCCCTCCTTTCACCTTTTGTGATGTCAGGTTTTACCATAACTCAGTCCTTTCTATTGCCATGTGTACTCGCTTTGAACTGCACACAGCTGTCCATTCCGTCTGCTGACTTCGAAGACCATTTTCCTCACAGCAATAACATCCGCTCCCTCGTGAGTGAGTTCCAAGCTCTGTCCGTTCAGCCACCTTACACCGCCACCTTTCAGGACAAGCGAGTGCCGAGGGCCAGAGAGGCTTTTCTCCCAAAGGTTGTGACCTCTTTTCATATTGAGTAAAAGTTACATGGATAACCCTATTCGCCCTCAAGTACCAGGGCGAACATATTCAAATACAGTACTGCCATGTGGTAATGCAACAAGCAGAATGGGGTGGGGTCGTGGACCCTATGTCAAGAGGCTGTGTCTATGGACATGGCTGGAACGTCAGGACATATTCCTGTTAGTTTCACATCTGGCTGCCTCTCTGAAAACCTGAGCGGATGAACTCAGCCCTCCCTGCCTAACAGATCGTGAATGGCAACTCCATTGGGTGAGGGTGCAAGGTCCCCTCAAAGATTGGGGAGAGCTGTGGTTAGATCTATTCACCACTGCCGAAAATGCACAATGTCAGCACTTATGCACACTGGAGTTTCTAAGGCGGGTCTCACTCGGATACTAATTTCGCCTCGAGTGGAGCTCAGGGCTCCTATATGCTTTTCTGCTGTTACCACTCCTGTCCAGAGTTCTCAAGAAGATCAAGAACAACTGGGCCCAAGTCATCTTGGTGGCTCCGGACTAGGAACGTAGAGTATGGTATCCCAAACTCATGAGCATCTGTCTGCCATCCAGGCTGACACAAGGAGATGGATGGAGCACTGAAACTTTTCAGACCCTCACCCCCAGTCACAGATCTGGGTTGAATCCATCATCCTTCTTAAGCTCACTTTGCCACCCCAGTTCAGACCAAGCTATATGCAAATCAGTCTCGGTCCTGTTCCTCATGGGAACAGTCCAGCTTAACTGCCAAGCCAGGACTTCCCTGGACCGGAAACAAGCATCCTGGGACCTGTTTCGGGGTAACATCCCTCATCAGCCAGGCTAGCTTGAATCCAGTGGCAAAGTGAGCAAGGGGAAGATCTTTTGTCGCAACAAGGCAGGGTACTGCATCCAAACCTGTCCTCTCTCCACTTTTATTCATGAGGATTGAGCAACAACAGTTGAGGGTGTTCGATTTCCCTCCTGAAGTAAGTGATGTCATTATGGCAGCCAGATGTTCTACTAAAACTATTTATGCCTGCAGATGCGACAAAGTTGTGGCTTGGTGTACATCTAAATCAGCTGATCCTTTATCGGCACCCTTGTCTGCAGTTCTTCTATTAGTTCTATCCCTAGACCGACAAGGCTTTGCTTTGGGCAATGTTACAGGATATCTGTCTGCCATTTCCGCCTTTCTAGGGTTGCCAGATCAACCTTCTCTGTTTAAGTCACTGTTTTGACTAGATTCCTTTAAGGTTTGAGCATTGGTTACTTGCCCAGCTCTTCATTATGCCCCAATGGGACATGAATTTATTTCTCACTTTCCTCATGTGTTCCCCTTTTGAGCCAATGCACAGCTACCCTCTACACCTCCTAACTCTCAAAACTGTCTTCCTCGTAAGATCATCTGCCAGGAGGGTTAGTGAATTGCAGGTGCTTTCAGTTAATCCTCCTTATACAGGTCACACCTTTTCACGTCTGGCAGAACATCACCCTTTTGGCACACTAGTCATTACTCCTCGGCTTGGTTCTGTGTTTCTGGTGCAGGGAAAACAGTTAAGAACTGAGGTCAGCACGCTGTGAGGGCGCCTATATATAGGTGCCATGCACTTCACTTCTGGTGCTACCAGGAGCTAAACAATGCCACCTAACAGCGCACAAGGGGATTGATAAAAAAAAAAAAAAAAAATCCCGATCCAGAATTTTCTACGGTAAGGAATCTGCGGCTAAGTAGTCTCTAACAGATAAGGTGTTTCAGAAGGTAAGTAACTTTTTCATTTGACCAGGACAGAGGGGCATTAGAAGAGCCATCTGCGTCAAGGGCAAGAACACCAAGGGTGGAAAAGTACCACTTCTCTTCCAAGAATCCATCCTACATCAGGGAAAGGTGCCAGCTGATTCCCTCATCGTGGCAACGGCATGCAAGAGAGCAAACACCCCCGCATTTACCAGGACCATCTCCGACAAGGAAAGTAAGAGAGTGGACATGGTGGGGAGAAAAATGGAAAGCTCATCAGCGACGCAGTGGCGATTAGCCAACTCGAATGCTCTGCTAAACTGGTACATCCATCAACAGTGGGATGAAATGGAGGAGCTCATAGAGCACCTACCAGAGGGAGTACAAGAGGGAGAGTGCAATGTTACAGGAGGGAAAACCAATCACCAATACATGCCTGGAATCTGCACTAGATGCAGTGGACACTGCCAGTAGACAACTCTGCATGGCCATCACCTTACGCAGACATGCTTGGCTAATGATCTCAGGATTCGAACAGGAGTTCCCGGAGGAGGCATGACCCAGAGGAAAAGAGCCTTGAGGAGCTGTGCAACCACATGCAACTCGCAACCTTTAGCTACCAACAGAGTCAGGCCACCACAAGAGCAGTACCACTCAAGCTCCAATCAGCCCTTTCGCGGGTGTGGAAAATTGAAGATGGGGAACACGAAAAGGGGAAGGAACCATGCTAGCAAGTGACTGCTTACCAAGAACCCTCCTACACAGATCACAAGTAGGAGGAAGAATATGTTCATTACTTCCAACACCACCAACTAAGTAGACGAACAACAATGATGTCCAATGTAAGTGAAGGACTTAAGCAAAGAAGCTACAGAGATAGTGCCCCCGAACCAAAGGTTAAAATGGGTGTACTCAAACTATTTTCTGCCCCAAAATGAAACACCACGTTAAGACCAATACTGAACCTGAGGTCACTAAAGTTCATAAAGACACTACAATTCAAAATGATGGCGCTGTAAGAAGTCATTCCTCTGATAGGGGAAGGAAACGTCATGGCAATCATAGATCTCAAGGATGCCTATCTACACATACCAGTAAACAAACAATTCCCTCAGGTTTGTGGTGAACCATACACCTCCAATTCAAGGTACTAACATTCTGGATAAAGTCAGCTGCATGAGTGTTCACAGAATGTTTAGCTGGGGTTGCAGCACACCTCAGATGAAAGGGAAGGCGAGCAACCAGTGCAGAAAGAATATCAACACGGTCATACAGACACTAGGGTTCTACATCAATTACGAAAAGTCATCGCAGAACCCAGACATGAAGGTGTTCCTGGGGGCGATCTTGAACTTGGACCACGAAGGCGAGACCAGTGGACAAGAGTCAAAGCAATCTTAGAGCAGTCTCACCTCTACCACAAGGAGCCACATTGGACAATAAGGATAGTGGGGCAAATTATGGACATCTCTGCATTTTCTTAGTGCCACATGCAAGACTACATATGAGACCAATCCATGAATGGGCCCAACAATAATGTTCCCAGTCAGCCGAGAGTTGAAGCGATCTAGTGGTTGTTACAAACAAGGTTCAGAGAGAAATGCAATGGTGGAACCTTCAAACTCGGACAGTGGGGTAACCATTCAACCCACCAACTGTCAGTAACCATCACAGCAAACGCATCCCATATAGGATGTGGAGCTCACATGCACAAGCTAAACATCAGAGGCCTCTGCAACTCCGAGGAACCAGTACAGCACAAATTTGCTGGAACTGAAGACCACATTCCTATCACTGAAGGCCTTCGAGAAACATCTGAAAGGAAGGACAGTTCTAATTCAAACAGATAACACAACTACCACGTACTACCTGAACAAACCAGAGGGAACAAAGTCTCGCCCACTAACAACTTTGGGCAAGAGATTTGGAGAGGACTGATAAACAGAACATTGCTAGTGGCAATAAACCTACAGCGAAAACAAAATACAGAAGCGAACAGGCTAAGCAGGAAAAGAAGCACCACACACAAATGGGAGCTAAAACAAGAAGTTCTAATGGAGATCTTCCAAATATGGGTAACACCACAAACAGACCTGTTCGTAATGCACAAGAACGCAAAATGCCAAAGCTTCATATCCAGGTTATACCACCCTGAGTCGCTGGGAAATGCCCTGTCGATAAAATGATCAGATTTGCTTAGGCCTTTCCACCAATTCCAATGATATCAAAGGTGATCCAGAAATGCAAGCAGGAGAAAATCAACCTAATCTTGATAGCCCCACAATGGGCTAGATAGCCATGGTTCTCAGACCTCAAGGAGATATTCAAAGAACAGTTAATCGCGCTCCCAGCACACCGAGACCTGCTAACGATGCAGATGGGGCAGGTATGGCACCCAGAACCAAATACACTCAGTCTAGCAGCATGACTCCTGAGGACATAATTTGGCCACCTCACTTTACCAAGGAGAGCAATAGAGATTCTAAAGGAAGCAAGATGACTAACAAGGAAATGCTACAGCAAAAGTGGAAGAGATTTCAACAATGGTGCAACATGCCAGGGAACCACAAAGACAGGACACATGATGCCACAGTCATTAGATATAACACACCTACTGGACAAGAATCTCTCCCATGCCTCTATCAAGGTTCACCTCACAGCCCTTATAGCATACACAAGAGGCATATTAAGGATAATTTTCTTCACCACACTAGTGCTTAAACGTTTACAGGAAGGAGCAAAGGAGGAGGCGCCCATGCCTACATGGAACCTGAATGTAGTACTGGTGCAACTAATCACATCACCCTTCAAGCCAATGTAGAATTCTCAACTCAAATTCCTAACTTTCAGGACTTCATTCCTTATTGCGATCACCTCACTAAGGTAAGGGTCAGTGAAATACAAGCGCTCACCAATCGGGAACTGTATCTGTTGATAGACAAAGTAGTATTTTTTGTAATCTTTATTTTAGATTTTCAACAAGTATACAGCAAGTAACATTCTACATTGGAGTGAGTTTTGTTACACAAATAGTCTTCATGTGCAGAACGCCAGTGAAAAAGAAGAAAGCATTGACGATGTACAGGTTGATAGTTTTTGCGGTATACCACTGCAGAACACTTATTCACTACTATGACCTTGGCCCTTCAGAGCCTACAGTATGTGTATTACTATAAGGGATAATTTCCCATTAAACACTAGCCGCATTCGATGTAGCAATTCATTAACATGTGAAGGGAGAATGCGTATTGTATGTTAGACTCTTTAGCCCAAAACAAAACCACACTCAAAGATCCCTGAAGCTTGGGCTATCCCCTGTCCCACCTCCTGAGGCACACTACTTGTTCGTCTGTGATATTCCCGGATAAGTAGGTTTGGTAAGGATACCCATATGTCTCTCGGGCGGCTGCACATAGGGAGGAGTTCTCTGTAGGTGTCAGATCGTGTGTTGCAAAATGCCATCACTATGCCATTCTCTGATCGTGGGCAGTGGGCCGCGTGCCCATCTCATCGCCACCCTACGCCTTGCAAGCAACAAGCCTATCGCCACTAGTCAGCGAACCTCTCTACCCATTTCTTTATCATACCCTAACAGCGCCAGTAAGGGCTCCCTCTTCAGTTTTTCTGATGTAATAGCCTTCAGTTCTCAAAACACTGCCCGCCAGAAATTCTGAATTCCGGGGCACTGACACGCTAAATGCAAGAATCCAGCCTGCCCTTCCTTGCAGCGCACCCTGCTAGCCTTATCCCGTAACCCATAACGAACAAGTTGGACCGGTGTATAGTACACTCTGTTAATGTATTAGAAGTGTATGACCGTCTACTGTTTAGTGAACCAGTCTTCATGATTGAGCTGCAATAGTGCCATTGTTGGTCTGTGATATTGATCCCCAGACCCCCTTGCCATTCCAGTTTCTCTTTCGTAAGGCTGGCCCTATGCGCTTCTTGAGTGTATGCCTAGAGTCTTGCAACTATATGAAGGGCTGTTTGCATTACATAAGACAGCACCAACAACTCTGGGAGCTCTAAGATCTCATCACCCAGTAGTGCCCTCAGTGCGTGCCAAGACAGGATAAACTGGAGGTTCATGCCAAAGGTGGTATCAAAGTTCCTCTTTTACAAAACAGTCCACTTAATGGCCTTTTTTCAACTGCCTAAAGCACAGGCAGAGAAAGTGTTGCACACACTAGACGTCCGAAGAGCAATTATGTACTGCTTGGAAAGAACGAAACTCACCAGGAAGGACAACAATTTTATGTTCTTTGCATATGCAAGGAAGTGATCCATGGTCACCAAAGGAACTATCACAAAATGGATAGTGCAAGCAATACAATACAGTATAATCACAAGGGAGGGGAAGCAATGCTTGCAGAAAAACCCAGGCACACTCCACAAGAAAGAACGGACAAACTCTTGCCTTGTAGGCAGAATAGCACTAGAAGACGTTTGCGCTGCTGCCACACGGTCATCAGTACATACCTTCACAAAACTTTACTACGTGGACAGCCATATCAACAAGGGGGCAGAAGTGGGGCATAGTGATGAAACATTTGTTTGTAAACACTTACTCTAAAGGACCCAGCCTACCCACATGAAGGAATACCGCTTTATAAACCATGCACAGCGTGTGAATCCAGATAAGCTTCATGCTGCAAAACGAAATGGTTACTTGCCCCGGTAGGAGTAGTTTTGCAGCTTGAAGAATTTTCTAGTCTCACATGCGACCTACCAACCTCCACCAGTAGAGGTGTATTTACAAACGCAACTCGAACGCTGAGGAGCATAACTGAGACCAACGTATCCTGTTGCAATAATATCTGAAGATGGCGACTGCGTCTAAAGATTTCCAGGGTATACATGTGACATCACTCAAGGAGGGGTTTAAAGACAAATGGTCGACGCCCATGGAAAAAAGACTACAAGGAGAATATTCTGGACCCAACCCCTAGATGATGGAATAATGCACAGCATGTGAATCTAGAAAATTCTTCATGCTGCAAAACTACTACTACTGGTAAATAACCATTTTGAAAGGAACTCGTTGTTTAATTGGAATGCTGCTACTTCTCTTGTTTTACCTCAGAGTTCATACACGTCCTTGCTCTATAGGGGTTAATAGAAGAGAATATTTTATCGTTTCTTTTATATTTGTACTTTCCACATTGGGAAAAACCTACATTTTTGTTTCAGCTGACATTAGCAATTCCTTTGGAACTTAATGTTTGAAATGCTATGTTTAGATTGTGCTAAATAACTCACCTTTACTAATATGCACGAAACCTAAACTGAAGACTCTGAGCTGGAACTGCCAAGCATTTACCAAATGTCATGCCTATTTGTCAGACAATGCATTTAATCTATTTTCTATGGAACTTTCACCTTCGCCATAAACTAAGTTATGCTTTTGATAAAAACTCCTAGCAAAAGATGCCAAGGTCTTTGTTGTATGACACTTTAAATGTGTGATCAGAAGCATAAGTGGATCCTCTGATAAACTCCACAAACTTTTTTTTTCCACTGTAAAAGTCATGACCTTGGGCCGAAAAGCAAACCCTTGAATTGAGTATTGCAAAGATGTATAGATATGTAAGTTTGGCTCATGGGGGGCATAGAGTGACATTCCAGCTTTTATAAAAGTTCATCTAATATGTTTCTGGATGTTACACAACCACTTTTCTCATCTTTCCTTTTACTGGTTTTAGCTTGCTATCTAAATCTCCTTCTAATATCCTCTTGATGTTGCCTTCTTCCAATATTCTTAGTTGAGGCAGTAGTTTGTGAGCATTTGTTGTCTTTTCTTGTTCCAAATAGCTCCTGATAGAGTCCTTGGAGCACCATGTTCTTGGATGTTGGAAGGGACTCCTGTTGCCCTCTTGCTCAGAGTCCATTGTCGCTGAGGAAGCCTGCTGTTTGGCTAAGACACTTGAAGCATGCGGCCTGGTGAATAATGATTCAGTAGGACTGCTGAAGGCAAGTTTTAGAGACCAGTTTACTGAACAGCAAACCGAATATAACACTAGGCAGCCATTGTCAAAGCTTAAAACACACGGCTAACTCCTGATGTTTTGACATCTCAACGTTTTTAAGTTGTTTTACTCCGTTCTAGAAGAGTGTGAATGTCGGGCATGCCTTCATGTTTTTGTTCTGAAGACTCATTAAATGCGTCTGACACTACTGATGAGCTCAATGTAAGTGCTGTGGATGCTGTTCCATTCAGAAGCACCCACTATCTCCACTATACATTGGTGCCTACTCTTGTAATGTGCTAGAGTCTTTCTTCTAAGAAGTTATACACATTGTCATTGATTTTTAGGCAAAAAGACATCATGAAGATGACAATGACTTGACATTAAGAGAGAACATTTTTTTTTATTATTGTGGACTTCAACTAGGTGAACAATTGTATCTCGGTTGCTTTTATCTTTGTTTCCTTAATGCCATTTTTGCACAAGTAGCTAGTTCAAATTGTGCCTGAACTGCAACTAAATGTTCATGTTTAAAAACTGTCCTCCTGTAAACTATGTCAGAAGAATGTAATGCTTTCACTTATCACACATAGTACTTATTTTCAGAGAATTGTTTTGCAAAGATGAAGTTGACGGGGAATTGGTAATGGAAAAGAGTTACTCGAACATGGAAAATATGGATCTGAAGTTTGAGGATACTCCATCAGAATTTAAAGTTGAAGAGAGATGTTCATGCTCTATTGGGACACAAGAGTTAATCCCAGAAGAAAAAAAATAGCGACCCGCCCCCCAAGCTGAAGGAACGTATATTCAAAACTGTTCAGAACACATCTTGATTAGGAGGAAAGGCACATGAAAAATCCCTACATGTCATGCATCCCCAATCAAAGGGAATGAGGGAAAATCCCATCTGCCGCATTCAAATATAGTCAATAATATAGAACAGCCACTAGGCATCAATTTGCCTTCTGAGGAGGATAGTCACAATGGATAACTGGAGGCCTGTGACTTGTCTAAACAGGAAAACTCAAAGATATCGTTGTTGGAAGATATTGTCCACAAAGGATAATGATGAGACCCCAAGGCTGATGACCTCAAAATATATATATTTTTTTAAATCAAGTGATGGTGGGTATTTCTACAACACCTGCTTTGATAGTTACCCAAGACGAGCTCTCAAGAATGTCTTGGACTTGCGTCTGATGAAAGAAAGTTTGTGACATTGAAATTGAAAACTTAATAAAAGTATAATCTTTCGAGGAGCATTGGCAGATGATACAATCACTAAGACCTTTGAGGATTAAGAGACAAAGAGAATGGTGAAAAAATAAAACAATGGGAAAAATTACACTTCACACAGAGTAAAAGCAGGATGATATAGACACTTAGAATTTAGAGTATCAATGTTTGCTAACTCCAGGGGAGAGAGAGAAAATATTCTTCACATCTAAGAGCATAAGGTTTTTAGAAGGATTTTGAGGTAGACGCCTAATGAGGAGGTAAAATCCTACCCATCCACAATGTATAATATAGTGCGAACGCATTTTGCGTACAAATGGAAGTTCAACAGGGGGAGTCATGATTCCTTAGATCTCCATGTTCTCTGTCTAGGACAAATAAGAACTTATTTTTGATTTAAGCAGTCTTTCGTGTTAGACGCATTCTTATGCCTAGAAAGAATCCGTATTTAACTATGATTCTAGTGGTCCTACAGCAAGTGAGGGATGTTTAACTTTCCCACGACAGCTGTAGCTCCCAGAATCAAAGTGCAAACCATCACCACAAGATCCACAGTACATTAAGGCTCATGTGGATCGAGATTCCCCAGTTGTCACCACACCTAGGTGAAGAACATCCAATCCAATTACTCCTGCTTCTCATCCAGATAAAGATAGTGTTTGCAGGCAATAGGCCACTTAAAATGCTTTGCTTAACAGATACGCTCACCAACATGGGGAGGTAATTGATGACACATGACTTCAGCTATAACAGTACCAAAAGAAAATCGAGCCTCTAATAGAGGAACGAACGATAATAGTGAAAAAGTCTTCGTATTTCAGATTTTAGAAATGAAGTTCAGTAGAACATAGTTGATACTTCCTTAGCAGGAGAATGCTTATTTGATCCAACAATGGATCAGGGACTAGTGCCAAAGGACAACAGCGAAGTAAACCAGATAGGCTACCCTACAGCACCATAAAAACATTAAAAGCCATCAAAAATGAGGCTCACCATCCTTTCAAAGTCTAAGACAAAGGAAAAAAAACACTTAAGACAGATTAAAAACCAGAGCCACTCTATCGGAGGATCTGCCTCTTCCACTAAATGGCTGCTTGTGCAAGCATGTGATCTACAGCTACACATACTGACTTGAAACATTACAAGTTTTCCTTTGAAAGTTTTGAGGTGGCTCGTAGTACCTCACCTAAAACCCCCAATGTAACAGGACAGACCACACCTCAGATGAATTTGTGTTCACTCCCCCCAGATGTGTTTAGTACTCTTGCAACAAAGATTTTAATGCCGGACAACTGAGAAAATGCTGACTGACAGCGTCCGAGTATAAAGAACATGTGCTATGCAGACATCAATCGAATCAATTGCCCAAGCTTAGGCTGTGTGGGAATACTTTTTTTTTTTTTTGGGGGTTATAGAGAATATTCTGTTTAAGTTGTGCCTCTATTTCAAATGCAAGTTCTGTAGTCAGACTGACGCGGACTCTCTACTCTCTGCATACAGAGGATTCACAGTGAAAACACCTGTTAAGCATGTAATGCCATTTGGTCCAAGAAAAGTATTCGGCACGGACAGGGGGTACTAGTCGGATGCAGCACCAGGACGGAGTCCCCATCTGGACCAGTAGCCAAGGACACCAAAAGGGCAAGATAATCTGATTCGCTAGAGAAACAAAGGGAGCAAAATGCAATTTCTATTTCCCCAGAAGGTTCGGAGCTGTGTTTCAATGGAGGCTCTGTAGAATTAGCTTTTTTGGAGTTTGAGTCTAAGTTGTGTCTCAGGAGTTGAGACACATCGAGATGAGATGCATCTGGTCTCAACACCCCCCACTTAGTGAAGAGAAAACACCTCACACGGTGGAGCTTCACTCTGGGAATCAACCTCAGGAGTCGTCAACTCCATGGATGGAATGGACCAAAAAGGCCGTACCTTGTCTGAAGAACCAGAAACAATATTTCGGACAAAGGGACCATTCAGTAAATGTTTTGACACAAATTATTCACAACTGAATTAAGCATACTTATTTTGAAGACTGAAAAATTCTTATATTAAGTTATATGCTGTCTTTCAAGAATTAGAAAGAACTGGCATGAAGAAAACTTGACAGAGCAAAACAAAAAAACACAAATTCAAGAGGCGTACATATGAGAAAGTTTCCTTTGGTAGACAATTTGCGTACAACACATTACAATATAATGCCCAATAGTATTAGGAAGTATGGTTGGGGTTAAAAGTTCTAACACGCAGCACTGACATGACCCAAAATGTTCAAGAAAGTGATTTCCTAATAAGTTATGTGGGTGCTGATCCAATCTTACCGCAGAAAAGTAATTTTTAAGTGGTTTTCTATTGATCATGTTTTACGCACCTTTGAAAGATGCGAAAGCTGTTTACAGAATGGCAAGGATAGGAAACACTTCGACGTTTTGATCTCTTGCCAATTAATATACAAGATATCTTCAGGATAATGCTAAGATGAAACGAACTTCACGTTTGCAGTGCGTGTTGTTCTATCGCATTCCAAACTGTACTTTGTGGCATAAATCTTTTTTTTAAACTTTCATATATTAAATATTCCTGGCTCAGTTGTGAATAATTTGTGTCAATTTCATTTGCTGAATGATCCCCTTGTTTGCAGTTTTGTTTATTTACCCAGATCCACGCTCCCTTATGGTTATTGGGGTGCCCTTAAGTTCATGTTGGTCTGAAGAACCAGCTGAAAAACTGGCTCTGCAGTCTATGCTGCCCACTGTTTTAGAGACCACTCAAGCCGAAAAGCATCCTTGACATCAGAGGAAGCCTAACATTTAGGAAAGGAATCTTGAAACTGAGAAGATCTGTGCTGGTGGTTCAAAAAACTGCTTTGAGGCTCAGTAAGACTTTGGCTCCTAGCCCAAACACTCAACAGAAAGGGGCTGAAATGGCAGATGTAAGGCAAAGAACCACATACAATAATCCTAATGAGGGACATTCCAGTTCTCGAAAAAAGGAAGATACTGCATCCACCATACCACCACCATGTTACTGTTGTCCATACACTGGTTCTGATGAGGCATTCTGTCATCAATCATCCCGATACCATCTTTTAGAGGAAACTGCAACAGGGAGGCTGCAAGGAAAGGCTACAGGATAGACACTTGAGAGGAGGCAGCCTTGGAGAGTTGTCTAGTCCAGGCATCTCCACCTGATAAAACCTCTGCGTATCATATAGTTATCACGGGGGCAGCAGCACACCACAAGGTCAACCTCCACGAAGAGACATTGTCAAACTAAAAAGACCACCCAGGTTTGATCTATATAAAACACTGTTTAAGTTCTCTACAGATAACTTTATCTTGAGAAGTGACTTCTCTGGAGTAGAAGTTTAAACCTGCGGCACAAGAACCAATCTATATTGTGAGGCATGAGCTGCCTGAATGGCTGGTGGGACACATTGTTAGAAACCTGCAAATATGCAGGGAACAGGCTATACGTTGCTCCTGACAAAGAAAGCAAAAAGATAGATTCTGCAGGAAAACAAGTTACAGTTGAAACTGTTGTGCGATGGCATTTAGGTAATTGCAAGGGTTAGCTTGAAAGGCATGACTGGAATCGATGGTAAGAAATAATCCAGATAATCCCAAAGTGAAATGACAACCTCATATTCGTGGGTATTATCCACCATCACAAAGTTTGTACTTTCATCCATCCTTCCAAATTGCCCACCATACCCCTTCAAAATCAACAAAGACCATCTCCAATTAAAAGAAGAGCAAGTACAACTGGAACGAAGAGGGTACTCTCTGTACTTATAGTCCCCAAAAGAACAAGACATTGTTAGTAGAGTCCAGTATTCCACGCATGCTGCAGTGATAAAACCGGAAAATATAGAACTAGGCTGATAATGTCTTCGACCCACCCCTCCAGCTGCAAGTGATCATTAACACAGATACTTTTCTCACTCATTGTGGAGCTCACATGAAAAATCTGAAAGTTTCTGGAACTGGTCCTCTCAGGAGCAAACTCTACACATTGACTTGTTTTAAATGACCGCCCTCCAAGAAGTAATACTACAGATGGAGGAAACATTTACTTAAAAGCCATTGGTTTAAAAGCTGCATATATTATATACCACTGCATCCAGCGCAAGAAAATAGTTTGTTGTAATCCAGGATTGTCAATTATTCAAAGTAAGCTTTATTCGGTTCTTTGTATAGAAACCATAAAAGCAAAATACAGCAACAAAGACCGTAGTTAAAATATGCGACACATCAGCAATAAAAGCTGAGGCATAAAATGCATAGATACAAATGCAATTAGATCAAAAGAATTATACCTAAAAACATACACAGCGCACAAAAAACAGCCTTTATCAGACAGGTTAAAAATCATTCACAGGTTTTTCTCAATCTCACAGCGGCTTTCAAAATGCATAACATAATAAAGTAACTTCTTCAGGTAACAATTGCAAATACAAAAGGGCTGGACATTCTGGAAGAAAATTCATTCTTTTTAGCAAGGGTATAATGTATGCCTTCCATGGAACCTCGTAAAACTTACAAAACATAAAAAGCAGGGTGTCCTGGGGAGACCGATTGTCGCAGCCACAGGACTCCAATGAGTGACGCAAATTCCTCTGCTTGAGGTATGCCAACATTTTTTTTAAAGTCTGAGCCTAAATCTGGTCATCAGGATTCGCTCATACGTGCTTTTCACAATTAAAAGATGAGGCTCAATAAAAGGAGTGGACTTCAACAGAAGTTGGGCACGCACTCAGTATTTCCAAAGTGCACCCTCTTCTCTAGAGGCAGACCTGAGCCTACAAAAAATGTCTTTAGCCCATTTGCGGTCAGACCTCACCATTCACTCCGGTGAGCTATACAGCTCGCTCCAACCTAGACTGTGCGAAAGATCCTTAATATACTTGAGCCAAGGAATTTGCAGAGACCTATCCAGAGATGTAGTCTTTTAAAATGTTTAATTTAGCCCCTGGCATAGTCAAAATATCTAACCATAAAGAGAGGGCAGAATGCTGTGATGTTGTATACCCCACACCCAGTTCTATGTGTACTGAAAATGTTGGTGCGCTATGCGGGACACACAAGACTTAAAGAATTTTCCACAGTCTGTAATTCGGCCTGATCAACAAACCCCCAGACTTCACTCCCATAGACTACCTTGGAAATGCTTTTTGCCTGATAGACCTGTAACAGGGCCTGAATCGGTCTTCTGCCTAGTCTTGAGGCAAAACTTAACACCGCCATATTTGCCCTTGTAAATTTCTCCTTCCTACTTACCAGAGGATGCCAGCACAGTGAGGAGTCAAATAACAGGCCCAAGTAAGAGAAAACTCTTGTCTTTGGGAGAACACTGACCCCCAGGGTAAACTTGTATGTCTTGGTCTTACAGGGGCCAACCACAGTCACATAAGATGTTTGACCATTATCTGATAAATCCAAGTCCTCCATAAAGTTAGCAAAAGAATTCAGCAAAGACTGTAGCCCCTTTTTGCAGCTTTGGCCATGATAACCGAGTCATCCGCATAAAAGAGCACCGGTAAACACCAGGCTCCCACACGCAAACAATCCGCTTTAGTGTCAGTCAGGGCCTGCTCCAAACTGTTTATATAAAAATGAAAAAGAAATGGGGCCAAAATTCAGCACTCTTTTAATATGAAAACTACGAGAACATTTCCGATCACTAGAGTAGCTAACTGAGGCTGTGGTATTCATATGCAAATCCCCCCCAGATAACATTAACTGCCATAATTTCCATTGATTAACTCAATCCGACGCAGTGAGAGATCCATGAACCTTGACCTCCCAGAACGAAAACCATACTGCACTTCTGAAAGAGTATCATTTTCCTCAGCTCATTTCCCCACTCTATCAGGAGTATTTGCCTAACTACCTTCATGATGGAGTCGCGAAGAGAGATGGGCCTACAGCATGCCGAGTTGTCCCTGTCCCCCCCTTTTTTTGAAGGCTGGACAATGATGGAAGATGTCCATGACTGCAGAGGTCTTTCCCTAACCGCCACATTAACGAATGAGGTCAAAACTGGAGCCCACATTTCGGTGTCACAAATATAGATATCAGGTGGGGATACCACTGGGACCATGGCCTTACTCCTGGTTAAACCTGTTATACCTTTCTTAACTTCAAGAGAAAATACCAAGTTGGAGGTCCCTGTACTGTCCCCTCCTCCAGCGTGATGCGTAGCCTTAAAGGACTCCTCAAACAAGGATATCCAGCAATACTCTGTAATGTGAGACCCCAAAGACACTGGATTCTGAGGCCAAAAATGGGCTATTAACTTGTCTCCGAATTTTGGAAGTATTTTTTAAAGTACTAGCTTCAAGCAGATCTTCCCAGGCCATGCCCCTTATGTCATTCTTACTCCTCACAAGCTCCTTTTTGTACAGAGCGTGACTGCTCTTCACTAAGATGGGATCTCTAGGCTTGGCATTCAGGGCACACATAAGATGCTTCTGCATCAGGGTGCAACCTTTGTCAAACCATCTGTGCCTATCCGTAGTATCCTGTGATACTTTGGCCTCAAACACTAGAAGCTAAATTGGAAATAGCTTCAAAGGCCTCCAATACCTCACGAGGCAAACTGCTATCCCATAGACAAACTCTGAACCTATTTTCACTACGGGAGTGCAATGTCCTGTAGAAGTTGTCTGGCTCTAGCTGCGACCACTGCAGTCTCCTACCCTGCTACATTGTTTTGGTGATGCCTCCAGCCCCCACTGGGCACTCTTGAACAGAAAACCACCAACAAAAAAACACGCACACTGGGTTATGGTTACTAAAGGGGTTCAAAGGTATCTCTGTCTTGGTGATATAAGGAAGAAACTAAGCAGCGACAAAAATGAAGTCAAACGTCTCACAGCCTCACCCATTAAAAGTGGGATTTAAAGCACTCACACAGGAGATAAAAGTGGAACTTAAGCCACTCGCTCAAGAATTGTCATTACCTGTTAATTTTTGCTGGTTGGTATAAAATCTGCACCCAGAGGCAGCACAAGTTAGATGGGAAGCCATTCATGTGTAACAGCAGCTGGTCGATTGGTGAGAGCAAGGTTTTTCAAGCAGGATCCAGATACTTCATAAAATGGACCTACTTTACAGTTGGGAATTAAACATGAAAAAATAGTACCGAACAAAAGCAAAGTCGCTTTTTAGGAGCAGTGCCAAATATGGAATTAACAATGGCATATCCCATTCAAAGGATGCAGGTGCACACTTTACCCCAAATGTCTGAGTCTGTCCGAGAAAATAGCGATGACATTACTCTGAATGATTGTGTCATGCACTGCTTTAATTCCAACTGCAGGAATTCATGCAAGACGAATTCAGTAATAGTTGAACAGTGATCAGCGGTTTCTGATGTACACTTCTAATTACATGTTTCTCAACTTGTTAACACTACTCTGACATCAGACTGGATCTGGAAACTTTTCAGCAGCACCTCTGCACCAACTTCATTTCACTCCAGAAGTGACGTGCAGAGCTGCACATAAATGCCACCATGCGTGCTGATAGCACTTCCTTTTCAGTTTCCTTTTCAGTTCTGCACCCCCAGGTACAGATCTGGAGATATCCTATTGTCTTAGTAGATTTTTGTCTCACTCAAACATTTTAAATATACCAGTGTGCAAGGGAAATGTTATCCCCTAAAATTACAGGATTCAAGCCTTGTAGTGACTGTTGTAAACAGATGTCTGTGACAGATCCCAATCAGGTATGTATGCCTTTGGTGCTTGGGATCATAGCATGGCTCCCAAGGCCTGTAGCGATTTATGCCTGGATAAACTTGAATGTTGCATAGGACAGTGAGGCTAAGCTTTACGTTGCCAAGGATCGAATGACTTCACTTCATGATTGGTAGTGGTTGAAAGGGATTTCTTGCTCCTGAAGCTGTTCCAGTGGAAATCATAGTCCTGGTCAAAGTCATTGGGTAAGTAAAGAAGCGCAAGAAGTCCAAGCGGATTTTTGCCCTTTCCTTGCACTCGTAATTTCTGAGAAGGTGCGAGAGTGCCAGCATGCCTCTTGGTCTCGTTCCGGAACTCTATCACCTTCAAAGTTTATTTCAACTCTTGTCAAAATGTATTTTGTCATGTCGAATTTGCAGGTTTAAAGCTGCCCCACTAGGCTGCTGGGGCAGGCCTAGAGTCACGTTTTCACCTCGTCACTGTAGTGGTGGCACAAAGTTCTGCAGTCCACTAAGTGACATTTAACTTACTAGCCCGGAGTACCTTTGGTGCCATATACTAGGGTAAGTTAAATGAGCCAATCGGGTATTAGGCAATTGAACACATACTTTGGGGGCACATGTACTGGAGCCTGGACAGCAGGGCCTAGTGAACTACAGAGTTGAAAAACCAGGAGCATCAGTCCAAAAACTTGGGTGGGGGTTGACTACACAGAGGTCCTTTCCTACAACTATCAACGTGCCAAAGTCACACCTGACTATTTCACAGACGCTTCTCCCCCTACACACACACACACTCACACTCCCGGAGTGGAGAGTCCAGGACATTCAGGCTATGACCCTGATGTTTCAGCCTCTGCCCCAGATCCCAGTAAGAATACTTGGAGGTTGCTGGGAGTACTGGCCTCCTGCTGGCAAAGCATGCCAGATGGCAAATGCACACTATTGCAGTGGGATCTATCTTAAGTACCAGTGGGCACAGTGCCAGGAGATATCTCTGATCACATCCAGATTGCGGAGTATACTGCAAAAGGCTTGTAGTGGTGGCTTCTGGGTCGCAGTTTGGTCAACGGCAGTCCCCTCTCCTTCACCCACCCAGAGGTGATGGTGGTGGCAGATGCATCACTTCTGGGATTGGGAGGCCATCTGGGAGAGGTGGAAATCACAGGCCTCTTCTCTGCGGCAGATGCCTAGTTCCAGATCAGTCTGCTGGATTTGTGGGCTATTCACTTGGTGTTGAAAGCTTTCCTGTCTGCCATCAGAAAGAGACTGAGGACCTTTTCTTCTCCCTATGATGCTGATTATGATTAGGCCGACAATTTATTCTCCCACACTATCCAGATGCATGACTATATTTAAACTTGCAAAATGCAGATGGGTTAGACACTTCTCTGGCAACTGAGCTGGACACATCACTTAGTCCACCAACTGAAGTAAATACCTTTTGCAGAGTTAGTGTGCAGAGAAGCGGAGGTGTTGATTTATAAGTACCTACTGTTGAAATCAAATCCAATCTATTGACCAAAATACCTTAGCAAGAGTCTGCTTCATTAGAGGGTCTGTTTACCTTTAATGAAATGCTCACAGATCTCCTCAAGGTTTCTTGATCAAAACAGTGCTCTGCTTCCCGGATCATTCGACCTGTGGCCATGCGGAACAGAGTGGCACCTGGCAACCCTGATTTTCTCACAAAACATCTTGCCTCTGAAACCCTTTTGCTGCTGGCCTCAAGTAAAGCAAATTCAAATGCCTTTCCTTCAAACCTCCTGGATAGGGAATCAAAGGTTATTGATGCTTTTGTTAAAAAAAAATTTTTTTTAATTCTGTAGCCAATCTGGCTCTATGTTCCTTGAACGTGGGGTGCCTTCTGAGCAGGTAAACCTTCGCATTGTGGGACATGACCAGCAAGATCTTGCCAGCCATCTAGGAGGACCTCGGAACTTCATTTGCCCAAACATTTCAGTATTGACTGGGTTCATTAAAATGTTCTGTGAGCATGCAGCAACACAACTTATTCCGCAGTCCGTGCTATCTGCATATGTGTGGTGCCTAAGCAAGACACTTTAATGTGGGTAATTAGATTTTTGGGGGATGACCAGGTGTCCCTGAAAGACTAGCCTTTCGATGGCACCAGGGTTGTTGGAGAAAAGGTTTATTCTGATGGATACTTCTAACTGCAGATACTTGATCTTGTGAATTTTCCCTGGTGCCAGACTGAATTCAGTAGATTTTAATAGCAACTCCCTCTTGTGTTCGTTGGTGACATTGTGCAGTTTTGCAGCGTGAATCTTTCTGGATTCACTATGCTGTGCGTTATTCCGCCATCTCGTGGTTGGGTCCGGATTCGTAGTCTTTTCTTTCTTTTTTTTTTTTTTTTGTTGGCCCAGGTGGGCGGCGACGCCCCCACCATTTGGTGTCCTCTGTGACGTTGTCGCGCTTCCTGCGGAAGCTCCCATCTTTGGTCGCCATCTTCAGATTCTTTTTTCCGCCGTGGGGTCTGGATCGTCGACGAGAAGTTCCAGAAAGTTGGACGAAGAATCTCGAAAATTTGAAATAATCACCAAAAGATCGTTTCCTGAAGACACCGGACGAGGAGATGAGTACAGGAGGCGACGAGAAGGACGACGAGGTAGAAGGTCCACGACCAAAATCTCGACGCCTACAGAGAATGCGCTCACAGGGGGCCCCCTGAGCGCGGGTATGGACAAGACACCGTTTGTTTTGCCAAAACTGTCACCACAAGTACGCCCAGAAGGACCAGCACCCAGTGTGCAACCTCTGCGACCACATCAGCGAAGACTGCAACGCGTGTTCGGCGTTCACCCCGAAAACCATTCGGGTGAGAGAGAGAGGCAAAGAAGGGCGAACCACAACATGCAGGGCCAGGGAGCACCTCCATCGCTCCGAGACCTGGGCCTCTCGAGTGGAGAGGAAGACAACATCGCAGAGGGACCGGAGGACTGCTCAGTCGTCGAGGTCCACAAGAAAACTTCGAAGGAGGTAAGGGAGACGTCGACCCCGAAGCACCCAAGCGAAGCTCGAAAGAGTGAAGCTAAGGACCCGAGCGACACTCTCAGAATTGAAGCCAAGTCCTCGAAGGGAGCGTTGCCGCCGAAACACTCGACGAAAGCAACAGCAACCAAGGACCAACAACCGAGCGGATCCTTCGTGAAGGACTCCCAATCGGCAAAAGCCTCTGAAAAACCAAGGACGTCGAAGGTAACCTCCGAAAAGGAAGCCTCGACGCCCAGAAAGGAAGGCCCGGCGTCATCCTCGACGTCCGAGACCGCGAAGAGGGCGCTTCAGCCATCGACGCCGAAAGGGTCCACGAGATGGAGAAGAAGAGAAGGCTCGAAGCAGAGATGGCGAGCATCCTGCAACGGAAAAAGACTTTGACGAAAAAATGAAGCAATACGCCATTCCGTCGAAGCCAGCACGCGAAACACTCGGGAGGGCGACAACGAAGACATCGAGCCCCTAAAACCCCGAACCGCTCGACGAACAGGGCGAAGAGGACTACTACTTCGAAGGCGAAGAAGAGTTCCAGTCTTACCGGGACTCGGCGCCCTCGGAAGAACAAGACCTAGACTGGCAAGACCTCGACGCAGAATCACCAGAAGAAGGGGTAGACTCTTATCCCTCGAGGCCTTCACCGCCAGACGACATTGGAGCCTACAATGTGGTCGTCCAAAGGGCTGCAGCAACGTATGGCGTCGAAATGCAAGAGGAGAAGGCAAAGGCTTGTTTCCTTTTGGAAACCCTACTTCCTCAACAAACAAGGTCCCAGTTCCTACCCATGCTCCCTAGCGTCCTGGACCAGGGAAGGGAGGCCTTCAAAGAACCGGCAGTCTGCAAGGCTGTTACACCAAGGAGCGAAAAGAAGTACAAGCACTCCTCTAAAGACCCTGCGTACATACAAGGGTCAGTGCCAGCAGACTCCATTATCACTGCAACGGCCAGGAAAAGGGCAAATGTGCCCACTAACACAGGTCCACCTCCAGACAAGGAGAGCAAACGAATGGACCTCACCGGACGAAAGGTGGAGAGGAACGCAGCCATACACTGGCGCATCGCCAACTCCAACGCCCTCATCAGCAGGCATGCATACCAGCATTGGGATGAAATGAGCCAGCTCATAACACACCTACCACAACAACACCAACAAAGGGCAAATCACCTAGTTGAAGAGGGCAAGGCTATCGCAAACACTTGCCTAAAATCAGCCTTGGACGCAGCAGAGCACTCCGGCAGGCAGATGATGATAGGGGTGACTGAAAGGAGACACGCATGGCTCAGGATCTCAGGTTTCAAACCTGAGGTACAAAGCAACATCCTGAACACGCCATTCGACGGCCAGAAACTGTTTGGAGCCCCAGTGGACGAGAAGTTAACGCAGCTCAAAAAGACAAACTGCGAGGTCCATGGGAGCACTGCAATTCAGGGGGATGAGAAGAGGAACCCCTCAAGACGGCCCAATGGTAGAGGGGGCAATGCGCCCGCCACTTCCCACCAATCTCCCCAACAAGGATACCAGGGGAACAACCAGGGCCAAAGCCAACAGGGACAACAGCAGCAAAATTGGCAGTATCAACCCAGAGGACGGTCCTTTTCGAGGACGCGGGTACGGACGGGGATAGTCCCGAAGAGGGGGTCAGCAGCCCACCTCAAAGTGACTCCACAAACAAACCAAACCCTCCCCTATTAACACCAAGGGAGAGGAGAAGTCAACAGAAGGACAAAATAAGAAACACACAGCAAACAAATAACCACCGAGCATACAACCCCGGTGGGGGCAGAATAGGAAACTTCCTCACACAATGGAGGGAGATTACCACGGACAAGTGGATACTGAACATCATACAGCACGGGTACTGCATAGAACTCCAAAAACACCCCCGGGCAAAAACCAAGACACCGGGCAATTCCCGCAAGGGAGCTCGCCCTCCTACGTCTAGAAGCAGAGGAGCTGCTACAAAAAGAGCAATAGAACCAGTTCCAATCAACGAAAGGAACAAGGGAGTCTACTCAACGTACTTCCTAGTGCCAAAGGTAGACTAAACACTAAGGCCAATACTGGACCTCAGATTCCTCAACAAGTTCGTAAAAATTCAAAATGACGTCACTTCAGGAAGTAATACCCCAAATCCAAGAGGGGATTACATGGCGACCATAGACATGAAAGACGCATATCTGCACATACCCGTCAACCACAAACACAAACGTCTACTAAGATTCGTGATAGGCCACAATCACTACCAGTTCACAGTGCTAGCCTTCGGGCTCAAGTCCGCACCAAGGGTGTTCACAAAATGCCTTGCAGCAGCGGCAGCGCACCTACGGTGAAAGGGCATACATGTATACCCCTACCTCGACGACTGGCTTGTGAAAGCAGGATCATACAGACACTGCAAGGATCAAATCAAACAAGTCATACAAACACTGTCCAGACTAGGTTTCTCAATACATTGGGAGAAATCGTCAACAAAACCTCAGCAGATCAAAATATTCTTAGGGGCACAAATCGACAGCACACAGTCCAAGGTGTTCCCCAGCGACAAGAGAACTATAGCGCTCCTGAGGGAAACGCGTCATTACCGCAAGGGGCAAGTTCTGACAGTGAGGACGGTGAGCAGACTAATGGGGATGATGGCATCATGCATCCACCTAGTCCCACATATCAGGCTGCACATGAGACCGTTCCAAGAATGGATACAGCAGCAGTGGTCACAAGCGACAGGGAGTTGGGAAGATCTAGTGGTTATCACACACGCAGTGCAGCAAGAAATAGCGTGGTGGAAGGAAGAGAACATATTACAGGGAAGCCATTCACACAGCCAACTCCAACAGTGACCATCACAACAGACGCCTCACAGCAGGGCTGGGGCGCGCACATGGACAGACTCCGCGTCAGGGGGCTGTGGTCACAACAAGATGCAGTGAAACACATCAACTACCTAGAACTAAAAACTGTGTTCCTAGCCTTAAGTCTTTCAGAAACAGCTTTACGGACAGAGTGCTGATACAAACAGACAACACAACCACCATGTTCTACATCAACAAACAAGGTGGAACACAGTCAGCACCGCTATCAAGCCTGGCACGAGATTTGGAGATGGGCCATCCCTCTAAGGATAGACCTACTGGCAATACACCTTCCAGGAATAGACAATGTAGAAGCAGACCGACTCAGCAGGCAGACGTCGGCATCCCACGAATGGGAGCTCAACCAACAGGAGGTGCAGCGGCTGTTCCAAAAGTGGGGTACACCACGGATAGACCTGTTTGCAACACTCCAGAATGCAAAATGCCAACATTACGCATCCAGACAACCGGACCAAAGGTCCCTAGGGAATGCGCTATGGATAAGTTGGTCGAACGAATTTGCATACGCTTTTCCCCGATACCACTGTTACACAAGGTACTCAGCAAATGCAGGAGCAGCAGCATGACACTCATACTGGTGGCACCTCAGTGGGCCAGACAATCATGGTTCTCACAAATAATGGAAATGGCGCAGGAACCAGCGCACAGGTTCAGCAGAAGGAAAGACCTCCTGACAATGCAAGACGGAAAAGTGCTCCACCCAGAACCAGAGAGCCTCAGCCTAGCAGCATGGCTCCTGAGGACCTAGAATTCGCACACCTCAAGCTACCACCAAGCACCATGGCAGTACTCAGAGAAGCGAGGAGACCCTCTACAAGAAAATGCTACATTGCAAAGTGGAAAAGGTTCTCGCAATGGTGCATTAAAGAGGGACTGCAACGAAAGGTCACAAAAGAATCAACGGTACTACAATACTTAACGCACCTACTACACAGCGGGCTAAGCTACTCGTCACTAAGGGTTCACTTAGCAGCCATAGTGGCCTACACCAGGGGAGAAGCGGGGAAAAGTTTCTTCACCTCCCAGGTGGTCAAAGATTCCTGGAGGGAGCTAAAAGAATAGCCCCCAAAAGGATGCCAGCCCCAAGCTGGAACCTCAACACTGTGCTAACACAGTTGATGAAATCACCATTTGAGCCCATACACAAGATCACACTGCACATGCTCACACTAAAGACGGCATTCTTGGTGGCTATCACGTCATTGCGAAGGGTCAGTGAACTGCAGGCTCTTACACTACAAGAGCCCTACTTGCAAATACACAAGGACAGAATTGTCATGAGAACGGACCCACACTTCCTGCCAAAGGTGGTGTCGCGGTTCCATATTAACCAGACAATACAGATACCAAGTTTCTTCCAGAAACCATCAACGCCCACAGAAAAGGCGCTACACACGCTGGACGCCAGAAGGGCAGTGATGCACTACATAGAAAGGACGAAGGAATGCAGGAAAACAAAACAACTCTTCGTTTCCTTCGCAAGCAGTTTCTTGGGTCGCCCAGTAACAAAAAATACCATAGCACGATGGATTGCACAGGCAATACAACTCTGCCACAAGCAGGCAGGACAAAAATTACAGGGAGCCGCCCAGGCTCACTCAACAAGGAAGAAGGGAGCAATGGTTGCGTTCCTAGCGAACACACCTATACAAGACATTTGCCAAGCGGCAACATGGTCTTCCGTGCACATGTTCACCAAACACTACTGTGTGGATATCCAGATGAACAAAGAGGCACAAGTAGGACAGAAGGTCTTACAGCACATTTTCAGCAACAATGCTCATCTTCCACCCAACCACCGCAATAACAAAACCGCTACAAAGTCTATGCACAGCATAGTGAATCCAGAAAGATTCACGCTGCAAAACGAATAGTTTCTTACCGGTCGGTGTAGTTTTGCAGCTTGAAGACTTTCTGGATTCACTAGCGATCCCACCCGCCTCCGCCAGGAGGATAACATAGGAGGTTAAGGGTAAAACTAGACTACATACAGAGTTTAGAGGGATCAAAAGAAAAATAAAAGGATAAAAGAGAAAGACATAGACGACAAAACAATAACAGGAAAAGAAAAAAGAATCCGAAGATGGCGACCAAAGGTGGGAGCTTCCGCAGGAAGCGCGACGACGTCACCGAGGACACCAAATGGTGGGGCGTCGCCGCCCACCTGAGCCAACAACAAAAAAAAAAAGAAAGAAAAAGACTACGAATCCGGACCCAACCACGAGATGGCGGAATAATGCACATCATAGTGAATCCAGAAAGTCTTCAAGCTGCAAAACTACACCGACAGGTAAGAAACTATTCGTTTTTCATCTGATTGTTCCAACTGGGACGTCTGGCCCTTTGATTCTGCGCCACTTCTGTGAACTTGTTTGTTGCTTGATTTCTGCGTCCTCCAACGCAGATCTGGAGATCGCTCCCTCAAGTCTGTTGGACTTGGCAGTTCATCTCCAAAATACCCCCCTCCAAATATAATAGGGTTCAAATTGTGCAAGGACTGACACAAACAGATGTCGGCGACTGACCCTCATGAAGTCGGTTTCTGGCGTCTGGGCTCCAAGCACAATTTGGCGTGATGTGACAAATGCATGATAAGTTTTACATTGCCCAACATCCACAGAAGTCGCAGACCAGTTTGTGGTTCAGGGGAAACTCCCGCTTACAGGGCTGAACTTGTGAACGTTGGTCATCAAAGTTGAGATCTCCAGGTAAGTCAAAAAAAGCCCATAAAAAAATCAATCCAATCACTGCTACCTGACGTCCAGACACTCGTAGTTGTGTGATGCATGGGGCACTTCCAGGCTGTGCCATAACTCCTGTCTCCCACCCCATAACAGATTCTGACCCTGCTTCCAAATCAACCCAGCTTCCCTGGCCCGCTGCAAAAAATAAGGGAAGTCAAGGATCCATACACTTAATCTTTGGTACTCTACCAGATCCCTCAGACACACCTTCAGGCCCTAAGGACCTGAGGTAGCCTACATTCGTTCTATTGCCGGCAGATTGTTCCCCGATGCAAACTGTGCCACTTGACCTCGTCCCGACTTCAGACGCAATTCTGATGCACCTTATGGTGCTACAGCTCGATTGTTGATGCTGGTCCCGATGCAGCCCGAGGGGGAGCTGATGGTCCTTCTGGACTCCAAAAGTAACCTGGAGCGACTTTGACATGGTATCTACCTCGTTCATTTCTACAGTTAGATCCTGAGTCGCTTCCACATAAATGTCATGATTCGTCGTCGATACCAGTAACCTATATGACGACGAAAAGCTATTTCTGTACCTCCAGAATGGCAATGGTTTAGACACATCACCTGACACTGGCCTCAGTCACCATTACCTAATGTGGCTACAGAAGAGTCTACCTCCTTCACCACTGTCATAAGGAGAGCAGCAGAGATTTTAGGCCTCACCACGCCCACCGCTGAAGTCGAAACAAGTGTGTTAGTGGAGGTACTTCACTTAGGACAGACTACTCGGGAGCCTCTCCTCCCCTAAACAATGCTCTCATGGACACACTGTTTGGCACTCTTAGAAGTCAGGATCTAACCATCTAGTGAACAGACCAATTGCAAGGCAGCACAGCCCTGCCCCAGGGAACACTGTCCCTCTTATCAGTCATCCCTCTCCAGAATGCCTAATGGGTCAGGCCTCCACCAGCAGATTGAACCAGAGCATGTTCCAGACAGCCCCCACTAGACGGTTAGAATGCATGGAGACTTTCGTGCAGAGAATGTTGTTCTCAGCCTACCTTTGAGATCAGTGAGCACCAGTTATCTCCTGGATAGATACACTCATGCGTATAGACTATTGTGGCAGATATCATGCCAACAGTCCAGATGACTCTTGGCCCAACCTCCATCACTTCATACAGGAAGGCCAATACTCAGGAAAGTACATCATAAGATCAGGACTGAACTCTAGCAACTGTGTAGATATAGCAGTCAAGACCAGTGTGGTGCTTCATCACCCCGCTTGGATCCAGTGCACTGGAATTTTGAGTGAAGTCCATCAATCACAAATTGACATGCTATTCGATGTTACTCGTCTCTTTGGACGAAGCAGACTCTGCTCTAGAGCACTTTCAGAATAGCACAGTAACAGATTGTGCTCTTGGTCTGGTTCCACTGGTGCAGCAGTTTCCCCAGCAATTTAGAAGGGGATACTAACAGAAGCAACATTAAATATACCTCAACAGCAATGGGCCTTTCAATGCCTGGAATCTGGCCGACAGCGTACTGGCCCCGGGGGCAGTGATTTATCCAAAAGCCCAACCCTTCCTGTGCAACTGTCACAAAACCTCTTTAGGTCACCCTTCGAAGCACAAGATTGCCCGGTGGGAGGACATATCATGTTTTACATCCCCGGGTGGAAGAGCATCACATCTGGCTAGTGGGTGCTCAAGGTCGTGAAGAATGTTATTCCCTTTCCTTTCTGACAAATGCCTGGATATGCCTCCCACAACACACAATTTCTCAGAGGACCACTTGTCCATGCTCCATAGACGTTCAAGTTCTTTTCCCCAAGGAAACTATATCTTGATCCAGGTGACAGGATAGTGGCGCTGGACCTGCAGGTCTCGTACCTCCATATTCTCGTCCTCCATTACCACAGACATTGCTTGTGGTAGCACTTTCAGTTCTTGGTGCTCCACTTCTGCCTTACCACTGCACCGTGGATGTTCACAAAGGTGATGGTGGTAGTTGCTGCCCATCTGTAGAGATTGGGTTTACCAGTTTTCCTGTTCCTCGACGGCTGGTTGCTAAAGGTAGGCTCGCCTCAAACAGTTGTCAATTACCTCCAGACGATGGCCGACCTATCTATCACTGGGTTTTTCCATCAACGTGCAGAGGCCGCATCTGACTCCTTCACATTGGCTCCCCTTCATTGAAGCCATCCTGCACAGTGTGCTCTTTTGTCCCTTTCCTCCACCTCAACGAGTCCAGGACATTCGGGCTATGATCCCAATGTTCCGACCTTTCACCAGGGTCTCTGTGAGTGGCTGATTCTCCTTGGCCTCCTGCATCTTGCCTGTGAACCATGCAAGGTGGCACATGCAGGCTGTGCAGTGGGATCTGAGGTCTGTGGGTCAGCACCACAGGAACCTATCCACATATCGGAGGACCTACAGTGGTGGCTGCTAAACCGCAATTGGATAGATGGCAAACCCTTCTCACTACACCACCCAGAGCTGACAGTTGTGACGGATGCATCATTGCTGGGTTGCGAGGGTCATCTGAGAGAGGTGGCGAACAGAGTACTCTGATCTCTTGCGGAAGCCCAACGGGCACAGGTTCTCACCAGCAACATGAGTGCCATGTGGTACTGTAATAAACTAAGCGGAATGAGGTCAGGAGTCCTGTGCCAGAAGCCCCTGCTTCTCTGGAAGTGACTGAATGCTCGGGCATCTCCCTAATTGCACATCACTGGGCAGGATCAATAGAAGACTGGGCAAACAAACACAGCTGACATTGCCTAGTGGATCGCAAAGTGCAGCTGCCCTCAGAGGTGGCACAGAGCGTCTGCCACCAGTGGGGAGAAATTTGGCTCAACCTTTTCACTACCCCAGAGAATGCGCAGTGTCCAAATATTTACATGATGGAGTTCAAAAGATTCATTTAGAGATGCCTTTTGCCTGCATTGGCGCTCAGGGCTCCTGTACATATTCTTTTCTCTAGCTCTTCTGCCCAGAGTTATGAAGATTATCAAGACCTACTGGGCTCAAGTCATCCTAGTGGCTCCGGACTGGACTAGGTGTGTGTGTGTTACCCGAACCTTCTAGCCACCATCCGGCTGCCCGTTCGAGGATCTCCTGTCACTGCCACAGGGCAGGGTCCTACCCCCTCACCCCACCGGCCTTCACAACCTACCCTGAGGTGGAGGCCAGATGTCTTTCGACCTTCTTGCAAAAGTAGTTGGCGTCATTTTGGCAGCCAGGTGTCCCTCCACCAAAAGTGTTTATGCTGGAGGCTAGGAAAAGTTTGTTGAATGATGTTCTCCTGCAACATGCAGCCTTTACATGCATAGTTAGCTGACATCCTTTTGTTTGGTCTTTCTTTAGGTCAGCCACGGCCTCGCTGTTGCAACATTTAAAGGTTACTTGTCGGCAATTTTGGCTATTTTTTACATCTACCTGATCAACCATCTCTTTTCAAATCACCCAGTGACCCACTGTGATGAGTTTCTAGAAAGGGCTGACTTGTATAGTCCCACCAACACCATTTGGGATGCTGCAAAGGGACCTTAATTTGATTCTCACCTTTGTCATATTCACCCCATTTGAACCACTGCTCAGTTGTTCCCTACGTCTCCTGATGCTGAACACATTCCTCATTGGAATCACGTCAGCTTAGTGCCTGAGTGAATTATCAGCTGTCAATCTAATAACCATATACCAACTTCTTCCCGGACAAATTGGTTCTTCTGAAAAAGCTGCCTTTCTGCCGAAGGTGGTCAGTCCATTCGACGTAGAGCAGTCCATTACTTTGCCAGCTTTTTTGCCTCCCTTCATCCCCTCAAAGGAGGAAGAACACCATTGTCTTGGCCACAACAGGGCCCTGAGCTTCTACATTGATCGCACCAGGGAATATCTAGTGGACGATCAGCACTTTGTGTGGGCTCCGCTGGGGCGAAATAGGGAAAAGCTGTACTGAGGAGAACCATCTACATATGAATTTCTTTACGGCATCAAGAATTGTTATTGGCTGGTCAAGGCACCGCCCCGAAAGACTTGCATGCTCATTCCAACAGAGTGAAGGCTGCTATCTCTGCGCTGGCGTGGTGTGCCAGTCTTTGACACCTGCCAGGCTCCTATGTGGGTGTCAGTCCATACATTCACAAAGCACTACTGCCTGAATAGCCAAGTCCGGCAAGAAGGGCTTTTTTTTTGCCGCAGGATTTCATGGTTTGAGCTGTTCATAGACCTGTCACCCGGGAAAGGTTGTACATAAGATGAGGTTCTACGGCTAGAAGTATCCATCAGACGAAAAAGTTACTTACCTTGCGTAACGCTTTTTCAGGTGGATTCTTTAGCCACAGATTCCTCACTAATCCACCTTCCTCCTTTATCTGTAGAATCGACTCTTCTAGTCCAGACTAATAAGATGCCAGTCTAGAGCTCTGCACACTGACACCCTGATTTCGAAGATTGTGTCCAAAGGTGTGGGAAGAGATCTAAAATAAACTGACAAATATAGTGGCCCGACATCCAACAATGCCACCTACCAACGTGTGAGGGAGTTGCTATGAAAATAATGTGGATCCAGTCTGTGGAAAATCACAGGCAGAGGAATCGGTGGTTAGAGTATTCTCCAGAGAGAGCACTACCAAAACATTTCTTTGGCGCGAGAACGTTTCACATAGTCACACCACAATCCCTGGGATTGGCATTGCCTGCCCAACATTTGCAATAACAGTATAAAACGTTTACGGGCTATTCCAGAAAATTAGCATACCAGCTACGCCAACCTTCTCAGCAGTTCAATAACTGACCCAGACATTTCACAAGAAGAGGACGTGGTGGTGGTGGTGGTGGTAGACGCCACTCGGATCTATGGGTGCAGCAGTCATCCCCCTTCTTCCCTGCTACAGTAGCATCAAGCTGCCTTGATTAGCCCTGGCAGACCCACAGCCAGCCGATTTAAAATGCAGGATCCAAGATTTATTCGACATCTGGAAATGCATTACATTAGACGGATGGAGTTTTACAAATTGCTCAAAGAGCTACACTCTGCCCTTTATTTCGGCCCCCACCTCTTAATCCTCCACTTTACCAGGACCAATTTCTGCTGACCATTCCGACTTCTAATGTAGTAAATCTACCTACGTCTAAGGGTGCCAGCACTGGACGGTATCCAAACTCCTGGCATCAATTGGGTTCAATATCAATGAGACCAAGTTCAACCTGTGCACCACACAAAAACTTCCATTTAACTGGGAAATTCTGGACATGGTGGAGTTTAGGGTTTTTCTTATGCCACAACCAGACATTCAGGAAGTGATCCCAATGTACAACCCAGTTTCCTGCAAGGATCTAATACCTGTGTGTAATCTATACATACTATACTGGGATGGCACCACATCACCTGGTTGATGCTGAAAAGAAAAAGGAATGGGGGCGATTTTGTATTCAAGCAGTCGACGGCAGAATAATGCAGAGAATGTAAATACAGAAGTCTTCAAGCAACAAAACTATTTTACAGGTAATTAACCTTTTCCATACATACTATTGTGGTTTGGCAAACTGGTATTTCTGATGAATACCTCTAACTGCAGATTTCTCACCTTCTGAACATTATGCCAATCAGAGTCTGGAAACATTTTGCCATAGCTCATCCACACCAGTAGAGGTTGCTAACTCAATGTCAGCAGCGACCTCCCAGGGATTTCATCACAAGTATAAAGCATCCAACTGGCGTACCAACAGTTTTCCTTTTTCCACTCGACCAATATGGATCTGGAGCTTGCTCATCCTAATTTCTGTCAGGAATTCTGTTTGTGCAATGCAAACTGTTTTCCCCCTGAGAAAATCAGGCTTCAAGATCTGCTGAGACTGAGGGTCAGATATCAATCACAGACCCTCACGACATCTGCCTTTGGTGCATCGGCTCTGACCAGGACACATCAGTGTAAATCTTGCTGGAGCATGCACCCCGAAGGTAGAACAGAAAGAGGAAGTAGTTTCTTGGCTGGCCAAGAAAAGGAAGGGGCAGGCTCAAATCTCGATCTCCTGCGCCTAAAACATCCAGAAGGCACAAGCATAAAAAGAGACCTTGACACCACAGAAAAATTAAGTTTCCTAAGGGTTCACTGGACGTTTCTGATTCTTTAGAGCCAGAATTGTTACCTATTCAGGTTCCTGTCGAACCGAAGAGGATAAGACCCCAGCTTATTCCTGATACCTGCGCTTCAGAATCGGACTACAGCCTCAGAGGCTTATTAGAGCGCTAGGTACCAAGGGTGAATCCAGTGTTCTTTTTGAATACATTGTTTGAAGTATTTTGCGAGTCACTGCTCTCTGCTGGAGCGCCTTTGGGGCCCCATGTAATCAGGCAGGTTGTTCTTTGATCTTCCATCGAGGCCTCTTCTTACTGTGCCATTCGCCTGTTTATGCCTCATCCATTGGCTCTGGTGCTGATCCAGATTCCATAGTCACATTAGACGGTGCCTTCTCCATTGGTACTGGTGCTGATGCAGTTGCCAGCTGCCATTCCAATGGCACCCTCACTGGTGCAGAGATGCAGTCCCTTACAACTGAGCATTCACTCTCAGGTCCATCAGGAATGTCCAGATGTCAAGAATAAAGTCACAAACAGTAGAGGAGAGACACTTTCCATACTCTTTATTGGGACTGATTCAGATCCCATAGATGAACCGGACACAGTTGAAAAATGGAGGTTCATCTTTGTAGGCCTCTAGATACCAATCTACACCAAGGACTGGGGGGAAGCAAGAGTGATAGACATCCTCGGAGCTTGAAATGTTTAACCCATCAGATCCTTTTCCTCTGGAGGGGGCTTCCTATTACACACTGGTTAAAAAATGCTGCTGAGACCCTAGAGCGACCTTTCCCTTCTATTCAGAGGACCTTCATTTTCAGCAGTAGAACATTTGATTATTAAAGACTATTTGGGGCAAAAGCGGACTCTGCCTTTAAACGCTTTTAAGGCTGGTAGTTACAGCTTGTTCATTAGGGATGTCACCACCCCAATGGAATTATAGGTCACTTCAATGGTTTTGTGGCTACCATGTGGGTTTAATTGTCACCATAGGCTGCCCCGTCAGCCACAACAGCAGACTTTGAACCCATTGTTTAGGCAACCTAGAGGCTGTGGAAGAAATAGAAGTTATATCGCCCAAAAGCCTGCCTCTTCCTCTACCTTCTCCAGCCAACCTGGGAAGCAGCTCTCATCCGGCCTTGTCAGATGGCGTGTAACTGTTTGGAAGGTAGAGTATTGCCCTTTCTAGAGGCCTGGAAGGCCATAACTTAGGACAAGTGGGGCTTTCAGATAATAAAATGCGGTTTACTCTGCCTCACCTCCTCATATGCCACACCTGTTCTTGTCAGACATCTCCACATATTAGTGCAGGAATTTGCACTCCTGCTTCAGAGAGGAGCAGTGAAGTTTGTGCCAGAACAGGAAATTGGGCAGATGGTCTATTCTCTGTACTTTCTGAGCCCCTAAAAGGATGGTGGTCTGTGTCTTATCCCAGACCTAACGATCTTAAGTTTTTACTCTGCAAGGTAAACGTCAAGTTCTTGTCCCTGGCTCAGTTCCTTTTGGTCCTCAAAGGAGACTGGATAGTGTCACTTGATTTGCAAGTCGCATATTTCCACGTTCTAAGGTTACACAGGAAATACCTCAGTTTCGTTGTAGGTTTAACTTATTACCAGTTTGCAGGATTTTCCTTCTGTGTGGCTATGGCACCTAGAGTTTTTATGTCAGAAGATCGGAGATCCCAGCATTCCTGCACCTAGATGACTGGCAACTAGAAAACTTTGTCAGAGATGGTATCATACCACTTGCAGTTCACAGCATCCCTTCTGTTCTAGAAAAGGTTTTCTGTCAACAAGCCTTAATCGCCCCCTCAGCACCTCCTGTTCATAGGGGCAGTTCTGGATACATCTCTCTGAGCCTTTCCACCTGCACAGACAGACAGTCTAGGTTTCTGATGTTTTGGGACGTAGTTGAGTTTCAGTCCGGATGGTCCTATGTCTACTATTTGGGCTCTGTGAGTGCCTCTGCAGTCAGTGGTTCTAACACTGAGATCTGTCCAACAACATTATTGATCCCTCGGAACCCTGCAGTGAATCTGAACTGGAGTGGAAAACAACCTTAGATCAAGGTTGTCCTTCCAACCTCTTTCATGGCTGTCATAATAGTGATGGATACCTCCACCCTAGGGTGAGATTGCATATCTGGAGGAACTGAGAATCCGAGGACTCTAATCTTTGGAGGAACAGGCTCTAAATATAAACCTGTCAGAATTTGGGGCAATTCGATCGATGGTAAAGGATTTCCTCCTCTTAGTTCTAGGTCATTCTATTCAGATATTGACAGATAATACAACTGCATTGTGGTATATCTGCAGGTGTGTGCTGTCACCACCTTTGTAAAGAAACTTTGACTCTGGAACTGGACACACCACCATGGAATTTGGCTGGTAGCCAACCATATTTCAATCGCTAAACATCAGTTTGTTGCTTGGTGAGATGAACACATCGCAGATACCTTGAGAAGCCTGTCCTACAGTTTAGTCCATCGCTAGCACAACACGGCTGTGCTGTGGGGACTGCTAAGGGTTAATTAGTAGCCTTGTCTGCATTTTTTCTGCCTTCTGGACCACCCTTCCCTGTTTGTTGCCCATGGTTATGTTTCTTAAAGGGTCTTACAAACCTATTTCCCCATGTCCCATTTCTCATGTTGTGGGACTTCAATTTAGCTTTGACATGCTTCTCGGTTTTGCCTTTCAAGTTTTTCAGTTACAGGATGAGGCTGGTGACATTCAAAACACTTTCTAGTAGCTATTACTTTGGCAACATGCATTGGTGAGTTTTAAGCACAGAATCGTCATCCTTTACTTCTGTTTTCCCCGATAAGTTAATCCTCCGAACCATTAGTGCTTTCCTACCTAAGGTTGACCCCCATTCCATTGGGCCACTGTTCTTCGGGTGACTGCACTCTTAGGGTGCTAACCCCATGTGGGGGGAGTTAGCACAATCCCTGGCCCTGATTGGAGGGTGTTTGCCATTTGCAAGAGGGCGGGCACTGAAGAGTGGGCTTCACCTTGCTTCCCCCACCTGTGGGGCGGGGTTGCCAGAGGTGGGCATACCTTCTGGGCTGTCCTGATTTTTCCCGCCAAAAAGGGGGTGAGACAGGAAGGGGGCCTGCTTCTGATAGGAGAGTTTGGGGGTCACGTTGCAAAGGCGGCATGGCCTTTGAAGCTCCCCTGCCACAGATGGCTCTTCCTCACCTGGGGGAGGTGTGAACACCTCCACCCTCGAAAGGCTTTGTTTCTGGGCTCAGGGGTCCAGAAATCTGTCTCGTAATGGCAGGGTGGTGTTCACCAGACAGAAACCCACCAGCGGTTGGTTTGGTTCAGTGGTCCCCTCTAGAAGGGACCCCAGAGTGCATTGGATGATAAATCTGACACTGGAATCAGTGCAGGTTTATTATTCTGAGACCTTTGATACCAAACATCCCAGGATTAATTAAATACAATATGGTGCTAGGAAACTCGTAATGACCGGTTTCTAGACCATATACTCAATATGGTTTTACTGGGCACTTATAATATCCAAGAATGGCCTTAGATATTATAGGGGCTTGTCTGCTCGTGCATATAGGCCCTCACAGGAGGTAAAGTGCACCCTGCCTTAAGGGTGACTCGCCTAGGCCTCATGCAGTGCTGGACAGGCATCGCACACAGGGATGTGTGCCATGTCGCCTCTTTACTTTTAGCTGCACCAAAACACAGTGGTGCATGTTTGTGGCGAGAGGTCTCCGAGGGTGGCATAATACATGCTGCAGCCCTCAGAGCCCTTTCCTTGGCTACCATGTCCTTGGTACCATCGGTACCCCTTACAAGGGACTTGCAGGTAGGCCAGAGTGGCGCCAATTGTGGAAACGATGGTACAGGTTAGGGAAAGAACACGGGCCCTGGGAACCTGATTGGCATGGACCCAGGGCACACTCAGTCAAATTGTATCAGGTATCTGGCAAAAAGGAGCACCGACAGGAGAATGTTACCTCGATATCTTCAGGGACCACAACGCCGAGGACGAGCCAGAGTCTAGGCCCTTGAGCGCACAGCCTCTCCAGTTCAGCCTCGAACTGAGCTCCCACTCTGCGTCACACAAAACTGCCAGCTGAGTAGGTACATCAATGCAGTAAGACTCACTGTGAGTACGCCTTCCCTCCCTCTTGATCAACCCCAACACCATTCTCAGGCCGAGCACCACCCCACTGGGTGTTGGACATTGAGCCCTGATTCCCAACAACAGGCTTCCAGTCTGCCACGGCTGGCAACGACAGGCCTCTACACCGATTCCAAGCCAGCCCTCGATACTGAGACAGCCACACAAAACCTGGCTTCCTCCGTTGATTTGTAATGGAGGCAACTTAATTCCAAGCTTCAAATGCTGCATACATGCCCAACCAGGCTTTATTAAACAGCACGATGGAATCAACAATACATCCTGGTTAATTGTGCCAATATTGACCCAATATATTTCAGGCTGGAAGCCCTTCTTCAGGGGTAACTGAAATTTTCAAAAAGGCCCATTAGCATTGTAGAGAATCTTAAGGGACGAAATTCAACACAAAACTTCAAAGTATACAATGCATTACCTAAGTGTGCGAAAACATGCCTCCCTTTGCCCGAATGTGCCGTGAATTACGTGCAAGCTTAGCCAAAAATCACTACTAAAACCCAACATGTACATTAAACGACGCCATAATAAACATATAAGCATGGAATAAAAATGACTTGCATGAAGAAAAATCGAATTACAGTTCACGTTTAAGTAATCTACGCTGTGCAGCTTGTGACTGGAGTGAAACACTGCCCCAGCCTATTTTGGAACACATCCCTGTGTGCCATGCCCACCAACACTGCCTGTGGGATGGTTGTCATCCCTCTAGCAGGCTTTACAGCCCTAAAGGCAGGGTGCACCATACCGCTGTGAGGGCATAGCTGCATGTCCCTTCAGTGTCTACGCCAACCACAGACATAAGTGCAGTGGAGCCATTTTGTGTGCATGGGCTGGGAGTTTGTCAACACAAACTCCACAACTCCATGATGGCTTTACTGAAATCTGGGAAGGTGGCTATTAAACTTCCCAGCACATTAAACACACACTGGCAGTTTGGGATGTAATGAAAAATCCACTCAGAGGGCATCTTAGAGATGCCCCCTGAAAAATAACCAACCCTGGTGTGGTTCCTGACTGGCTCACAGCCATCTGCCAGCACCAGACAGGTTTCTAGACCACTGGGTAGAGAGCCTCCGCTCTCTGGGCATGGAAACCAAGCCCATCCTGAGCAGAGGTGTCATGTCTCCTCCCTCAGCATGGGCAGGGTCCTAGAAGAGGGAGCTCCAAAGGCCTGCTGCCTTTGTTAGCCACCCCCAGGCTTTTGCTGCTATCAGCAACTGACTCCCCCGGTTCTGACCCCCATTTTGGGCATGGGAACCGCCGGGAAAACCTAGCCAGAAAAGGTGTGCCCACCTTTGCCAACCCCACCGCTCATGTGGGGGAGGCGAAGTTCAGGCCACCTCTCAGCCCCCGCCATCTTTAAGATGGGGAGACCCCTCCAATCAGGAAGAGGCCTATGCCCCGTCCCACTGGAGGGTGGAATATTACGGGGTGTAGACACCCCAGGGAAGGGACCCATTGGTCCCAACCTGCACACCTCTGTAACTCCCCTAAATCTAGTATTTAGGGGCACCCCTGAACCTTGCTCCTTCAGATTCGACATGACAATAAGTAGGACCGAAGAGCCGTACTGCAGAAGAGGACGACAACTGCTTTGGTCCAGGCTCTACCGGCCTGTCTCCTCCTCTGAAGCCCCTGTGAGCTGAACTCGGCGTGTCCTGCAGCCAGCAGCCTCCAAGAACCCCGGGGACCTGTCCTGCTTTCCTAAAGAACTCTGATCTCCAGTGGACACCGGATTTGTCCAACACCAACCCCAGTCAGGACTCGAGATCCAGCCTGATCCTCGACCACTCTGCACCCGTTGCCCACGACCCGAGTTAGAGTGGTCCAACACCCCAGCAAGGTCTCCCCTGGCGATCCTGACCTGTGTTCCAGCGTTGGACGTCCTCCTCCTTGACACCTGCAGCCTCCTCCTGAAGGGTCCCCTGACTAACCGGAACCAGTGAGAAGAACCCGACACGAAAAGACACCCTTGCACCCACAACTCCTGAGACCTGAGGTTCCCAACCGATGGTGTCCTGGTGTCCAGCAACTCTTCAACTTCATCCTCCAGTGATTGGTTCCCTTCATCCACTCTTCTGGCTCCAGCCTGCAGTCCTTTTCCACGACCTACATCCTCCATAGGAAAGCATTGGGCTTCCGAGCACCCTGCACCCAACCGCCCCTGTGCCTCTGGTGGTGTGGACTTGGTGCCAACCTGGGACCCCCTTTGCCCTACCTTAACACCAGGAGCTTGACTCACGAGACAGAGTGGTCTGCCTGTGAGCAGCCCCATCCAAGGTGACCCCTAGCCCCATTGGCACCCTGCACTCTGCACCCAGCCGCCCTAGTGCTGCTGGTGATGCTCCTTGAGTGACAACCTGAACCTTGGTTCTACCCCCCCAAACCTCCAATCCTAAAACTGTTTACTTACCTGTAAACTTAACACTTCGTTTTTCTCCATAGGACTGAATGGGTTTTCTCTGAAAATTCTTTTAATTGTTGAACTGTCTTGTAGTGCAACAAAAAGTAACTTAGTGCCTTAACAAGAGTTAACCTGTTTATGAATGTCCTGTGTTGCTTAAAGTTGAGTATGTTTCTTGCCAAACTAGAAAAGTAATCTAAAAGTAATTCCAAGTGTTTTTGAACAGTTTACCAATCATTTTCTTGACTGCAAAAGTAATCTATGTTCCTACCAAACTAGTTTTCACTGTCTTTTGAAAAGTAACATTGTATGAAGAGTTTAACTTACCTGCTACGAAGTAAATCTTGCTCTAGAAATAAAACAACCAAATAACTTTGTATTCAAACAATTGGTCTGGATTCAGTCTTTGAGTGTGACATTTCTTGCCTGAGTGTGTACAACAAATGTGTAACACTATCCTCTGAAAAGCTGCACTGCTCAACCACACTACCCCAAAACAGAGTAAGATATTATGTACTTTAACCGCTGCTATACCTTTGGGGATCCACTGGACGCTGTGACATTATACCTTACTTTGGTATAGTATATGCAGAGCCAGCTTCCTACACTCCCTCAGCTTTGAGTAGACCACCGTCCAAAGCCCTGTCATTCGTTGGGTCCGAGGAGCTGGAGCAGACCATCCTTCAGTGTCTCCTGGAGGAGATCCATGCCAAGAGGATGCTGACTTTTGTGGATCAACTTTCACTGTAGCCTTTACCCCTGCATGGGCACCAGCCCTCTCCACTGCATCCCCTTGTTCCTCCTCCACCTACTCCACCATTACATGGGCCACCCCCTTCGCCACCGGCTTCTCCACATTTTTCTCCTAGGAAGGGAGGCCCCTCCCACCCTTTAGACATGTACGAGATATCATACGACCCTGACCTTAGAGATGACTAATGGATGACCACAGTGTAGATCCCCTTGGGGACACAGTCCAGATTTCTACCCCGCCAAACCATGCCCTCCTGATGATACCACTCTTACAATGAGGTTATTCTGAGGGCACCTTCCATAAGGTCGAACTACATATTCTCCTGGAAAATGAGTACTTCCTCATTGAAACACTATCTCCCTCTCAGCATACCATCCAGTTCCTGCCCATAGGGCATGTTCAAGACTGCACCGTACCTCTTTAAAAAGCCCGTTGAAATTAGTGGTGACACCCAGGGTGAATAAAAAATGTCCTCACACTCTGACCCACCCTGTTTCTAGGCCTAACTCCCACCGGACTCTTTTGTAGTCCATAATGCATTCGAGAGCGCCAACGCCCCAGTACTAGTGATGCCCCTCATCCAAATAAGGAAAACAGAAAGATTTATACGGCAGGTAAGAGTCTCTGCGCGTCAGCAAATCACTGAAGGATCACCAACCCAATCTACTTTTTCTCCCGTTCTGATTGGGCCAGCAAGGATGGAGGAACTCTACCAGCATCTCCCAGGGCCACATATACAGCGTAGCCACGAGCTGGTGTCAGAGGCCAAGATAATTTCTAACACCACCATCAGGTGTGCCCCTGACACTCCTGATACTGCAGCCAGGCGCATTAATTTGTGTGTCCTTATACGGCACCATGCTTGGCTGTGCGTCTCTGGCATCTGATTAACATACCCTTCGATAAGGAGCTTCTCTTTGGCCCACAGTTTGATCAGATGCTTGAAAAAATCAAAATGGATATGAATACCGCATTGGGGGCTCTCCAGACTACTTCCCCCAGTAGTTCCTTTCAAAGGTCCCAATTCTGAGGGGGTGCCAGGGTTTCCTCCCCTAAAGTATCTGCCTCCCACCAAAAGCGCAACACCAGCGGCATCCTGCACATGGATACTCCAGGGGAGGTTGAGGCAAGAATGCCAAGGGCAGAAGTAAAGGAGATGCGGACAAGGTACCTGCCCCAGCCAAACAGTGACTCTCTCCCTGCCCCATCACACTACACCAGTCAGGGCAAGACTGAAGGGGTTCCTCACTCATTGGAAAAAAATTACCTCAGATCCATGGGTCGTTTCAATCATGAGGCAGGGTTACTGCTTAGTCCTCCGTTCAATCCCACCAACATTCCTCCCCGCAAACACACCCTCTCCCCAGAAGACCAGCGGCTCCTTCAGGAGGAGGTACAGGCACTCCTCAGCAAAGGTGCAATAAACCCTGTGCCACCACCTCAATTCAGCAAAGGGGTTTACAACCTTTACTTTCTTATTCTCAAGAAGGATGAGACAGTCAGGGCAATACTAGACCTCTGGCCCCTTAAAAAGTATGTCCGATCAGATCACTTCCTTATGGTCATACTACAAGATGTCATCTTCCCACCCCCCTCCTCGCTACAGCAGTACGTCTTCATGACTGCTCTACACCTGAAAGACTCCTATTTCTACATCCCAATCTACCCTGCTCACTGCAGCTACCTACGGTTCGTGGTTAAGTAGTCAGCAATTTCAGTGCAAAGTGCTTCTCTTCGAGGTCACTGCAGCCCCCACTGTTAACAAAATGCATTGCCAGCTGTTCATATCAGATTGGGAGGCATCCAAGTGTTCTCTTACTTGGATGACTGGCTGATCAAGAGTGTGGACAAGTGCCTTGCACACAGTCAGACCACCTACTTAATCTAGGGTTCACCATCAATACATCCAAGTCCCGTCTGCAGCTCCTCCAGGTACAACCGTTCTTAGGTGCAGTTGTCAGCTCTATTACCAGGAAAGGCTACCCCAATCAAGCATGGGGGTCAAGCTTTCTAGCTCTTAATGCCTCTTTTTCAGCCAGATCATCAATTAACTGTCAGAACCCTGAAACGCCTCCTCCGCATGATGGCCTCTTTGCTGCTATAGTTTCCATGCCAGATTACACATGTGTTCTTTGCAAGAGTGCCTAGCAACACAGTGGTCTCAAGGGGAGGGTCACTGGCAAGATCTAGTGTTGATTTGGGCCAAAACCGATTTCTTTCTGCAGTGATGGAACATCAACTATCTGTTGCAAGGCCGGCCTTTTCTCGACTCAGCCTTTCCGGTGACCATCACGACTGGCTCCTCCCTCACTGGATGGGGGGGTGCATCAGCATGATGACCATCAAAGGCATGTGGGCACCCCACCAACTGCGTTTCCACATCAACTCCTGGAGCTACTGGCTGTAAACTAGTTCTCAAAGCTTTTTCTGCCAGGTACAACACAAGATATGACTGTCATATACTACCTCTAGAAACAAGGAGGCACCCACTCTTGACAACTCAGTGCTAGGACAAGGCATTTGGTGTTGTCCACTTCACCAAAAGATCTATTTAGTAGTGGAGTACCTCCATGGAGTGGACAATGACTTTGCAGACCTGTTCAGCATGCGGCAACAAGTCCACGAGTTGGAGCTCAACCAGCAAGTCCTACTCCCGTACTTTCATAGCTGGGGCTTCCCCTACGTAGACGTCTTTGCAACCGCCGAAAACAATAAATCTAGCTTCCCACAGTCCATGGGCAATGCACTATGGATGAACCTTTCGGGATATTTGCCTATGCTTTTTCTCTTCTTTCACGCCTTCCATGCATGGTTCGGAAGCTTCAGAAAATGCCCCTCAAACCTATCCTGGTGGCTCCCAATGGCCCAAACAGTCCTGGTTCACCACCCTCCTCAACTTGTTTAGTAGTCCCCCCCACAAGAAACTGCCCTTCTAACACAGAACCAGGACACTGTCAGACACCCCAACCACAGGCATCTCAATCTTGCGATTTGGCTCCCAAGGTCTTAGTTTGCTACCTAAATCTACCTCCAGAATGGTTGTTCATCCTCAAAGAGGACCGCAGACCCATTAAATGGGCCTGCTATGCAGCTAGATGGAAAAATTCAACATTGCCACTCCAAGGCTAAAAGACCGCTACTTGTCCCACCCAGGCCCCACTCTTCCTACAAAAAAGAGTCTTCCATGGCCTTTGTTTTTAACATTCCTATAGCTGATATATGTAAAGCAGCTAAGTGGTCCACTGTACACACATTAACCAAACACTATTGTGTGGATGTTCTAGCATGCCAGCAAGCAAATGTTGGCCAAGCTATACTATGTTCCCAGTCCTCTACAACATCCTCCGGCTAGCCACCGCTTATGGGAGAACTGTTTAACAGTCTATGTAAAGTATGTGTATTTACAGCTACACATGCCACAAACGGAATATGTGACCTACCCTGGAGGCATCTCTTCGTGGGCTGTAGTGCTATAGATTCACATGCACCCACCCTCCTCCGCAGAAGCCCCAGGTTGTTGCAGATGCTTTCTCTTCTTTCTCTTACATTATCGTCTTTTTATTTTTTTTATTTTTTTTTTTATATAAAACTCCATTTCCATCCTTACTTGCCATGGGGAGAACTGTCTAACAATGAAGTCTGTACCCATGTGCATTGCCATTCGTAGGAGGAGTCCCTATACATTGTGACTCAAAAGACTTCTTTGAGGAAAAAACAAGTTTTATACGTCTGAGTGCAACACTAAATGGCAGGAGTATGCAGAGCATGTGAATCTACAGCACTACATGCCACAAACGGATGCTTGCAGAGTAAGTAACATCTTCCTTTTTACACACAGTTCTAATATGCACCATTTTGCTTCATAATTCTGTAGTGGAAGGCATCCATGTCTCTTTAATTACTTCAATACACTGGAAGGTTACATGTTGGACTTCAGGCTGCTAGTTGCAAACCAAGGATCTATTTTTCCAGTGTCAGTAACTTTTTTGTGCTTGAATATTTGACAGTGTGAGCCGTTTGTTTAACTAAGATAGCCATCTCAGACGTGCCCATATGAGTGCTTGCAATGTTGGGCCCATCTTGAATGTTCTGAACTTCATTTCCAATTGAATAAGTGGTGTGGGAGGAAATGCATATGCAAATTTCAATTACCAGCTTATCAAAAGTGCAACCGACTTTGTCATTGGGTGGTAATGACTGAATGCAAAGTCTTGACGTTTTCCTTTGTCAAGATAAAAACTGATCATTTTGCTTGTATACTAAAGTGTGGAGTCGTTAAACTTCTTTTGAACACAATTGCCGCATGCTCAAGAAGGTTAATCCAGGACCAGATTTACTCATGTGCAGTGAATAAGGTTTAGAGGCAGCAAAAAAGATTATATCCTCCACATACAATACCGGATCTAAAATGGAATTTCAATTTAATTCTAACAGCACTAATGAAGACTCAATTTGAAACTGTGCATAAAATAGAACAAAAATTCCTATCTCGGAAAACAGCCTTTTAAATCACAATAGCATCTCTAAGAAGATTTGGAAAAGTGTAAGCCTTATCAGTATATGCTAATTATCTGAACTTTTACGAATATAAAATAGCCATGCAAACAAATCCAAAATTCACCTTGTAGGCCTTCACACTATCATGTGACAATCAGTTTAGCTTCCTGCTTTCTTCCATAAATAAAAATACAACTTAAAGAGCTTTTCATTCTTTGGATGATATGATCAGGCATGTACTACCTGCAAAAAAAAGTATTAGAGAGGCAACACTGTTTTTCTTGTCTTTGCTTCACAGGATTTCGAAGTCCAACTTAAAAAAGAACAGTTGCTAGATGGATTGTTCCAATTATATAAATGGTCTGGAAGGTAGCAAAGAATACTTTGTTTAGGGAGCCTGGTTGAGTTATTGTTCCGATTTGTAGTGCCTGGTCTGATTAGTTACAAGATTGCCTTGTGTTTGCATTACATCTGACAGGGTTTACTTCTGCTTTATTTATTGGCTTTATTGTAGCACTAGTAACTGTTACTGCTTTCTCCATAGGCCATTCTTAATGGATCTCACATCCTGTCCTGTCAAAATGTTAAGAGCCTGGCACTGGGCCTTTGCCACGTGCAGCCTGATCATGCTGCCACCCTCTTGCAAACTGCAGTGGACAAGCTGAAAACAATCACAGGGAAATCATCTGGTCACCTTGTGCTGGTGTTGGATAAGGTGAGAAGCTGCATCTGCTCAGAACATATTGCATGTATTAAGGAGCTGATTTTTACCTCAGTTGATGGCACATTCCATACCTGTGGTTAGCCATTTTATTACAAAGAAGTGAAATGTAATGGTGGCAGATTTTTCCACAAACTGCTCTGTTAGAAAAACCGCTCCTGAAAATGGCTGTAGTTGATTGATGCTTCTGCTCACACTTGAGACATTTGTCTGATCTAGCGTCTGTGATTATCTGAATAGTCCAAAAAGGCTGACCATGTTGATCCTGACTGAGCTGCAGTGCCTGGAAGTTTACCACTAGGAAAGTCTTCTGAGTTGGTTTTCTGTGCCGGTTCATATGCTTGAGGTTGACTAACGTGGAACAAACACATTATTATTAAGTATTTGTAAAGCGCCTGGCTACCCTTAGGCATCCCCGCGCTATCAGTGACAAGAAGAGTCAGAAGGCATGCCGATTATGTCAGATTCTGGAACAGCCAAGTCTCCAACTGTTTACGAAAGGTAAGATGGTGTGGGGTGGAGCGCAATTGAAGCGGGAGGGCGTTCCAGAGCTTGGCTGCATTATAGGAGAACATGCGGCCCCCGGATCGCAGTCTCTTAATTTTTGGGACCACTGCCAAAAATTGATCTGCAGACCGAAGACGTCTCATTGGGTGCTAAAAGGCCACCAGCGTGATTTATCTTGGGACCTGTTCCCCATAGCGTTTTATGAGCTATGCACAAAGCTTTGAACTTGATCCGCTCTGTTATCAGCTGCCAGTGAAGTTTTTTTAACACAGGCTTCACTGACTTACCGTGGGGCACAGGCCAGAGCAGTCTAGCTGCACAATTTTGTAGCACCTGTATTTTCTTTATAGTGGCCTTTGTGGTGCCCAAGTAAAGGGAATTCCCATAGTCCAGCCGTGACAGTACCAATGCCTGTACTATCACTCTTCGTGCCGGGACTGGGAGCAATGGGAGGATTTTCCGTAACATTCTGATGATTCAAAAGCATGTTGCGGCTAGCTTAATTGCTTGGCTATTGAAGTTCAGAGCTTTATCTAGCCAGACTCCTAAGCTTTTTATCTGCTCTTTGGGGGTTGGGCCAGCTTAGTCCTGCTGCCTCTATAGCCGCCCCGGGGTGGTTGCTTAAAATCATTAGCTCCGTCTTGTCTCCATTGAGTTTGAGACAAGACTGATCCATCCACAAGGCCACCGCTTCCATACATGCTTCAATGTTGATCCGTGACTTCTTGGGGTGCTTTAGCGCTACCACCAGTTGCGTATCATCCGCATAGGTGATAATTTGGATTCCATAAGGAAGGACTAATTCAGCCAGGGGTTTAAGATATACATTAAAAAGAGTGGGGCTCAATGATGAGCCCTGGGGGACTCCGCACGAGAGCTGTAAACATTTAGAAGTGCACTCCCCCTCGAACACCTGGAATGTTCTATCCTTCAGGAAGGATTTGATCCATGACAAGGCCTTGCCCGAGACTCCAACCATTCTGAGCCTGTCAATCGGGATGTTATAATTGACAGTGTCAAATGCGGAGCTCAGGTCCAGTAAGATGACCGCCACTGTCCCTCCTTGATCAAGAATTTTCCTGGATTCCTCCACAACTGCTAACAAAGCTGTCTCTGTCCCATGGTTTGGGCGGAAGCCTGTCTGGGTGGAATGCAGAAGAGAGTGATTCTCCAGGTGCTCTGAGAGGAGTTTATTTATATATTTTTTAAGTATTTTACTGGTCCCGGGAAGTAGAGAGACCGGTCGATAATTGCTCCACACCTCTGGGTCGAGGTTAGGTTTGTTCAGGAGAGCCTTTATCATGGCATGTTTCCATGTCAGTGGCACCTGTCCACTCGCTAGCGAGGAGTTTAAGACCTCCCAACAGGACCGGGAGAACAGTTCCTCCTACCTTGCGGAGTTTTTGGAGGGGTGCTGGATCGAGGGGAGAGCCTGATTTGACCTGGGCGAAGAGCTGTGATAACATGGTCATATCCAAACATGGAAAAACTTCCAGGCTGAGAGCGCTACTGCTCACGAGGTCTCTGTTCTGATCGGTCTTATCAGTACTTCTACTTTGGGGGAATGTGTTATAAATATCTAAAAAAAAAAATTATTAATAAACTCTGCGAGTTCATCGCATCGTGCTTGTGCGGAGTCGGAGGGGGGGATCCGGTGCACAGTATTTGGTGAGTTTTTTTAGTAATTTGGAATATTTCCCTGGGTGCATTTGCAGCTGCGATTATTTTTTTCTTCGTAGTATAGGGCTTGAGCTTTCTTTATCTCTGATTGATAAATTTTTATGGCCTCTCTAAGTCTGATTTTTTTTCTGCATTATAGTCTTTTCTCCATGCTCTCTCTAGTTTCTTACAATTTTGTTTGAGTTCTCTTAATTTAGGTGAGTACCATGGTGTATGTTTTTCCTTTGATTTTCCCCTCATCCATTTATGTGGGATCGTGACATCCAAAGCGGATTTGATCCAATGGTGGTAGTTGTCAGATGCTATGGTTGTATTGGTTTCTTCCACTGGTCTGGATCTCTCCAGTGTCTCAGACCAAGCTTCTGGCGATAGTTTTGCCCAGGGGCGAGCCTACAACTTGTCCCTTTATGTCCCCGCCCGCTGATATGTGGTATTCCAAATCATCGGGATTAGGAAATGGTCAGACCATGGCATGGGGACCGGGCTTTCTATATAGAGCTGTTAGTCATTTGAGAAAACTGGGTCCAGGATATGACCCTTTTCATGTGTGTGGCTAGACACGATTTGTATGAGCTGAATGGCCTGGAGACTGTGTACTAAGTCTGCTTCCCCCTTGTGGGTGTTCTCTACATGTAAGTTCATATCACCTAATAAAATCAGGTTAGGTGTTTTACATGCTAATCTAGCGGTGGCGTCTATTAGTGATTTTATAAAGTGACCCCTAGGGGACAGTACACCAGGATCCCTGAAAGGGTACAGGTTGCTGCGAAAGAAATCGAAAATGACATACTTTCACAGTCTAAAATAGTTCCCGTCTCAGTGCGTCCCCTCAGATGATTTTTCAAAATGATGGCGATTCCTCCTCCCTTTCTCTGCTCCCTATTGATCTTAAAATATGATAGCCAGGGGCCAGCGCTTTTATCACATCTGGGTCAGAGTCCTTATGAAGCCAAGTTTCTTTAAGAAACAGGATCTCTGGCTGTTCCTCAGTCAAAAGGGTGTTGATTTCTCCCGCATGTTTTGGGAGAGACCTGCAGTTAAGGAGGAGCATTTTGTATTTATTTTGCCGTTGTGTTATGGCATGTGTTGGTGTGGAGTTTGCCGGGTCAAAATGACAGTGCGCGCAACGTGTAGGGCCATATGTGCAGCTGATGGAAAGTAGGCATCTATCTAAGGTTGTGGGCCGCAATCTTTACAATTGCAAGGCCGAGTACCATTGCTTATCTTTTGGTTCTGGGCCAGGGGTTCTGGTCCCTGGTCCCGGCTGGGCGTGGACGGGCGCAGACGGGCTTGCCTTTGGCGCGCCCGCTGCGCGCGTCCGCGTTTGCATGCGACTTTATAGCTGCCTCTCCTTCCGCCTGGCATTTGTTTGATTTGTATCCACACTGGTTTAAGATCACCTTTGTAGCATGATGATAAATCTGTGGACAACTATGTTCTTCATATGTAACAATCTACATTGTGGCAAATTGTGTACTCTCGGGTTGAAAATTGTAAACCTGTTGCATTTAAAAATGCAGCATGAATTATTTTCTAAAAGAAAATGCAGCATGAAACACAATTGTGTTGCCCAATTATTTAAATATTTTGCTTAATCAATTTTCCTCTTGTGATGGACTGCGTAAACATGAATGCACTGACTTTCATAAATGTTGACAAATGTGGTAAACACCCTATAGTTAACAAATATGCATTGAAGGCCAGAAACCTTAAATATCAATAAAGTGCTATGTTGGTTATTAAAAGGCAAATTAAAATTGCACATATGAAACCGAGTATTCATTCCGTAGGAGGTAAAATGACCCTGGCCACCTTTATAGTATGTCACTAGTGGAAATCTGTGAGGCAGCCACTTGGAAATAACTGTAGAACTGTTGTCACCATTTTTGCCTTCTAGTAAATACAAAAGCAGGTACACAGGTTTGACAATGAGAATGCCTAATATGGCAACATATTTCTCTGCCTACCTGTTATTTACTGCTTGATAGTACTTGAAGTGGTAAATGTATTATGGCAATTTCCTGGTTTATTCAAGCCAAAAATAATGGTGCTATTTCTCATCATCCACTAGTGTTGTCACATTGATTTCTTAGCTTAAATTGTTGAAGATCCTTCTGTGTCTAGCATCGGGTAGGACTTCCTTACTAACATCATTTATAGGATATAAATTAAACTTCAACTTTTGCTTCTGAAAGGCCTGTGGTCTCAACTGACTGGAGGTTATTACAAGAAAGGGCTGCTTCGTTACTGGCAGAGGCTACAAAGTTTATCCTGCTTCTCTTCATCCTCCTGATGTCTCTATTCAGTTTATGGTGTCTCCTACGGAGTCAAGTCCAAACTGCTCGACATCATGGGTAGATTTATTAGGTTAATGGTCCCCCATTTATCAAAGATAAGCTTGTTCCTTACGCTCTACAATAAGCCTTGCCTGATCTTCTGCTAGTCCTTTTAACTGCAGCAGGTCTTCTGTGTTTTCAAAAAACAAATTCTTTAGTCTTAATATAATATCAAAAGGCGTATAAAGACTTGGTTAGGCAGATCAAGCAGGCAATTCCGATAACTGCTCCCCTGAAGATCAGGGACAAGAGTATTGTCCATGTTGCACTCTAAACCAGCCCCACGGCCAAGTTGCTATTTATCCAGGGTGGATTTCTCCTCCCAGAGATTTAGCTATTGATATCTTAATCATAGGATCGGTTTCTCATTTGTCACATTATCTCACCCCTCCATGCTCTTTAGTTTCCATTTCCCACTTCTCCCATATCTCCCAAAACATTTCTCTTTTCTCCAAAGAACTCTTACGATCTAGGGATTTTATCCTCTGAATTGATAGTACGAACTCAGTTTTTGTTGGAGGAATAGACCATACCCATTTTATCCATATCTCCCTTCTTGTCAGCAACATAAGAAACAAAAATCTTTATTTGTGTTAAAGCAACTTCACTCCTTTCTCTTCCACCCCAAATATAACCATAGCTAGGCTTACCTTGATGTCTTTATAATCTCGTTAACCGTCTTACCCACATCCTGCCAGAAGGTCACTATCGGAGGGCACCGCCAAAACGTGAACATAGTCTGCCTTTTCTTCTCCACATTTGGCGCATTTTCTCACATCTTGTCTCCCCATCTTGGACAGCTTCTTTGGTGTCCAGTATGCCCTGTGCACTGTGAAAAGATGGTTTTTTTCTGAGGGTTGCAGACTTTATGGTTGACCAAAAGGTAGTCCTCGATACTCGCCATAAGTCTTCTGACTGTCGACTTGGCAGGTCCCTCTTCCAGATCTCTCCCAGCATAGAAGATGGTTCTTCCCCCGCCTCGATCAGCATCCAGTACCATTTTGTAACCTCTTTCTTTTGAGGGGATCTTGTTTGATTCTCCATCTCAAAGTCCTTCCTTCCCCTACTTTCCTCAAATCACCTGCCCAACTTGACAATTGATAGTACTTAAACTTGGAAAGGAATCCTTTCGTTGATCTTTCTAAAGTTTCCCAAGCAACTAACCTTTAGTCCTGCAGAAATTGACCCCATTTATTTATTCCCGCTTGAACCAATGAAACTGCCAGTTTATCTAAAAGACATGTGTGAGTGCCTGGGGAATTCCATAATGGGGCTGAGGAGCAGTAATAGGTATTGCCAGGGACCGATTATCTGGTACCATATTTTACATGCGGCCTTTAGGGTCTTTAGCCTCACCCTTTTAAAATATTCAGGATAGCCGAACTTATATAGAAAAAATATCCACCTTCTGTCTCATTCCTTGTTAGGGCCTTAAAGTGGAGTATAGAACTCATTTTCCAAAAGGAGAGATCTAAAAGACCTAAACTGAAAGGCCCGACGGTAAATTAGGAGGTCGGGACCAGCGATTTCCCCCATATATCTTTCTACAACGTAACTTTTCAGGCAATCCTTACTCCTTTGGCTGACTAGATAAAGCTACTTAAAAGAGTCCAAATTGAAATCTAGGGGAATTACATCAATAATAAAGGTAAACTTTGGTAATATGGCCATTTTTAGTAGATTTGATCTTTCTAGAAAAGTTAGAGGAGACTACTCCAGGTCTTCAATAGACTTAGTTTCGTTTTTACCTTTGTAAAGTTTTTCTGGGCCAGATTATTAAGATCCTGTACCACCTGAATCCCTAGATATCTGATCTCGTGTTTCACCAAAGGGCTAAAGCAGTGCGTGTTCCACTCCATAATTTAAGTCTTTTGTTGGTTGACTAAATACCCTGATACTTTCCCAAATTCCTCTACGGTTTTAAAGATCACTGGGAGGGATTTCACCATTTCACTAGTATAGATCATTGTTATCCGCATAGAGGCCCACATTCTTTTCCCAGCCTCTACTCTTAAAAGGACTTATGTTCGAATTTGCTCTTATTTTATTTGCCAGAGGCTCAATGTATATGTTGGAGTAAGGGGGACAAAGGGCATCCCTGGCGAGTCCCTCTTTTGATTATCATTTGATCTGGAAGATTCCCATTTACCAGGATCCTAGCGGTAGGGTTACTATAAATCACTGGCACTGCTCTAGAGAATTCCTCCACCAGATCGTGTTGCCTAATTGTCCATTGTAAGAAGGGCCAAGTTAAGGAGGGTCAGTGGAGTTTTACTTGCTGTAGCTAAATCTATTGTTCCAAGCAACTCATGTTAAATCATGTAGTTATCTCCCTTTAATGAAACCCTTTTGATCGGAGTGAATCAATTGGCCAATAACTCTCCAATTGTTTTGCCAATGTCTGTGTATATATCTTATAATCGCAATTAAGAGAGATCGGTCTGTATGATTCACAGAGCTTTGCGTTCTTATTTGGTTTTAGAATAATGCTAATCATTGCTTCCTCTGAGGAGTGTGGACGTTCTTTTCCTTCTAAAAAGGCAGCATTTATCATTTCCCTATACCATGGGGCCAATTCTTCTTTCAGGGCTCTATATAATTCATTGGGGAGGCTGTCTGGACCTGATGCTTTCCCTTTTTTCATTTTTCCCAATACCGATCTTACTACTTTTAAGCTTATCTCCAAACTGAGGAATTCCTTTGAAATTGCGGACAGCCTGGGGGTTTTTATTTCCTATAAGTAGTTTTGCAACTGTTCCCTAGTTACTGCTGTAATTTCGTTACAAATTTTTAAAGAACTGTACAAAAGCCTCCTCCAATTTTTTTATCATCTTTACACGATTTACCCGGTTTGGGATCTAAAATTTCTACAATATTGTTCCTATTAAGTTCTGATTTTGTTTTCCAGGCCAGCAGTTGTCCGCAACCCTCCCCGTATTCATAGTGAGATAGCTTACTAGCCTCCCATCTTTTCTTAATTTCTTATTCTAGAAAACTTGATAAGCTGTATTTAGCTTCCTGCAAGTTTCCCTGTATTTGAGCCTGGCCCTGTGCTTTCAGGGAGTTATCTAGTTCCTTAGTGAGCTTAGTTATAATAAATTCAAGTCTCTCAATGTTGGCTTTTCGTTCCCTACTCTGGCCAATGGCGAGGTTAATTAGTCGTGCCCTTATAAAAGCTTTGTACGTGTCCCAAACTATGTGCTGCTGGGCTGAGAACTTATTAAACTGGAAGAATTCATTTGTTTCTTTATTGAAAATCTCAATTTACCATTCATTAGTAGGACATGATTTGAAGTCCATCTCTTTTGTATCAAGGATTGAGTTAAGTTAAACTCTAAGTTCACCGCTGAGTGGTCTGGGAGATGTTCTACTATATGCTCTACTTTGGAGACTTTATTGCTAAGACTTCTGTTTACTAGAAAATAGTCTATTCTCGAAGAAGGCCCATATTTTTTATTTTTAAACGTAAATCTGTCATCTTTACTGCCTTTTTCCCTCCAAATATCTATCCGCGATCTTCCATCATAAGTTTCATAGAAGCTCTCATTTTTGGGGTATTGACTATTTCTAGGGGAAGATTAATCTAGGATTGGATCGATCAAGACATTAAAATCACCCCCCCAAAATAATGGAAACATTCATATGCAGGAGAAGGTTCTATAACTCCTGAAGGGGCACTGGGTCATCAATATTGGGCCCATAATATAATATCCTGAGATAGCGAACCAATTGCCATACAACCTAACTTTGGTTACAGTCCATCTCCCCCTTTTATCTACCATACATTCCCCCAAGCATGCACTAATGGATTTTTTTAAATAGGATAGCCACCCCTTTAGTACAACGCTCCTGATCTGTGTACACAATGTTCAACCCCTTTTTGTTTTTTTTAATATCTTAATCCATTCTTATTTCAACAGATGGGTTTCTTGTATTATCTCACTGCTTGATAATCTCTAGTACTCCAAAGTTTTCCTTCACCTGCTAACCACCCTAAGGCAGTTGACATTCCAAGTTAAAATCCCTATGGTCCTATCTTTAGGTGCATCTGTCATTTTTCCATCTTGGTGTGCATAGGGGAGGAGAAAAAACCAAATTCCCTGTAGGGTCTGCTGTTTTCTTTGTCAATGAGGACCTTCTTTTTTCCCCCCATATGCTCCCCCACCCTGTGCTAAAAATAACACAACTTCATGTGTAAACGTGCCCCTTGGAGGTCCCCCTTTCGAGTTCTCCTAACCTTCCGGTATTTATTAAACTGAATTATTTTTGGTGTGCTTTGATTTGATCGATCAGAGTTTCCATCTCTTTTGAGTCCTTTATATTATGCATTTTATTACTCCACATTATCCTCAATGTGGCAGGGAAACGCATCTGGTTGTGGCTCCCAATGATCTTAACTCCTGCATGAATTTACCAAACTCGCATTGCCTTTCCTGGGTAGATCTAGATATATCTAATCTGATTTTAAAAGACCATTCTCCCTTTGTATACGTGCCCGCTTTGATGGCCTCTGTTAGTATTCTTTCTTAAAGAGTTTATGTTTTAAAATGTATTAGAATCTTCCTCTGCGCCTTCCTAGCTGTAGATTTGTGAAAGGGATCTCGGTGAATGTTTTGTATGTCTGCCACAAGCGTGCTAGTCTCAAGAATTGGGATGAACTCTTAGTAAACCTATCATAAATCTTTGTTATCCCCTTCAAAGCCTTCTGGGGCATTAAAAATCCTTGTTATTTCTTCGTGCATTATTCTCAAGAGTCTCAATCTTTTCTCTTAAGTTCTCTTCACCTGCTCCAATGGGAGAGATTTCTTTTTGATTTGTTTCAACCTCCCTATTCAGCTTCTCTACTGAGACTTCAGTAGTTTCCAATCTTTCCACTAAAGAGTTTACCTTTCTCTCAACTCTCGCACACCTCATGTATCTTCTCCGATGTATTAAATCGCTCTTTTATTTGTAAAAAAAAATGTAAATGTAAATCCGTATTTGTAAAGCGCGAACTACTCACCCTTACGGGCTCAAGGCACTGGGGGCCGTCGTGGAAATTAAGTGCGCTATTGCCCAGAGTCGCAGGGTGCTGAGCTGCCGCCGGAGCCGGGGATCGAACCGTGAGCCCTGTGCTCCGGAATCAGCTGCCCTGGCCGCTGCACCACACCTCTCCACAATTTCACTAAGTAGGGAGGTTATCATGTTTCCACCTCCAGATGCGTGCCCTTTTCTGCTTACTAAGGAGGTTCGGGGTGCAATGTTTGACACTTATCCTGTGATTGTTCCTCTAATTCTTTGTCTGCCAACACCTGAAATCTATTTGAGGTCTCTAGGTTTCCCTGGTTACCAGTTACGTATAGGGCAGACTCACTTCCCACTGCCTCTGCCATGTCTACTTGGTGTTGGTGTTTACGTTTGTAAACCTGTATGTCTGGTGGCGGTGATAAATTAAGATGACCCCTCCCTTGAGATTGCACTTCAAAATAATACCGCAAGGAAGGAGTGATTTTAACTTCAACTGTTTTTTGTCCTTTTCGCCCTCCTTTCACTATTCTCCGGTCCTCTGGTGGATTATCCAGTCTGTTTGTTGAAGGGAGTAAAATAGTGGTGTCCTGTTGTGACTGTAATTTTAGGATTTGGTCTGATGCAAAAGGAGTCTCTAGCTCCCTTCAACCTCCTTACCTCTGTTAGGTTTTATTACTCCTGGATTGCCTGTTCTTTTCCCGGATACCGGGGACCTAGTAGCAACTCGTGCAGGTTTCCTCCCACTTTTTTTCTTTGTAGGCTTTGTAGAAGTCCTATATATGTCGTCATCCTTTTGTGTTTCCAGTGTTGTCTCCCTGTCACCACTCGAATTGCTCCCGGACTGAATGGCATGCCGATCCCAGGATAGCCGTGCAGCTGCCTCCGCCCACACTCCGACTCCGCGTCGGAGGAGAATGCCCACGGCCGCCCAGACTTCCTCTTGCAGTGCCGTTGCTGAGAGTTGCATGCGCGCCGTACGGGCGGTTTCAAGTGATCCTTCATAGCACTTTCTTCCACCCAAGAGGACCCCCACGTTACTCCGTACACCACTGCACACTACCGACGCTTTACTCACGGAAGGTAGCGGAGCTCCCGGCCCACTCAGCCGCCAGCCACCATGTTCCCAGTTTACATCGACATCGTTGAAGATTTATTAGGTTAATGCTCCCCCATTTATCAAAGATGAGCTTGTTCCTTACGCTCTGAAATAAGCCTTGCCTGATCTTCTGCTGGTCCCTTTTGCAGAAGCAGGTCTTCGGTGTTGTACACTTTCCAGGGGCTTTCTCTTCTGAGACATCCGAAGGGGACAATGCGAGTGCTCTTACGAAACTGCTATCTTTCAGTTATCCGGGAAATGTGTGCAGGGAGATACACGTATGTGTGTATGTATGTATATATGTGTATGTGTATATGTATGTGTATGTGTATATATATGTGTATGCATGTGTGTGTGTGTATATATATATATATATATATATATATATATATATATATATATAGTGTGTTCTAAGGCGTAATAATTCATGAATAGCAATGGGATGTGTACTTAATAACTGGCACATCTGAAAGAGACACGTTAGTGACAGATTCCTTACCTTAGAATATCCCCAGGCGTCAGGCTGGATCCGGAAAGTTTTTGCGTAGCAGTACCCTTGCGCGTCGGTAGGCGGCGTCGTGCGGCTCCGCGTCCGTCGTCGGCGTCGTGATCGCCGGGATGACGTCGCGGGCAGTACTTAGGCGCCGCCCCTGCGCGCTGACGTCAGTTCTTCTTTTTCCGCGCCAGCAAGCGCAGATCCGGGAAGAGCAGTGCCCTAGTCATTTTTTGACTAAGTTTTTTGGTGAATTTTTTCACTGTTTTTTCTTCCAATCTACTTCAAGGTGTCGTAGGGATGCCCGGGTTTAAACGTTGCGGTGACTGTGCTCGGATGATGTCCATCACAGACCCGCATCGGGAGTGTCTCTTCTGCCTCGGCCGAGGCCACGACAGAGTCTTGTTCCGACTGCCGGGCCCTCAATCCGAAAGCTTTGCGAGAGCGGTCTCGAAAGCTCCTCGAGGCCCGGCATTCGGCTCCGCGCGCCCCGGTCGCGTGAGAGGTCCAGGGGTCGATCGCGGAGTCCACACCGGTCGTCGGCATCGAAGTCTTCTTCGTCCGGTAAGTCCAAACACAAAAAGTCCAAAAAGCATCTTCGCTCTAGGACTTCGCCTCGCCGGTCTCGCGACTCGGCTGAGGCCCCTCCCGGCACCGTCCCCGCGGCCCCGGACATGCCTGAGGAGTCGCACCCGCAATACCAGTCCTTCCCGGGTTCGGGTGCGGATCCGGCCCAAGTACAGAACTTCCTGTCGGCCATGGCCCGCCTCTTCGGGCCTCAAGGTCCCTCCGGTGCGCCTTCGGGCCTCGCGGGCCCTGATGGGGTTGCTCCGGCGTCGCCGACGGCCCCGGCGTCGCCCGTGCCTCCTGCCTCGATCCCGGCTCCGGCCTCGATCCCGGCTCCACAACCCCCATCGACGCCGGTCGACCTAACGACACCTCCGCCGGCGCCGATGTCTCCGGTGCCGTTCTCAACGCCGCCTGGGGCTCCGGGCGGCGTCGTCCCCCAGTTCCTTCCGGCTCCGGACATGGACCCGGACCGACGCCGATGGGACCTTGGGTCCCAAATGTCCCTCCTCCTCCTTATTTTAAACCAGAGGAGGACCAGGAGGACTGGGAGGGCTCTGATGACCCTCTGACACAACAGTGTCAGTACGATGAGGACTGGACAGAGGGTCTAGGGGATGCCAGTGGTCTAGATACTTCCCCTGACACTGGCATGCTGTCTCCTCCCGTGGCTACGGAGGAGGGAGCCAATTTTGCAACGGTGTTGCGTAGGGCGGCTGGGGCCTTACGTCTCCAACTCCCTACTGTGGCGGTCAAGACTAATCTTGACAGAGGTGCTTCAGCCGGCAGCCTCCTCTACGGAGACTGTGCTGCCGTTTAACGACGCCCTCACTGACGTTCTTTTGGGCGCCTGGTCCAAGCCCAACACAGGGGCTCCTGTGGATAGGAACGTGTCCCGACGCCATCGCCCAGCTCCGGGCGACCCCTGTTTCTCTCTGTCCACCCCACTCCTGAGAGCTTGGTTGTCCAAGCCTCCGCTTCCCAAACCGCCTTCCCTACCGCCCCTCCGGATAGGGAATCCAAACGCCTGGATCAATTTGGGAAGAAGGGTTTTTCTTCCTCCAGTGCTGGCTTACGGTCCATCAACACCGCTTGTCTTTTGGGCCGATATACCCACTCCTTGTGGGATTCGGTGGCGACTGTCTTGCCCCAGTGTTCTGAGGAGGTCCAGACACTGCTTTCCCGCGCCATTGCGGAAGGAAGGGATGCGGCCAAATACACCATACGATGTGGCCTTGATACCGCCGACTCGCTGGGCAGGTCTATTGCAACGACGGTGGCGCTGCGACGCCACGCCTGGCTGAGAACCACTGGTTTTCAGGGGATGTCCAGAATACTCTCATGGACATGCCCTTTGATGGAGTCGGTCTTTTGGGTCCAAACAGACCATGCGTTGGAGCGCTTTAAGGACTCACGGGCTACTGCCAAGTCCCTGGGCCTTTCTGCTACACGCCCTCCGCTGACTTCTGCTTTTCGCCCCTATCGTGGCCACGGTAGGGGCGCCCGTCACGTCAGCAGCCCAGCCACCGGCCCGCGCAGCAGGCGTCTTCGCGTGGCCGAGGACGTGGATTCCGCCGTGGCGGATCGGGCAACCAGCGTGCGGGTCAGGCCACCACCTCCAACCCGTCCGCGGCCTCCAAGCCCTCCTAGTCCCTCCTTTCAGGTGCACAGCACGCCAGTAGGGGGCAGGGTCCGCCATCACCTTCCCCACTGGCGTACCATCACCTCGGACAGGTGGGTCTTGGACATTGTCCGAAGGGGCTACTCCCTCCCCTTCGAGACCACCCCCCAGCCATGCCACCTCAATTCCACCGCATGTCAGGGGATCACTTGGTACTTCTGCAGAAGGAAGTCACGGCCCTCTTGGCCAAGAGGGCCATCGAGCATGTTCCGACCCCAGAAGTAGGGCGTGGTTGCTACGCCCACTACTTCCTGGTGCCCAAAAAGGACAAGGAGGACATGCGTCCTATCTTGGACCTCCGGAACGTCAATTGCTTCCTCCGGAAGGAGAAGTTCAAAATGCTCACCCTAGCTCCGGTCTTGACTGCCCTCGACCCTGGAGACTGGTTGGTAGCGTTGGACTTGCAGGACGCATATTTCCACATCCCCGTCCTGCCGGCCCACCGGCGTTACCTCCGGTTCACGGTAGGCCCCGAGCATTTTCAGTTCACCGTGCTCCCCTTTGGCCTTACCAGTGCCCCTCGGGTGTTCACGAAAGTGATGGCGGTGGTCGCAGCTCATCTGCGCCGGGCAGGGGTTTCAGTCTTCCCCTACCTCGCCGACTGGCTGCTGAAGGCGGGCTCGTCCCAGGCAGTCGTCTCCCACCTCCAGACTACGGCCGAACTCCTGCACTCGCTGGGGTTCTCCATCAATGTGCCGAAGTCGCATCTGATTCCTTCTCCACAGCTCCTTTTCATCGGAGCAGTTCTGGACACGACGCAGTTTCGGGCCTATCCTCCCGAACGGCGAGTCCGGGATATTCAGGCTATGATTCCGATCTTTCAGCCTTTATCCTGGGTTTCGGTACGGATGACCCTGAGCTGCTGGGCCTCATGGCCTCCTGCTGGTCAATCATGCCAGATGGCATATGCGGGCTCTGCAGTGGGACCTGAAGTTCCAGTGGGCGCAGCACCAGGGCAACCTGTCCGATCACGTCCAGATCTCGGAGGGGACTGCAAAACAGTTGCAGTGGTGGCTCTCGAACCGGCAATGGGTCATGGGCAGATCCCTCTCCCTTCCCCAGCCAGAGCACACAGTTGTGACGGACGCGTCCCTTCTGGGATGGGGCGGTCACATGGGAGAGGCGGAGATCAGAGGCCTCTGGTCTCCGGGCGGAGTCCCGGCTCCATATCAACCTTCTGGAGCTCCGGGCGATCCGACTTGCACTCAAGGCATTCCTTCCCTCTGTCAAAGGGAAGGTAGTGCAGGTATTCACAGACCACACCACCGCCATGTGGTACTGCAACAAACAGGGCGGGGTGGGGTCGTGGACCCTTTGTCAGGAGGCTCTGCGCCTCTGGACATGGCTGGAACATCCGGGCATGTTCCTGATGGTTCAACACCTGGCAGGTTCCCTGAACGCCAGGGCGGACGAACTCAGCCGCAGGTGCATGATGGATCACGAATGGCGTCTTCACTCGGAAGTGGCGCAAGGACTCTTTCTACAGTGGGGAGAGCCTTGGTTAGATCTATTCGCCACCGAAAAGAACGCGCAATGTCATCAGTTCTGCGCGTTGGAATTTCCAAGGCGGCACTCGCTCGGCGACGCTTTTCGTTGCGAGTGGAGTTGCGGTCTGTTGTACGCCTTTCCGCCTATACCACTTCTACCCAGAGTGTTGAAGAAGATTCGGCACGACCGGGCCCAAGTCATTCTTGTGGCTCCGGACTGGGCTCAAAGAGTTTGGTATCCCGAGCTACTCAATATGAGCGTAGATCCCCGATCCGTCTGCCTCTTCGGGAGGATCTTCTGTCGCAGCAGCAGGGGACGGTCCTCCACCCGAACCTGTCCAGTCTACACCTGCTTGCGTGGAGATTGAGCGGCGGCAGTTGATTCCTTTCGACTTGCCTCCCGAAGTTTGTGATGTGATTCTGGCAGCCAGGCGTCCCTCCACTAAGGTGGTATACGCCTGCAGGTGGAACACATTTGTGGCATGGTGCACAGCAAAGGCTGTGAATCCCCTCTCTGCCCCTCTTTCTGAGGTTCTTCTGTTCCTCCTTTCACTGGCCCAACAGGGTTCTGCCCTGGGTACCATCAAGGGTTATCTTTGTGCTATCTCGGCCTTCCTCAGGCTCCCTGATCAGCCCTCCCTTTTCAAGTCCCCTGTTGTTAACCGGTTCTTAAAAGGCATTACTCATCTCTTCCCTCCTGTTCCGTTTGTGATGCCTCAGTGGGACTTGAACTTGGTTCTTACCTTTTTAATGTGCGCTCCCTTTGAGCCTCTACATAACTGTCCTCTTCGTCTTCTAACTCTGAAGACAGCCTTTCTGGTGGCCATCACCTCCGCTCGGCGGGTGAGTGAGCTCCAGGCTCTATCTTGCAAACCTCCCTTTCTGTCTGTTCATCCAGACAAGGTTGTTCTTCGGACGCGTCCGTCCTTCTTGCCAAAGGTGGTTACTGCTTTCCACATTGGGCAGACCATCACTTTGCCCACCTTCTTTCCGCTTCCGCATCCTTCCAGAGAGGAAGAGAGGCTCCACCGTCTGGACCCAAAACGTGCGCTCTCCTTCTATATTGACCGCACAAAACACTTCCGGGTGGATGACCAGCTCTTTGTTGGCTACGTGGGCGCCAAAAAAGGTCGGGCGGTGCACAAACGAACCATCTCCTGCTGGGTTACCTTGTACATCAAGACCTGCTATTCTTTGGCTAAAAAGGAGCCTCCTGTTGGGCTGCGTGCCCATTCCACCAGGGCAACCGCTGCTACCACGGCCTTGGGCCGCGGTGTTCCGCTGCCGGTTATCTGTCAGGCAGCTACGTGGGCCTCGCTGCACACGTTTACAAAGCATTACTGCCTTGACAGTCAGGTTCGGAGGGACGGCTTCTTTGGCCGTTCTGTCCTCCAGGACTTCCTTGTCTGATCTTTGTTCGCAGACCCACCACCGGGGTTGGTATTGCTGGGGTATCTATTCTAAGGTAAGGAATCTGTCACTAACGTGTCTCTTTCAGATGCACAAGTTACTAACTTGTGTAACGATATATCTGTAAGAGACAGTAGTTAGTGACAGATTCCTTACCGCCCACCCATCCTCCCCGTTCTGCGAACTGATTTCTAGGGTTAAGGACATCCCTTTCAGGGCCCTAGTATTTTTCAGACACCTATGTCAGCTTCTTGCATGGCTCTGCGTTCCTGGCGCGGAAAGTCGTGTACAGAACTGACGTCAGCGCGCAGGGGCGGCGCCTAAGTACTGCCCGCGACGTCATCCCGGCGATCACGACGCCGACGACTGACGCGGAGCCGCACGACGCCGCCTACCGACGCGCAAGGGTACTGCTACGCAAAAACTTTCCGGATCCAGCCTGACGCCTGGGGATATTCTAAGGTAAGGAATCTGTCACTAACTACTCTCTTACAGATATATTGTTACACAAGTTAGTAACTTGTGCATTAGATATAGGCTGGAACGAGCCGAACATCTTCGAGAACAGTAGAATGGTACTTGTCATCCTTAGAACGTTTGCATTTTAATGGGCTGTTGTGCAAGTGCAACTCCCAGCCCAGAATGGGGTCTAGGGAGTGGAGACTGCGTACTTTACGCAGTAATAGCTGATCTTTGTTAGTGTAAAGCACTTAAATTAATAAAACCAATGAAAGCACTTATCACTTTAAAAACGTTAGCAGTTCAAAGGGCCTTTTTTGTGCAATAATATATCCCTGGCTTAGAACTAAGTAAATAAGATGATACTGTACTTAACTGAAAGGATAAGCACCAGGCACTTTAAATTTATCATAGAAGTGGATGATTGTACTTTACAAAAAGGGTCAGTATTAGTCACTTTTAATTCATCATATAAGTGAAATGTGACCAACTTGTAGGACATGGATACATTGGGCTGTATGTATTCCGTGAATGTGAAAGTGCAATGGATTTAAATGAATTAATAAGTTCAATGAAAGGCACTTGTCACTTTAAAAGCATTGTTACCATAAAGGATCTATCTGTGCAATAATACATAATTTCTTTAACAAATATCAGCACTTTAGTGGAATCCATATACAATGGCACATTCTGGGTCTGGAAATACATAAAGGATAATGAAAATGTACTTTATAGAATTAATTTGTTCCTGGTACCATTCTAGTAAGGTGATGAAAAAGTTAAAAAAAAAAAAAAAGCTTAAATACATGCCAATGTGGAAATTACGCCGAATTTTAATTACAAAGAAAAGGAAATGACCAATTGCAATTATATAGTTAAAAATGTAATTACAAATATGATTTACTTGAATGCTTTAAGATGTGTTTAGACATGAACTGTGTAATCGCATGAATGACTTAATGGTTTGTTTGTTTTTAGTAATGGGAGGGGTTTAGAACCCCTTTTCTAAACTCATTATCACTGTTTGAACTCCTTGGCCAGTCGAAGGCTCCGGCTGAAATGCTTCACATTTTAGTTTATCACCACTTGCACTTTGTGGAAAATGCAAAATAAATAAGCAAAAGAAGTGTCAAAGCCTTATCTGGTCGTGCTGCCTCTTTCTTCATAGTAGCTTGTGGTATGGAATATCTGGAGAATGCGGCTTGAGGAGATATATATATTTTTGCAGCGTGAATCTTTCTGGATTCACTATGCTGTGCATTATTCCGCCATCTCGTGGTTGGGTCCGGAATTGTCGTATTTTCCTCTTTTTTTTTATTTATATATTTTTTCCGTGGCCCAGGTGGGCGTCGACATACCACCATTTGGTGTCCCTTCGTGACGTTGACGCGCTTCCTGCGGAAGCTCCCCCCTGTGGCCGCCATTTTCAGATTCTATTTTCTGCCGTTGGGTCTGGGTCGTCCAAGAAGGAGCTCCAGAACTTTGGAGAGAGAATCACCGGAAAATCAGAGAAGTCTACAATCTGTTACCGGACTGCGAAGCAACTAACCTGGGCAACGAGGAAGGAGGAGAACATCCGAAGCTTCGACGTTCCACGGGGGATGCGCATACAGGGGGCTCCCTGAGCGCGGTAATGGACAAAACTCCGTTCAAATTTTGCGAAAATTGCCGACATAAATACGCACCGAAGGGCCAGCATCCAGTCTGCAACCTCTGCCTGCCGCTCGACCACCGAAGAGAGGACTGCAACGCCTGCTCGGCGTTCACACCGAAAACACTCAGAGTAAGAGAGAGACCACGAAGGGCTAACTACGCCATGCAGGGGCACCTCCATCGCTCCGAGACTTGGAACTTTCCAGTGGAGAAGAGGACAACCTCGCTGAAGACGCGAAAGACGTTGAGGCCGAAAACATGAGGAAGGAGGTAAGACTCATCGAATCCCAGACCATCGACAGACACTCGGAGTGAGTCCAAATCCTCCCACAAAGGAACATTGCCGTCGAAGTCCTCGATGCTAGCAACTGCTTCCAAGGGAAAACAGCCCAGTGGATCCTTGGCTAAGGACTCCCAGTCGGCAAAAGGACAAGGCAAGGCCGTCAAAGGCAGGTCTCCAAGATGACCACTCGACGCCCAGAAAAGAAGGCCCTAAACAAATTACATCTTCGACGTCGACCTCGAAGCGAAAGCCTGAAATTCTCGACGCCGAGCAAGCGGCCGAGATGGACAAAAAGAGGAAGAGGCTCGAAGCCGAAATGGCGAGCATCCTACAGAAAAAGAGGGACTTCGAGGACCTAATGAGGCAGTTCATAATCCCATCGAAGCCCGCGGTCAAAGCCGAAAAAGACGCCAAAGACCTTCAGGTGCCTAACACGCCAGAGCTAGCCGAAGAACAGGGAGAAGCGGACCTGTACTACTTCGGCGTTGAAGGCGAGGAAGAAGAACACTCATACCAGGGCTCGACACCATCGAAGGCGCAAGACTTGCAGTGGCAAGATCTCGACGCCGATTCGCCGGAAGAGGGGGTAGATTCCTACCCTTCGAGGCCTTCGCCGCCGGATGACATAGGGATCTACAACCAGGTCATCAAAAGGGCTGCAGACACCTATGGAGTACAGCTGGAGGAGGTAAGACCTCAATCTTGTTTTCTGCTGGAGACTGTTGCCAACACAAACAAGGAGTCAGTTCTTACCCATGCTCCCAAGTGTGCTGGACCAGGGTAAGGAGGCTTTCAAGGAGCCAGCAATATGTAAATCAGTTACTCCAAGAGCTGAGAAAAAATATAAGCACCTCTCAAAGGACCCCATGTACATTAGGGGATCAGTAACACCAGATTCCATCATTGCATCCACGGCTAGGAAAAGGGCCAACATCCCCACAAATACAGGACCACCTCCTGACCAGGAGAGCAAGAGAATGGACCTCATGGGGAGGAAAGTGGAAAGGAGTGTGGCAATACAGTGGCGTATCGCAAACTCAAACGCCCTCATCAACAGGCACGCATACCAGCACTGGGAGGAAGTTGGAGAACTCCTCAAACACCTGCCGGAACAGTACCAAAGGAGGGCAAGCCACCTGGTAGAGGAAGGAAAAAACATGGCCAACACATGTTTGAAATCGACCCTGGACGCAGCTGAGACTTCCAGCCGACAAATGATGATTGGGGTGACGGAAAGAAGGAATGCCTGGCTCAGAATTTCAGGCTTCAAGCCCGAAGTCCAAAACAACATCCTCAACACACCTTTTAATGGGGAACAACTTTTCGGCCCCACAGTGGACGAAAAACTTAACCAGCTCAAGAAAGAAAATGAGACAGCAAGGTCCATGGGGGCGTTGCAGTTCAGAGGAATGAGAAGGGGAACACCTTCAAGAAGACCAGCAGGTAGGGGGAATCACCAACCAGCTACAACACATCAATCATTCCAGCAAGGCTACCAGGGGGGGGGGGGGACCCAAGGGCACCCCCAGGGACTGCAGCAACAAACATGGCAGTATCAGCCCCGGGGCCAGTCCTTTCGCGCGCACGCAAGAGGACGAGGAAATACTCCAAGAGGAGGCCAACAACCCACCTCCAAGTGACTTCACTACAGAACCGTATTCAACAAGGGAGATAAGCCTGAACCTTACATTTCTAATGTGTTGTATTGATTGTTTTATGAATGTATAGGATTTGGATATGACTAGACTCTTGTCTTTTTCATGCTTGAATAAATAACAAAAAACGAAATTTTCATAAATAAAAAGGTATAAATAAAATACCGGATCAAACAAAAAGCAATGTGTTTGGCCATAATGTGAATTTAATAACGTTCACAAATAACGCAAGGTTCAGCCTTATCTCCCTTGTTGAATACAGTTCTACGGCCCTGCCTGTGCCTTGCCCCCTGGGCCTAACTCCCCCTTTTTTCACTACAGAACCGGCACACAACCAGTTAACATCTCCAGGGTGGTGCCAAGCATCAAGACAAAGAAACAATACCAACAGAAAACATACAGTTCCTCCAACACACAACACTAGTTGGAGGCAGAATAAAGGACTTCTTCCAGGACTGGGGGAAGATCACAACAGACGGATACTAAACATCATAAAACACGGCTATTGCATAGAGCTGCAAACACAGCCTCCAAACAGAAAACCAAGGAAAAGAGTTCACTCAGCAAAAGAGCTTTCTCATTTGTTGCAAGAAGCACAGGAGCTTCTAAACAAACAGGCCATAGAAGTAGTACCATACTGGGAAAGAAGCAAAGGGGTCTTCTCCACTTACTTCCTCGTACCAAAGGTGGGCGAAACACTACGTCCAATTCTGGACTTGAGGTACATAAACAAGTACATAAGGACACAAATTCAAGATGACATCTCTACAGTAAGTCATACCCCAGATACAGGAAGGGGAGTACATGGCCACTTTAGATCTAAAGGACGCTTACCTTCACATACCAATCAACAGAAGACCCAAGCACCTGCTAAGGTTTCTAATCAACAACATTCACTACCAGTTCACTGTACTACCATTCGGACTAAAATCAGCACCAAGGGTGTTTACAAAATGCCTAGCAGCAGTAGCAGCACACTTAAGGAGGCAAGAGATATACGTATATCCATACCTCGACGACTGGCTGGTAAAGGCAAACTCATACAACGCCTGCCAAAGGGCCATTCAGGTGGTGATACACACACTAGTGCAACTAAGGTTCTCAATCCATTGGGAAAAATCATCCATAGAACCAGAACAGGTGAAGAATTTCTTGGGAGCAGAGATCGACACCAGGCAGGGCAAGGTGTTTCCAAGCACAAAGAGGATTTCAGCAATTCTGAAGGAGACACAGCTTTACCGCAAGGGGCAAGCTCTGACCGTGAGGAAAGTGGGGAAACTGATGGGAATGATGGCATCATGCATACATTTAATTCCCAATATTCGACTCCACATGAGACCCTTCCAAGAATGGATTCAGCAGCAATGGTCACAGGCTATAGGGAGCTAGGAGGACCTCAGTGGTTGTCACGCATACAGTACATCAAGAGATAGTGGTGGAACAAGGACAAATTAATAAAAGGGGAAATCATTCTCACAACCAGCTCCAACAGTGACCATTACAACAGATGCATCCCAACTAGGATGGGGAGCACACATGAGCAACCTCAAAGTGAGGGGACTGTGGGCACAGCAGGATGCGGTGAAACATCAACTATCTAGAACTGAAAACAGTGTTCCTAGCCTTAAAAGCCTTTCAGACACAGCTGTACGGAACGAGGGTATTGATTCAAACAGACAACACCACCACAATGTTCTATATAAACAAGCAAGGAGGTACACGATCAGTGGCACTATCCCGGCTAGCACAGGAAATATGGAAATGGGCTATTGCAAGACAAATAGACCTACTAGCAATACATCTCCCGGGAAAGGACAATGTGGAGGCAGACCGGCTCAGCAGACAGACGTCCGCATCCCACGAATGGGAAATCAACCAGCAAGAAATGCAGAAGATATTCAGAAAATGGGGAACACCGCAAATAGACCTATTTGCAACACGCCAAAATGCCAACACTTCGCATCCAGACAGCCGTGTGAACAGTCCCAGGGGAATGCGCTATGGATAAGCTGGTCAGGGACATTTGCATACGCTTTTCCCCCGATACCACTGCTACACAGGGTACTCAACAAATGCAGAACAAGCAACATGACGCTGATTCTAATTGCACCACAATGGGCCAGACAAACTTGGTTCTCACAAATAATACAAATGGCACAGGAGCCAGCACACAAGTTCCCAAAAAGAAGGGACCTGTTGACTATGCAGGACGGAGAAGTGCTGCACCCAGAGCCAGAGAGCCTCAGCCTAGCTGCATGGCTCCTGAGGACTTAGAATTTGCACACCTAGGATTACCAGCAAGTACAATGGCAGTGTTAAGGGAGGCCAGAAGGCCGACCACACGAAAGTGCTACATAGCAAAGTGGAAAAGATTCACACAATGGTGCATTAAGGAAAAGCTACAAAGAAGTATTATTAGGGAAACAACTGTACTAAAATACCTGACGCATCTGCTACACAACAAACTAAGTTACACATCGCTAAGGGTGCACCTAGCGGCGATAGTAGCCTACACAAGAGGAGAAACAGGAAAAAGTTTCTTCACGTCACAAGTGGTAAAAAGATTTCTGGAAGGGGCCAAAAGGATAGCCTCCCCATAAAGGGTACCACCGCCACAGTGGAACCTCAACGTGGTACTGGCTCAATTAATGAAGGCGCCATTTGAACCTACGCATAAGGCAACACTGCATATGCTCACGCCTAAGACAGCCTTTCTAGTAGCTATCACTTCACTGCGCAGAGTAAGTGAATTACAAGCGCTTACACTACAGGAGCCATACCTGCAAATACATAGCGACAGGATTGTAATGAGAACCGACCCACACTTCATGCCAAAGGTGGTATAAAGGTTCCACATCAATCAAACAATCCAGATACCGAGTTAGTTTTTTCCAAAAACCAACCACAAACGCAGAAAGAGCGTTACACACACTAGACGCCAGAAGGGCAGTGATGCACTATCGAGAGAACAAAAGAATGCAGAAAGACAAAGCAATTCTTTGTGTCCTTCGCCACCAGTTTTCTTGGACGCCCAGTTACCAAGAACACAATTGCAAGATGGATTACAGAAACAATACAATACTACCACAAGCAAGCTGGACAACAATTAGAAGGAGCAACACGTGCTCATTCGACACGGAAGAAGGGAGCAACAATAGCGTTTCTAGCAAACGCACCTATTCAGGACATTTGCCAAGCAGCAACATGGGCCTCAGTGCACATGTTCACTAAGCACTACTGCATAGATATTCAAGTGAACAAGGAAGCTCAAGTAGGACAAAGGGTCTTACAACACATATTCACAAATCAGAGCTCTTCTTCCACCCAGCCACCACAAATCTAGAAAACCGCTACAAAGTCTATGCAAAGCCTAGTGAATCCAGAAAGATTCACGCTGCAAAACGTATAGTTTCTTACCTGTCGGTGTAGTTTTGCAGCTTGAAGACTTTATGGATTCACTGGCGATCCCACCCACCTCCGCCAGAAGGAGCCTGGAGGAAAAGGGTTAAAAATGGGAACAACAATCAAAACAGGAAACTGAAAAAAGGAATCCGAAAATGTCGGCCACAGGGGGGAGCTTCCGCAGGAAGCGCGTCGACGTCACGAAGGGACACCAAATGGTGGTATGTCAACGCCCACCTGGGCCACGAAAAAAAAAGAGGAAAATACGACAATTCCGGACCCAACCACGAGATGGCGGAATAATGCACAGCATAGTGAATCCAGAAAGTCTTCAAGCTGCAAAACTACACCGACAGGTAAACTATACGATATAATGGTTCAGCTGCACTATGTGTATATTAGTATATTAGATTAGTCTTGGGAGAGACTGCTAGGACGATGGAGAGCATGTGAGGGGAGGATCGTGTGTAAGAGGGGAGGGTACATAAGTGGGAACGATGTTTATATATAATTAAGCAGCATTTAAGTCTGTTTGAGAACTGTTCATTGCAAACTTACACTATTGTACTCTATAGTTATTTTTGTGCAGGGAAATTTTACTTCCCATTCCCCAGACAAACTTGTCCACCTTCATTCTCGACCTCTTGATCGAAGTAGGCAGTGTAAATGACTGAGTTATGCGAACAGTGGGTTCGATGAGAATGCGAGCTGGACCACTGAAAATGTACTTGGATCCTAATTAATGTGAGTTTAAAGGATGTTGGGTACCCTGCCCACAGCTAGGTTTCTGAGGAAAGTTGAGTTATAGGACAACCAGTACAAGTCGCTTTGGTAGATAACTTTTCTGGTATGGTATATTTTGAGTGGATTTATGGAGACCTGGTACTGAAATTAATATGAAAAGAGTAGACTTTGTTTAACACAAGCAAACTTCTGTGCTTATTCGTCCCATGAGCTTTCTTATCCCACCAACTCCTTACTGGGGGCATTTTCCATCCCCCACCCATGACATCACAAATTGCTTGGCCGCTACTCAATATAACTGCAACAAATGTATTTATATTTGAAAAGTGATATGAATTGGCTTGAACTACTGAGTCACTATGTGAATCTGATAAGAATGCATGAATAAAATTACCACTTGTGACAAATCTCAAACTTCTATTTCTACAGAACTTGCAAAAACTCCCCTGGGAAAGCCTTCCAACATTGATATCCAGGCCGGTAACTAGGTTACCCTCGCTGCGTTTTCTGCTCAGCTATGACCTTGTAAAGAAGGTGAGTTGCCTGATGAGAATGAGCTGCTTTTACAGTAAACTCAACACATCATAAGCATTTGAGTTAACTTATTAATGAAGTGCAGAGAAAAATCAACCATTTTTGCTGATTAAACAGACTGACATTGGATACAGTAACACACAGGCAGCAGCTAGGCAGGGGTTTAAAGACCGGGTATTTGCATACTGCATCTTGCCTTAAAGAGGTACTGTAAAAAAAAAAAAATCGCTCGCGTACACCATATTCCCAGAAATGCAATTTGGTACCCCACTCACCTTTCCTACTTTGCTCATTTCTTTCTGATATTTTTTGCAGAGAATGACACTAAGTTGACTTGCCAAAGAAATGTAATATTATACAAGTAATGGTGTGTGAAGGACAACTTGCCCTACTTCCCTAGCTTAGGGCACCAGCATGGTATGAAATTGTCAGTAGCATTAAGCTGGGTATGACTACAGCAAGACTCGTGGACTAAACTGTCCACTAAGTTCTCTTGATGGTCCATGCTGTGCCTGTTTAAAAACCTCTCATACAACTGTCTTGATCTGAAAGCATTCTGGACAATCTTATCCTAATGTGATGCTGGGGCTTGGTGCAGAAACCTTGCAATGGGCTGAGTGGGAAACAGTTCCTTTGTCCTCTGATGCTCGCTGTACACAATGGCCATGGGGGACAGAAGTTGAAATAAGCAACAGAAAAATGTGTGCTTTGGGAAAGCAAAGGCCAGCAAAGAAGTAAATATGAGAAAAGGGGCAATTTACTTATGACTGCCCTAATCGGGTGCTACAATAGATGGTTGTAGGAAAGTGTCCCTTTTTAGGTCTCGCCTACGCAGCGCACATGCGCTGCATAGGAGGGCCTTTAGCCGTCGCTCTGCTCATTTTCAAGCACTGCACTCGTGCTTGTGGCGGCATCCACCTTGCGGGAGCGAGCAGGGGCGCGCCACAAGCACGAGTGCAGTGCTTGAAAATGAGCAAACTGCTCTCCTGCGCGCGCCTCTCTCCTCGCCCACACGTCCCGGCCACTCACTCCGCCCTCTCAGTCTCCTTTTTGCTCACGCTTCTTGTTTTGTCTTTTCCAGTCCTCAATCTTCTCCTCTCCACACCCATTTCCAGTGAGAATTTGAACAAGGTTGTTACTGTGAAGCCAACACCTCCGTAACCTACATTAGTATTCGAGGGCGCATCCCGCCTGGCTCTACTGCCTTAACAACCATTGGATGAGCTACTTTCACCAGCTTGTTTTTTTAGAACGGTTGACAAATCCCCAGAGAGTGCTACAGGACAACATTTCAGATGGGTATATTCAAGTTTTATTACAATTGATTAAAAGATCAATCCGATCCTGCCAGATATGCAAAGAGCCGTTCTGACGGATGGTCTCCGAGCACCAACGCACAGAGGGGCCCCAGCCTTCACCATACAAGGGAAGTGACAGCCGCAGCCTTCTGCAGTGGGGTGCAGAGAGGCTCCGTGCAGGGACATATGAAGCTCAATGACCTCATGTCAGATGCTTACCAAATGTCATCAGCACGTTTTAGACGTCTGTAAAAATAGTTTACGAGCACCTTTTATTGCTACAGAAATAAGTAAACAGGCGATGGGAGGCTTGAAAACATTCTCCACAGCACGAGTGCACGCCTCTGCCCGACATGCAAATGCGACAAGCACGTCACTGCTCCCGCTCCCCAACTCCTCATTCCTCACCTCTCAAAATACACCCACAAAAGATGTTTGTAGCCATCAAAAAAACCTAACCCCTCCTAACCTCTACTCCTGGCAATTTTTGTTATGTTCCGTAGTTTAACAGTGCAGTATTCTTCAATCCTGCCTCGTGGCACTTTTCCCCCCGGAGTTTTATATAGCGCTTACTCGACCCGAAGGTATCGGAGCGCTTTACATAAGCAGCAGTTGCATTAGACAGACACATTCATTAAATTAGGCACGGGGAGATTAAGTGATGCGCCCCTGCCGAGACTCTAACCCGGTTCCCCAGCTTCGAGGTGGACCGCTCTAGCCGGTAGGCCACATCCTTCGAGGAACAGACGGATAGGTGAGGTCGCGGCTTACAGGACATTAAACTTTTCCCTGGGCTGAGTAACCATGGGTGGTAGGCTTTGTTCGGTGAGGGTTGGTCCTACAGTGGTATTTCGTAGGAGAGCGATGGATGTTATGACCCCTTCAACTGAAGCTGTGTGACGGGTATGCCATGGGTTACCCCCTGCGGTTGGTAAGCAGGGGCGGCGGGGGGCGAGTGGCTTGTTTTACAGCTCGCCACGATGTTGTGCTCCTTCAAGTGTTTGCATGTCAGAGCCTTTCTAGTACAGTATTTTCTATTTTTCTTTGCCTTGGGTTGTTTCTTGCTTGGCCTAGGTTCTACCAGGCCTAATGTTCCCCTGTCCGATTCCCAGCACCCCTCTCACCGTGGCACTCCGGACCTCATCTTCTCCTTTTCGGTTGTTGCTTTTCACTGCCCCACGTTCTCGTGTCCGGCATTTCCCAGCACGATTTGACTGTGTCAGAATCCCCCTGTCACTTGTATCCATGCTCCCAAAAGGAGAACCACTGGAGTGACCAACTAACCGGCACTAAATCCTCACCTACCCAGATCCACTTGACGGAGGAAGCAGTAAAAACAAGCTATTCATTCGGGCCCCTTGTGGGTTCCCACTTCATGCATGCTTACATTTAGTTTAGAATTTGGGTGAGCGGTTGCCTAATATGACGCCATTGTGCCGCTGTTCATTTTTCATGGGGTCTTTGTGAGCGCAGCTTAGATGAGGGTGAGAGGATGTGGTGTTACGGCCAGAGCTGCTGACTTTAGCGCTCCAATACCTCTGGGTCGAGTTTGTGCTACATAAAACTGCAACAAAACAAGAGGAGGACGGCCTGGCATAGAAGGGGGGCGGCGTGGCATTGAGGGGGGCAGCGTGGCATTGAGGGGGTGGAGGTTCTTTCACATGCTTTGGATGTATCCACTTATGTAGGACTGACACAGGATAATTCACATGATACAGGGAGCCAATGATACCTGAAAGATCCCCATAACCATGTCTGTTGGACCTGACGACGGTACCCATAAAAGGGAAGATTGGATCCATTTTGAGAGCATGCACCCCCTTATTTGCAAAAAGGCAACCAACCGTCCTCTTGTTGCAACACTTCTCACCTAAACTGGAGCCTTGGCTCAAAGACGTTCAGGAATGGCACTAGCTTAGGTGTGGAAATTCAGAGTGCCCCCTGAAAATCCTACCATTATCTAGTGTGCTGACTGACTGGTATTGTCCAGCCTGCCATCAGACATGTTTCAGACCCCTACAGGTGAGAGCCCACACTCTGAAGCCAAAAACAATGCGTGCTGCGGATGAAGGTGTTCACACTTCCTCAAACAGGATGGCTAGTGATTTTGCATTTCAAGGCCAGGGGCTTCAAAGCCCCTGCCGCCTTTGATATGCGACCGCAGTTTCCCCCAGACCTGGGAGATGCCATCCCTGCCAGGAGACCCATTTGTCACCAGGACAGGCGGGAAATTAGCTATGCAAGTAGGTGTGTTGCACCACCAGGCTAGTCACATCCCTAAGGTGGGTTGCCTGATGTGCTCCACGATAGGGTTCCGCCATCTTGATTTTGGTGGAAGTAGGAATTCTGCGACGGTGTTGTGCCATTCCCCACAGGAAGTGGTCATATAGGGAGTTTAGCGACCCCAAGGGTAAGTAGCCCATTGGCTACTACCCTTCACTCACCTTAATCCCCTAAATTCAATATTTAGGTGGTCGCCTGACAGCCGGTTCTCGGTTTCGACTGACGCCAAAAGAAGGACAAAGAAGAGTCAAAGAACGTGAGAACAGAGGACTAGCTGTGGACTTTGACGCCAAACCCTGCCTGCTCCTGTCCTGACAATCGCTCAGACCTGGCTCGTCCTGCAGCTGTGCATCTTGCAAAAGCCTCAGGAGGCTGCCAGCACTTCATCCAGCCAGCATCTCCCGTGAAGTGTAGGAGCCACTTACATGCAGGCACTAACCACGGGGTCCACTAACCCGATCTGCTGACCACGGGGTCCACTAACCCAGCAACCTCCCAAGAAGAGATCACCGTGCTCCAGGAGGTCAGATCGGTCTCCCCACCAAGTTTGGCTATGCCAGTACCCCCTGGAGCTGCCTTACACCAATACCCAAGGTATCGGAGCCTGTTGCAAGCACCAAGGCTTGCTTGTGTTCAGGCTGAACACCACCACCACCAAAACAACCTGCTTATCGATGGACTTCACCAGAGCACAGCTTCATGCCAGAAGTAGTCTTGTTGGGTTTCTTTTCTCTTCTGCAGGTGCACCGAGAGCCGTGGGAGCCCTGAACTCGACGACCTGCTGGGAAAAACACCTATGCACCCGAGTCCATTAAAACTGATGGTGTCTCTGTGGCCCTGAGACCCCCAAGAGTGGAGCCCCTCTTTGGGTTCTACCCGACAAGTCCCCCAGACCCACATTGCAGCCTCTTTCCTACAGGTACTTTTCCCATTGACTACAGCGTGTAGCGCTTGAGGATACCACCGTTAAAAGCACCTCTGCACCCGGACATCCCAGGGCAGGTAAAACTGAACTCTTGGAGCTTGGCCCCTACTCACCTCAAGTCCAGAAGAACAGTCCTGTTAGTAGTTTGCAAGGGACCCTATGCAGTGAATATTTTTCCCATAGGATAACATTACTGCATTTGAGGCTCACGCCTCAAATCTGACAGCTGTTATTTCCTACTGTTTCTACTGTAAATTTTGATAATGTCTAAAGTACTTACCCGATTACGAAGTGTTCTTGGTGTCTGAAATTCTATAAAAATTGTATTTTTCTAAATTGTTCTCGAGTTCCTTCTTTAGTGTCTGTCATTTATTGAATGTGTGTACAACAGATGGTTAAAACTACCCTCTGATTCGCCCAAGTCACAACAAAAGAGCATTTGGGATTATTAATTTAAGCCCTGTAAGCCAATAAGGGTCGTCTGGACTTTCTACATAGTGTACCTCATTTTGGTGCACTACATAAAAAGCCAGCTTCCTATAATGAGTTATGAATCTCGTGGCCTGTGCTGCATAAGGTTGTATGCATAAAGCCAGTGCATGCAATCCTACTGGGTGAATAGCCAGCCTATATAGGTGTCCGCATCTATTGCTGAATTGCTCACTTGCAGCAAAGATTGACGTGATGCTGTTTCGGTAGTAGTGTCCACTGTTTAATGAGCTCCAAGTTGTGGTATTTGAGTGTTTTTACCTGTTCATCCGAAATCTGTTGGTGCCTTAGAGCTATCCACCTCTTGTTACCTCTGTGTCCTTCATTTACTTCAGTGTCAATTGTGAATGGTCAGCCAGATTCTTCAAACTACAGTGTTGTATGGATACATTGCTGCAAGTGATGACAGTACTTGATTTGTGTTTCCAGATAATGGTAAAAGAATTAGATCAGTTTTTCTCGAGAAATGGGTCTATGTGGTAAATTGTTGGATTCTGCTATACTGAATGATTATTTAGCGAATTTTAGAAATGCAAATGTTCTACATATGGCGGTGATCCAGCGCGATATTAGCAAACGGCATTCATACACCAAATACTCACTTGGGCCCATACATTCATACTACGCTAATACTTACGCTGGTGAGTCAGTTATACTCTATCAAAATCCCTGCTACCAATTACTTTTCTGATTGAAGAGTAATGACTTACCAATGAATCCTTTGCTAATTGGGAAGTTTAAAATGAGTGACATTCATTAAAGTACATAATCCTGAAATAATCACTGAGTCAGGAAGTTTTAAAATGTTTATCTAAAGATTTAGCAGAGTAAAATACAGAACCACATGGTACTTAATCGCATATCAAGGATGAAGCATAGAATAATAATTATTGATTAATGACGGTCCCTCAGAAAGGAGAAGATCGAGACAGCAGCGCAACGAAGAGTTGCAAGTATATTTACCTAAAGTGCGAGAACCAAACCACTTGGCCAAGGAGTTGGAAGGATAGGACCCAGGAAGGATGAAGAGCAAAGACCTCCTCCAGGTTCAGGACAGGACCGGTGACCCCTCTACCAACGACGCCTGCGTCGTTCCCCTCTCTGATACTCGACTTCTCCTCGATTCTCCCGTGCCTTCCTTCTAATGGACTCCGCCACCCCCTCCTCAGGACCTCTCTGGACAGCGGTTCAGTCTGCAATCGGTCAGCTTGTCGGTCTGGACCTTCTGCCTGTCAGCGTCTAGTCTGTTCTCAGCTCCTCTTCTGCCTTCTGTGTCATCTGATCTCACTAATTAGCTAATTCTATATCTGTTATACCCTTCTACGCCCATGTACCTCCCATTAATGTTGCAAAAATATGGGACCACTATTTCTGATTGGACAGGGACGGGGTTGATCCTCACACCATATGATTTTAGTTCAATTTTCTGAAGACCATTGTTTTAAAATACCGCCCATCAATTTGAATACATTTGCTTTATTTCCCACCCGTCTCACGACAAAGTTTATACATTCTTCATGTACATTGTTGCATATTTAACAGGAACAACATGGGTACAGCAATGTTGGCCATTAGGTCGTGGCCTTGGACGACGTCCAGGTTGACTTCATCATTTTCTTTTGGCAGCCATGCAGGACGCATGCGCAGGATCATTGTCACATGAGTTTTCAGTTCACCAACCCCAGGCCCAAGTTTACAAACTGATAAAAGTCAAAGAAGAAAATATTAAAATCACAAATAAAATGTTTCACTGTATACCCGCTCTTTCTATTCCATTCCCATTTACTTATAAATTCTATCCCGCATTAGTAGCGTTAGAGAAACGACAAATTAATTTTAACACGAGAGCAAGCTGTAGCATGTGAAAACATCTAGCAGCCATTTTAATGCACAATGCACACTGCGCAGAAGCAGGATTTCCCACCAAGCAAAGAAAGCTGTCACAACACGTGATCTGGTTGAGACATGCGCAGTAAAGTTCCCGCGTTTTAGCGGCCATTTTAGAAAAAGACAAGCGTTATTCGTTAGTTTAAACACATAGGCAAGCTTCCTTGCTAATTATGTAGTGTATGCAAGAGTTAGTACAAACAATACAAGTTTAATAAATTAATACTGTGAGGAGATTGCATCCGAGCAAGTCTCATTTGTGAATCCTTGCTCCATCAATCCCCTCTCTGATGGCGTTTAAGAGCCATCAAATACTACCCATAATCAGATGCCAACTTCTAGCATAAAATAGTTTTTTTCATTTTTACACTTCCTATTTTTCACATCCCCTTTCAATTTCTTGTATAATTCACTTCTCAAATCTTCAAGTTCAATTTCATCAAACTTTCTCTTTCCTTTTCCTGTCACATTATACGATTCATTCTTTCTACAATATTTGCACCATATTATTATTGACAGTACTAATATTGCTATCCCTGCTAAAGGTACTAATATTTGACCTATAAGTCCTTTCCCTACATTAGCAAACCAGGTTCCAATTGACGCAATACTATTTGTCAATCTTTCCCATACACTATCAACTTCCAGTGGGTTTATTTAATTCCTTCTCAAGTTTCGTTATATTCTGTATATATGTTCCAATTTCTGCACTTTTATCAGGTATGTAAGTGCAACAGTGTTTCGTCTTCAATATGTTACAGACTCCGCCCTCTTTTGCCAATATAATATCAAGAGCAAGTCGATTTTGCATAACCATAGATCTAATCGCAACCATCTCCGCATTAATCATTAGAAATCCTCCAGCAGTGTCCGTTGATAAACGATCAACCACTGTAGATAATTTACATATTTTCCTTGAGTTCAGAATTATTCCCACCGAAGGTATCAATGCACCAAATATATCACCTACAATTTCTGAAAAACTAGCTCTTTTACTACGTGTTAATTCACTATTATTTTCATTGCTCCCAGTGTTTCTTTTTATGTGGTATATTTTTGGAAATACTATTCCAAAATAACAACTTCCATACCACCGTGCAGGAAGCCTAAAGTAAGCCTTATTCCCACACACAATAGATTCCAGGAAAAACTGAATCTGTTCCTCCTTTGATTCCCCAACCTCCAAGAATTAAGAAATTGTGTTCACACTCACTGGTACCAATGAAAACATTGTTATAATCAGTTTTTAATCTATGTAGACAAATTTTCCCTGTCTTTACGAAATCCAGAGCCATAGCAGCTTGAGCCTTGCCAGGTGTGTAACTCCCTTCTTTCTCAGCCCAAAGTGGCAAATGAGCCTTATGCTCAGAGGCTTTCCTTTGAAAATCTTGTCGTCTATCTTCTACCAAGTTCAAAAATATCTTTTCTTCTTCATGTAACAAACATGTTAGATTGTTTCTATGTGCATGTGTTATATCTATCGATTTCATTGTTAAGAAAAATTCTCCCATAAACTGCATCTTGACTACTAAGCACTGGGTTCATACTCTTTCGAATCGGAACCTCAGAAAATATCACATCTAGGTTTGAATAATAATACTGAAGTCTTCCTGTTCTATAAAATAAACTAGCCAATACACTACATGATATGCCATACGTTAATGGTAAATGATGATGTTAACCCTTCCGCTACTGATTCTGGTAACTTCATACAGACATAACAATTACTAATTTCCATGGTATCTACATATTGAAACAATAACTTCGTGAAAACATTTAAACTAGTGTCGTTATCAGTTATTTCATGATGAAATTCTTGTTCATTTTCTGTCATCAGTTCTACTCTATTACTTTTCAAGTTTGCTGTCCTTTCCTTAGTTTCGTTATTAATCTTTTTATCCATTATCATAAGGTAAGTAATTGCTACAATCAGAACTAACCAAACTATAAGCACCATTACTAGACTACATATGCATACTGCACAGCATCTTTTGCAACCTTTCTGTTTTGATCTCCCAGCAACTCTATCGTCAGACATTTTGACAAGGAAGTTTGCTCTTCTTATCTATTTTCGCTTTTCTTTATATAACTCTTTTGCGTAGTCAAGGTGGTCTTGTTTCTTTCTCATACGTCAGTTCCGCACTTGTTCCTTCGTCACCACTTTCACTTGACTCTGAGCTCTCGTAATCTTCAAGAATGATGTAAGTCCAATCAGGACCCTTGAATTTGTTATTCACAAGTTTGTCTTTTACTTCTTCTTTTCTCAGTTTTACTTTCTTGTCCTGTTTGGCTTGTTACTTCATTTACTTGATATGGATCTTCACTTCTGGTTGTTATGTGGTATTTTACTCTTTTAATAACACTAGGCCAATGATCACCTTTTCTTGTTTTCTTTGTTTGCACTGTTTCTTTATTTTCGTCTTCAGAAATCTTTTTATTTTCACTGTTTAGCACTGTTTCGTTTTCTGCAATTACTGTTTTTCTTACTTGCTCTTTTTCAGGTCTGATTGGTGTCTCTTCAGCAGCTCCTTTGTGAGTTTCCAATAACTGACCTTGTTCTTGGTTTATTTCTTCATGTTCATGATTCTCAGGATCTTCTTCTTCTGTATACTTTTCTGGATCTAACTGGTTCTGATCAGGGCTTATTGCACTTTGTACTTCTGCAGCCTGACCGGGTTCTTCTAAACCTGTCTGTCCCTGCTCAAAATTTGTTGGTTCGTCGTTGATTTGAGCCCAGTTTCCTTTCCCGATCTGGTCTTGCTCAGGTTCTTTTATTGTGTCTTCTTTTCCCTGAGCTGCTTCTTCTTCACCTATCTGATCTTCAATTTCTTCCAAATTTGTTTGACTTCTTGTTCTGTGGTAAACTTCAGGAATTTCTACCACCGGTATCCAGTCCTGACTTGTGCTCGGTTGTTCTTCTTCAGCTTCCCTTGAATCTCGAGCCTGAGATTCTTCAGCTGGGCAACCTTCAGCTTCCTCAGTGATTGATGTGGACTGAGAATTTTCTTCTTCAGGGTCTGGTACTCTTTTGGTGTGGCTTACATGAATCCAATTAGGAAATCCTGCACACTTCAGGGCTGTATTGGTGGTCAGTATGACTTGACAAGGTTCGCCCCATCTAGGTGATAGACACGTTTCTCTGGTGTGATTCTTCACTACCACCCAATCACCAGGATTCAGATCATGCTCTTGTTCAGGCTGCCTGGAAACTGCGTCTTCTCCAACCTGGTGAGAGACAGAACGCACTAGGTCAGCCAATCCTTTGCAATAATCCAGAACCATATCATCAGATATATTCAGCAGTTTGTTTATGGGAACATGTGCTTGTCTCATTGCTCTTCCCATCATTTCGTGTGGGCTCAATCCGGTATTTCTATCTGGAATGCTTCTGAGTCCCATTAAAACAAGTGGCAATGCATCTGGCCACTCTAATGATGTTGATGCACACATTTTTCCCAGTCTGGATTTTATAGTGCCATTCAATTGTTCAACCACTCCAGAAGCCTCTGGACGATATGCACAGTGCAGTTTTTGTTCAATTTGGAATGCTTCACAGATTATTTTGATCACTTCACTGTTAAAATGCTTTCCTCTATCTGATTCCAAAGTTACTGGGAAACCAAATCTAGGAATGAGTTCTCGTAGCAACAACTTTGCGACTGTAATACTGTCATTCCTCCTGGTAGGGTAAGCCTCGACCCACTTTGAAAACAGACTCACTATGACGAGTACATATTTCAACCCTCTACATGGTGGTAACTGAATGAAATCAAATTGCAGTCTTATAAATGGTCCCTCTGCCTTTCCAATCTTTCCAAACCCAATTATTGTTTTTCTTCCTGGATTATGCATTTGGCAGGTCAAACATCTCTGGCAAAGACTCTCTGCTACAGCCCTGAACTTGGGATTGTACCAGTTTTGTCTGAAGAGCCTAATCATTGCATCTCTCCCTGTGTGTGTGTCTCCATGATACATTCTGGCCATTTGTGAAAGCAGACAGTCAGGCATGACTGGTCTGCCATCAGCGCAAATCCACACCTCGTCATCTCCCCTTTGAGAACAACCCACCTTGATCCATATATTCTTTTCACTTTCATCAGCATCATCTTGCAATCGTTTAACATCATTCCATGTTTCAGGTGGCACATACAGCATAAGTTGGCAGCTGATTCCCATTCTTTCCACCCTTTTATTGACTGACAATCTATTTTTGGCACAATGTTGAGCCACAAGATCTGCATATCGGTTGCCGATTACCACCCAGTCATCTCCTGACTGATGTGCGGCACATTTCACCACAGCCAATTCTTTTGGTGATTGTATTGCTTCCAGCAATTCCCTTACTGAACTGTCCATTTTTAATGGGGGATCCTGAAGAAGTCATGAAATCCCTCTGCATCCATAGTTGGCCAAAATCATGCACAACCCCGTAACCATATTGGCTATCTGTAAATATAGTTACTTTTTGATTCCTCCCAATTTTGCAAGCCTTTATCAATGCAATCAATTCAGCTATTTGTGCAGATTTGACTGCTGGTAAATAGGATGCTTCGACTACTCCAGTTAATTCACACACCGCATAGGCAGCAGTTAGTTTACCGTCTTCATGCCTTTGGCATGAACCATCAACAAATAGCTCCCTGTCTGGCTTTCTGAGGGGCTGTTCCTCAATATCAGGACGTGGTTTCGTGCAGAACTCTGTGACTTGTAAACAATCATGTTCTTCTTCTTTGTCATCTTTAATTTCCTCATGATATGGGTCTGGTAGTAAGGTAGCGGGATTTACTATTGTGCACCTTACCATGGTCACATTTTCAGCACCCATTATTATTCTCTCATATTTAGTCAGCCGACTAGGAGTAAGATGCTGAGTTCGGGTTCTTGTCAACAGAATCACAACCGCATGTGGAACAAACACCTTTCTTTACAGGATGTCCCATCACAATTGACTCACTTTGTTCAATGCTCAAACAAGTAGCCGCTACTGCTTTTAAGCAGCCTGGCAACGCGGCTGCCATTGGGTCCAATGTAGCAGAAAAATATGCTATAGGACGTCTGTCTAGACCATGTCTCTGAGTCAGAACTGAAAGTGCACAATTTTCTCTCTCATGACAGAATAATGCAAAACTTTTCTTATAGTCGGGCATGCCTAGGGCAGGTGCTGAACACACAGCATTTCTCAATTTTACAAAAGCTCCTACACTTTCATCATCCCATTCAACTGGGTCCTTCGCCTTCTTTTTCGTCATTTGAATTAATGGCTTGGCTAACAGAGAAAATCCTAGTATCCATTGTCGACAATAGCCTACTATTCCTAGGAACATTCTCACTTCCCTTTGCGTTACAGGCAATTGCATTTTCTTGATTAATTTTACTCTTTCAGAGGTTATTCTTTTTCCTCTCTCAATTTGGTGTCCCAGATACTTAACTGCTGTTGTACAAAACTGCAATTTTTCAGGTGAGACTTTATGCCCTTCTTCAGCTAAATGGTTTAATAATGCAATAGAATCAACAACACAGTCTTCTCTGGTGTTTGATGCCACTAGTAAGTCGTCGATATACTGTACTAGGACTGAGCTTCCTGGCATCACTAGTTTCTCTAGACACTTTTTCAATATCTGATTAAAGATGGAAGGACTTTCTGTGTACCCCGGAGGAACACGATTCCATACATAGACTTTGTTCTCAAATTTGAATGAAAAAAGATACTGGCTATCTGGGTGCAATGGTATTGAAAAGAACGCTTGGCATAAATCAATTACTGTGAACCATCCTGCACTCCAAGGGATCTGGTATAGAATTACTGCAGGATTTGGCACTATAGGACAACAAGGTTCCACAATCTTATTTATTTTTCGCAGGTTTTGAACAATCCTATATTTTCCACTAGGTTTCTTTAGACCCATTATTGGTGAATTACATGGGCTACTCATTACTTCTTTTAGTATGTTTTGTTCTACCATTCGGTTAATTTCTTCAATGACTCCTGCTTTTACTTCTGCACTCATTTTGTACTGTCTGGTATCTGGGAAAATCGCACCTTCTTCTACAGTAATTTTAACTGGGTCTATTTTGGCCATAAGTCCTACTTCTTTTCCTGTGAAATCCCATACTATGGGGTTTACTGTAGTTTTTAATTCTTCTGGCAGCTCATCTTTTGTTATCAACACAAACATCTCATCTACTTCTGTACCTTGTTTTGCAATCATAAACTTGTATACATGATCTTCATCTGGGGTCTGAACTGCCACACCATCCGGTGTGCAGAAAATTGTGCAATTCATTTTGCATAACAAATCTCCGCCCAATAAATTTACTGGACTGGAATCTCACACTACAAATTGATGCATTTCTCTAAAATTTCCAATCTTAACTTCCATTGGTTCAGTAAGAGATGTTCTAATCTTTCGATTAGCTACCCCCACTACTTGGATAGCTTCTCCAGAGAGAGGAAGGTCTGGAATGTCTGCTGTTCTCACAGTAGACCGAGTAGCACCAGTGTCCAAAAGAAAAGTAATATCATTACCTTTTACATTTCCTTCAACATATGGACCTGACTGATCTACCGGTAAGGATGCGCCAAGTACGCACTCCTCCCCCTCTCCTAGGCACCGTCATGAACTGTATTGACAGAAATAGTCCTGTAAAAGAAACTGTGATGTTACATAATCATTCTTACCACTTCCTCCTTGATATCCGACGTCTGCGCCGTGCTTTGCTCTGCTTACATTACCCTGAATAGGTGCAGGTGGCAACTGACTCTGAGGATTTACACCCTGCTGCGAGTCATTCTGCGGATTAAAATTTTGATTTGGGCCATTATTATTCCGAATCTTTTTACATTCATCCTTCCAATGCCCCAATTTTCCGCATCCATGACAAGGAAATTTCTTTTTAGCCTCTTCTCTACTCATTCGTCCTCTCACTTTTCCACCATTCCCAGTATCACCACTCGTTCCAGAATTCTTTCCCTGATTTTCACTCGGATTATCCAAATTAATTCCCTATTTATTGGCCATTTTCACCTGAGCCCACATTACTTTCTCCTGCAATTTCTTGTGCCTATCCTCTATCATCTCCACAATATTTTGCATATTTCAAGATCTCGTCGATCGGTTTCCCTTGCCAACACAACATGTGCTGCTTAATCATCTGACAAATCTCTGGCTTCAGGCCATAAACAAATCGGTAAACAAACTGACTCATGTTTTTATCTCCAATATCCTCAAAGCCACTATATTGCTTGAATACCTGCAATAAACGCTCATAATAGGCGTGTACCGATTCACTGGCTTCTTGGGTAGTTCGGTCTATTTTCACCCAATTTGTTTCTTTCGGTGGTATTTTCCCCTTCAGGTAAGTTATTACTTGCTGGTACTTTTTCATTACATCATTTGACGGGGCACCTGTCTTTGGATCTCTAGGATACTCTTCACTTGGCCAATCAACTGTAATCTTACAGTCTGTCCATAAATTGGCAGGTACCACTATATCAAACAAACCATCTAAATCCTTCAACAATACCTTTGACACCTTCACAAACCCCTCAACCTGCTTGTACCATTCTATTGGCTTTTCTCTCAACTTTGGGAAATCATTCGTAAATGACAAAATATCCTGTCTGCTACATGGGACATGCACATATCCCCCTCCTGGAACTTCTTGCATCGGGTACATTTGATCTGTCTTTCCTGTTTCCTTCATTAAATATTCAGAGGCTGTTCTACTGGATCGTGCCTCTTCCTTTTTCTTGGCCCATCTAACTCTCCATTTATCTATGTCTCCCCATTTCTGTAAGACTGTCATTAATTCCTTTACTTGTAACTTTCTTCCAGAGGCATTCATGTTTTCTAAATCTTTGTCTGAAAAATCTGCTCTATAGGGGTTCTGCAACACTTTTGATCTCCCTATTTCAATTCCCATCTGCAGAGCTAAATCTGATAATTTCTCATGGAATAATTTTACATTTCTGGTGATACTTCTGCATACGAACAATAATTCTTCATCGTATGTATTTAGGCGATCTAACCCTACATTTCCTGCTATTATTTCTTCTAATTCGACTTTTAATTTATAAATATCCATGATTTTTGGAGGTGTACACTGTTGATCTGATCCTTGTGCCCACCTTTCTAAGTCTTCGGGTGTTACTACGGTGGCACTATTTGCTCCCGATGAAGTTATTATATTTACATCTTTCGAGCAACCAGGTGTAGCTCTTCTGGGAGTACTATTTGCAGATTTTCGAATGGGCAAGTCCATTAATGAAATCATAGATTCACAATCACTAAAGTGATCCTCAACCATTACTACTGCTTCAGGTTTAGGAACATTCACAGGAGTAGGCGCAACTAGCGGTTGGGAATAGTTTCCTTTGTCACTATATAATGGAACTACTGGACCAATTGTTACAGGTATGGTCAATGAATCAGGATGCACCTTTAACTGGGTTATTTTCTGTATTAATTCTGCTCTGGTTTTATCTAGGGCTTTTTCTTTATCGTGAAGTACCCTACTCGTTGGGAAATCATGCAATACCTGCGGTATTAATGGGGTCTTGAACGGTGGTGCACTTGGGGTGCATCCACGTGTTCCTTCCTGATAAGGTGGGGGGTTCTTTAATATCTCTTCCATAAATTCATCTTCAGAATCTCCATTTCTCATTAAGTGTTTTGTCTTTTCTGTGCATTTGCTCCCTAACAGTTCTTCTGCTGTTAATATTGGATACAGTCCCTCTGTAAGCATTGCCCTCCTCCATTGTTTCATCTGCCCGTCCCTAGACTCATGTTGGTTTCTGGGGAAAAAATCTCGATAACCCCCTATTACTCCTGGATCGGTCACGCTCAAATGCCTCGTTTCCCATTCCTCTAAGGCTTCGTATTGAGTTAATCTAGGTCTGGGTTATAAGTCATTCATCCTCAATCTCAAATTTTGAAGAATTCTCCCATTGAAGGTGCCATTCTCGGGAAATGTTAATATTCCATCATTTTTGGTATATTCTATCCAATTCTCTATCCATACACAAGTATGATAACCTCTCTCCATCATCCTGAATGAAGCGGGCGTTTTAGCTGGTGGAATGATAATTCCTTCTCTAGTTTTGATTGGTTTGTCCTTTTTAAAGTAATTCTTAATCTTTTGTAGGAATGACATTTTCCTCTTCTCTCCGTACATTTTGGGTAAATCTCGATGTATAAAATTATATTCTGCAAAGCCTAAATATCTCTTATCCGGACGAGTTCCTGTTAAAGTCGGATCGCGTTTTAACATGCAATCTCTATCCACTAAGATTTTAGCTTCTATGATGTCAACCAATCAAGTGCCAGCTAACTTTTATCTCTGAACCAATCCTAGCGCGGCCTTTCTGTGACGTTTGTCTGCCAACCCCTCCTTTACAATCTGCGCTTCTGTCCCTCGCTGTTTTTGACCAATCCCAGCGTGGCACCTGTGACGTCAGTACTGCTCCTGACTACTGACCCCTCCTTTACAAGAGTCGTTCCACACCTGCTGTTTCAACCAATCCCAGCGCGGCGTTTTGTGACGTCAACTCCCTCTCCGGCAGCTGACCCTCCCTTTACAAAATCGTACGTAAAAACTTTATTTTCTCTTCGGCTTTAATTAAAATTCAGTAACATAAAACATTCGCTATCGTGCCAGTTTCTCTAGATTTTGAAAAGATGGTTTCTCTCACACTTAGTAAAACCTTTCCGTTTACTAAACATACACTACGAGTAAAACCCTTCCGTTTACTCTTCACGCAAGCTTTAGAAATACCTACTACTTCTTCAATGTTACCCTTTTTTGGTAATATAACATCAAATTTTACCAGCATACTCCTTTGCTATTACTCACACGCATAGAGTCCCTAACCAGTACTGAAAGTCCTGCTTAACTTTCCAGTACTATTTCTGCCTGACAGATAACCTCACTGCAGTATGGCTTCCACTTACCATCCGCTATTCAATTTTCCCCGGGGAATTCTTGACAACATAAAACAAACTTTGAACACACGGATGTTAGTTCATAAAAATAAAACTCTCATTACCCAATTAACAAAGTACAACCATCCTCTGATAACCAGAAAACTGATCCAGCGCGATATTAGCAAACAGCATTCATACACCAAATACTCACTTGGGCCCATACATTCATACTACACTAATACTTACGCTGGTGAGTCAGTTGTACTCTTTATCAAAATCCCTGCTACCAATTACTTTTCTGATTGAAGAGTAATGACTTACCAATGAATCCTTTGCTAATTGGGAAGTTTAAAATGAGTGACATTCATTAAAGTACATAATCCTGAAATAATCACTGAGTCAGGAAGTTTTAAAATGTTTATCTAAAGATTTAGCAGAGTAAAATACAGAACCACATGGTACTTAATCGCATATCAAGGATGAAGCATAGAATAATAATTATTGATTAATGACGGTCCCTCAGAAAGGAGAAGATCGAGACAGCAGCGCAACTAAGAGTTGCAAGTATATTTACCTAAAGTGCGAGAACCAAACCCCTTGGCCAAGGAGTTGGAAGGATAGGACCCAGGAAGGATGAAAAGCAAAGACCTCCTCCAGGTTCAGGACAGGACCGGTGACCCCTCTACCAACGACGCCTGCGTCGTTCCCCTCTCTGATACTAGACTTCTCCTCGATTCTCCCGTGCCTTCCTTCTAATGGACTCCGCCACCCCCTCCTCAGGACCTCGCTGGACAGCGGTTCAGTCTGCAATCGGTCAGCTTGTCGGTCTGGACCTTCTGCCTGTCAGCGTCTAGTCTGTTCTCAGCTCCTCTTCTGCCTTCTGTGTCATCTGATCTCACTAATTAGCTAATTCTATATCTGTTATACCCTTCTACGCCCATGTACCTCCCATTAATGTTGCAAAAATATGGGACCACTATTTCTGATTGGACAGGGACAGGGGGTTGATCCTCACACCATATGATTTTAGTTCAATTTTCTGAAGACCATTGTTTTAAAATACCGCCCATCAATTTTAATACATTTGCTTTATTTCCCACCCGTCTCACGACAAAGTTTATACATTCTTCATGTACATTGTTGCATATTTAACAGGAACAACATGGGTACAGCAATGTTGGCCATTAGGTCGTGGCCTTGGACGACGTCCAGGTTGACTTCATCCTTTTCTTTTGGCAGCCATGCAGGACGCATGCGCAGGATCATTGTCACATGAGTTTTCAGTTCACCAACCCCAGGCCCAAGTTTACGAACTGATAAAAGTCAAAGAAGAAAATATTAAAATCACAAATAAAATGTTTCACTGTATACCCACTCTTTCTATTCTATTCCCATTTACTTATAAATTCTATCCCGCATTAGTAGCGTTAGAGAAACGACAAATTAATTTTAACACTAGAGCAAGCTGTAGCATGTGAAAACATCTAGCAGCCATTTTAATGCACACTGCGCAGAAGCAGGAGTTTCCCACCAAGCAAAGAAAGCTGTCACATCACGTGATCTGGTTGAGACATGCGCAGTAAAGTTCCCGCGTTTTAGCGGCCATTTTAGAAAAAGACAAGCGTTATTCGTTAGTTTAAACACATAGGCAAGCTTCCTTGCTATTTATGTAGTGTATGCAAGAGTTAGTACAAACAATACAAGTTTAATAAATTAATACTGTGAGGAGATTGCATCTGAGCAAGTCTCATTTGTGAATCCTTGCTCCATCAGCAGCATGCAATCATGATGGTTTATGCAAAATTTAGAATTGTTGAAGGTATTTCCGTGAACAGTGTTCTAGAGGTGTTCTGTTGGCAGTGACAGTATTTGCGTTGACACTTAAGCAATCAAGATGATGAATCCTTCAATGATGCTGAGACTAAGGTTATAAAACCAGTTCTAACTGAAATGAGTGCCAGTACGATACTAGCACATGCAGTGTGTACTAGGCTTGTTTGGGAATCCTAAAGAAGGGTACTTGGATTTATACTGCCAATCAGTAAATGCAGTATTTAATTTAGTTAATCGACAAATGTTGGACAAGGCAAGGTTCAACATGGAACTAATTTTAATATAAGATCCAAATTTTAAAGGCATCTAGCCAGGTTCAAAATAGTTGGGTTCTGGCGACAAAGGAGTGCACTATTGGTACTCTAAGTTAACGTTACATTGTAGTTCTTTGTGCCCATGTTTCCATGCATGCTGACAAATCAATGGTGAACAATCCGCTTTAAATTGTCTGCCACACCATTTAAAATTTGCCACTGGTAATTTTTGCCCATTTCATATTTTTGTTATATTTCCAGTATTGTCCTCAGTCTGCCTTCACAAAAGGAGTGAACCCTGACAGCACCTATTATGTCTTGAATCCACACGCAAACCTTCCAGGGACAGAAGAACGCTTCAGGGACTGGTTTCAGAGGTTGGTAGGCAGTTTCTGTTTGATCTGTACTTGTTTTTCATATTCCTTTCTTTTTATGCTCATTTGTGTTGGAGTACGAATCTGCATCAGACTGGAGTTAAGGCTCCTTAACCTTTCTATAATCTCTTACAGTGAGTCCAAATGGAGTGGCGTCACGGGGAAAGCTCCAACCCCTGAGCAGGTCCAGGCTGGGTTAACCCAGCACGATCTGTACATGTAAGTTTTGCACAACTTTAGGACTAATGCAAGATACATTTGGGTTGCACCAATTTTGCCAGCCAATTGTTAGGGCAAAAGGCTCTTGTGGTAGAGCGGCAAGGCAAAACGTAAGTTCTGCTGATTATGTTTTTTCAACTAGGCACAGGCATCATAATTAATTGGAAGTCCTATGGCTGAACTCGCTGTGTAAAAAGGGCATATTTAAGATATTAAAAAGTGATTACCCTGGTTTGATGTAGTGCCCCCCACCCCCTTGTAGTGCCCGGTTGTGATTCCTCTGTATACTGAAGCTGTAACATGTAAGAAGTTCAAGTTTGAGTTGGTCATAGGGGCTTCAGGCTCCAGACTTGGTGAGTACTGAACTTCTAGAACCTCAATAGGCATATAATATTGAGCATGTCTGGAATTGTATTGCCACAAGACTGCAGTGCTGATGTGAGTTAAATGTAGTATCTGTATTTGAAGGGCTGTCAAGGTTGCAATGTTGGAGAGCCTACTCATCTTTGAATTGGTTAGGATGGCGCACGTGGTGTTAATTATGAGGTTTGAAAGCCTGTAGTTTAGACTGGAGTACTGAAGGGTTGATAAAGTCTATTAGGCACAGGCTGTACAACACTATTATTTACACTAATGTAACATCTAATAAAATATTGAGACACTAGTATGTTTATATAGGATTGTAGCATTTGGGACTTTACATCCATGAGTCCAGGATACTTTTTAATAGATTTCTCTGATCTTTCCAGCTATGCCGGGCATGGTGCTGGTGCCTACTTCCTTGATGGTCAATCCCTCGTACGACTGGATTGTAGTGCCGTGTCCTTGCTGTTTGGCTGCAGCAGTGCTGCTCTGGCTGTGCGTGGAAAGTTGGAAGGAGCTGGTATTATCCTCAAGTACCTCATGGCTGGATGGTGAGTTGAATATTCTTGCGTGCCATCCTTGAACTATATAGTGTGGGGATTTTAAGTTTGGGAGTAAGAAATGTGTCCTTCACTCATCACTTTTTGTGGAATGGGAGCACCTTGAGATCAGTCACAAAAACTTGCCCAAACTACAAAAGATTTTCAAAGATGAATACGTAATCTTTTATGCATTTCCAGATCTACACCCTTTTTCTGATGGATATTTCTAACTACAGATTCCTCACCTTGTGAAATACCCAGACACCTCCTGGATCTTTATGCTATTGTGATTGCTCCTGCATTCCAGCTGGTGGCATCATCTTGCCTCCACCATGACGCCTTCATGTCTAGAAACATGTCCCAGTGCTGCATCTAGATGCCAACCTGCATGCTGATGTCAGTTTCTCTTTCAGTGCCCCTTCCCCACACATCCAGAATCTAGCTCTCTTGATTTTCAAACCCTTTAGAGTTTTCTAACCTGAACATTTGGACAGTGTTCACACATGTCTCCCCTCTAAACAGCTTTTAAACTGCGCCACAAGTGTCAAAAGCAGATGTCATGGACTTGCATGACTGTTTTTTTTTTCCTTGGGCACAAAGTATAACTTAAGTCCCAAGACAAATTCTCCCTGATAGAGCTGAAAGCCATCTGGGAGAAGGAATCCAAACTGGACGTTGTCGAAACTAAGAAACCAGTTCGATCTTTTTTCAAGTCGCAAGGCAATTCTGGGCCCGTTCATGATCTTTAGGTATGTCCAAGACGATAGAGAGAGACAAGTAAAAAAAAAAAAAAAAAAAAAAAAGTCCAAGCTGAATTCTTCGTGCCGTCAACGCTACCGCTCCAGGCAGAGGTCCCATAGTCAGCCCAACTTTTATCAGATTCCTATCCTGCAGCCAATGCACCCAGAGTTCATTGGGTCATCGCTGAAGAGTTGCATAAAGATGATTCCACTGGATCCATACGATATGCATTCAAGCCCCACTACTCTAAGACCTCCAATTGGGCTTCCACTTGTGGGCCCGGCCTCCGCCTCCTCCACTTCCACTGCTGGGCTGTGCATTTGTGCTTTAACCACATGTACTGGTTGCTACTCTGTCAGCGACAGCCCTGGTTCCAGTGGCTTTTGTTCCAGATTCTTCTGGGTCCAGAGCAGACTTCAGCTAGGGCTGAAGTTCCCCATGTGGTGCTTACCATAAACCAAGCTCAACCTTGGTATGAGGAAAACTCCCATGTTCCCTTTGCCCCAGAGTGAGAGTTTGATTACTATAAAGGCCTTCTATGGCTCCGACTCCATGCTGTTCAGGGTCTTGAGAATATTTCCCACAATGCAGGCAAAGGGGGAGGTGGACCATTTGCTCCCCCCCCATAGTGCTGGCTCATATCTTGACCTACAAAATGCCTATGGTTCGGACACTTCATCTGACTTGGAACTTAATACACCCTATGGGGCTTTGGTTGTATGTTGAGCTTAGAAGGTGCTAGACTTGCAGCTGCCTAAAGTGAAGACAAAAGCCAATCTCCTGACGTATACTGCTAGACTTGCAGCTGCCTAAAGTGAAGACAAAAGCCAATCTCCTGACGTATACTGCAGTCTGGCTCCTCTACTATGGAGCTCTTGTTGCCATTCAGTAAACCTAGACTGAGATCCTCATGAAGGACTGGCTCAACTCTTTCAAGATAGTGCTAGTGAGTCACCTAATTGCTAGATGGCACAGTCCAGCCCTAGGTCATTCAGCTTTCCTGAAGCAACATCTCACTTCAGAGAGCCTTATAGTTCAGGTTTCTACAAGCAAAGCCAATCCAATCTTTCCCCATTGCTCTATTAAACGGAATCCATGAAAATGGACACTGCTGGCAATTTTTTTTTCGTTCCCTAGCCTGCTGCTTTGATCCTTCTTTGCTGTTTGATTCTTTACTGTCAACATCCACGCCCCCTCAAACCTGGCAAATTATGTTTTGCCAGCATTACCAGATACAGAACGGCCAGGATGTAGCAAGTTCTTGAGGTCTGGTCTGCATATCACCGATTGTTTATTTGAAAGGAGTTATATAGCGCTGGCTCGACCCGGGGGTATCAGAGCGCTTTACAAGTGTACAAAGGATTATAAGACAAGGCGCAGTTAATCAATAGAAGAGCATTCATATAAAATAAATAAAAATAAAACAAGAAGGGCAAAGAGCAATATACATGGGGGGCTAATTTAAACAGTAATCGGAGCCACAGGCTATAGCAGAGCATTCGGAGAGGTAATATTAAAAAGTTAGTTAAGACCGAATGGGCAGGGAGCAATATATATGCGAAGGCTCTCATGGAGGGCTATTGTGAGCAGTAACAAGAAGCAAGGTAAGGTTACGTAAAAAGTGAAAGGTGGGAGAAAAATATTGTGGATTGGGCTAAAGATGAGGATAAAATAGATAAGAATAGGTGGGTAAAAACCAAAATTGGGGGTAGGGGGTAAAGTAGATGGCGAGAGATTTTCGGAGGAGAGGGGGGTGGGTAGTGGACGGGGGAAGGGGGAGGGTGAGCAGGGTGAGACGTAAGAAAGAGGGGAGGGAGAGGTGAGAGATAGGGATGAGGTAAAGGAGAGTCAGGAGAATAGGGATGGGGCGGAGGAGGGGGTGGGGAGGCTGAGTGATAGGGATGGGGGAAGGGAGAATCAAGGGAAAAGGGATGAGCTAAAGGATTGACAAGGCGGGGGGGCTGAGTGGAGGGTCGAAGGTGCGGTTATGGACCCCAATATTTGCTGAGGAGGTGAAGTTTGAGGTCCTTTTTAAAGCTGAGGTAGGAGGGGTTACATCTCAGGTCTTTGGGGAGAGCATTCCAGATGATCGGCGCATTTCAGGAGAAGGAGCGTGATTGTGTGGTTCTCTTTTTAGACAAGGGGGGCCGAGGAGGAGAGCGTTAGTGCTTCTCATCAGTCTGGAGTTGCCCGCTTTTTTGAGTTTGTTTGAGAGGTAAGACGGGGTATCTTGGTGGAGAGATTTATGCGTAATGCATGCTGTCTTGTAGGAGGATCTACCTTCAATGGGCAGCCAATTAAGGGCCTTCAGGGCTGGTGAGATGTGGTCAAAACGCTTATAGTCAGTGATTAGCCTGGCCGCTAAGTGGAGCACAGATCTGAGGGGGGCTAGGTGTACTTTAGGGGTTCCTGTGAGGATCGCGTTACCATAGTCAATTCTTGAGAGTACTAGAGATTGGACTGTCCCTTTGAAATCGTCCGGTGGAATGAAGGGTTTAATTTTCTTCAAATGACGTAGCGTCAAGAGTGCTCCTTTAGCTGAGTTTATGTGGTCGTTGAGAGTTAGGTTTTTGTCAATGATGATCCCAAGAGATTTCACTGAATTGGATAGGGAGAGTGGACAGTTCAGGGCATTAAGGTCCGAGATCCAGGATTGGATGGGGAGCTTGCTGTTTTTTGGAGAGAAGAGGATTTCAGTTTTTTGGGGTTTAGTTTGAAATTGGAGTAGAACCAGGATTGTATCTTGCTCAAAGTATTAAGATGAAGTACGTCAGAGTGGGACCTAATCTTATTGTAAAGTTGGGTGTCATCCGCATAGCGGTGATAATTGATTCCAGCTAGTTACAGAATAAGGGTAAGGGGTTCCATAAAGAGGTTAAAGAGAGACGGGGAGAGAATAGAGCCTTGAGGGACACCTAGGGAGACAGGAGCAGGGTTAGAGAGGCAGTCTTTGATTTTGATTTGTTGAGTTCTGTGTTGGAGATACGAGGCGAACCACTTGAAGACAAGACCGTTAAGACCAAAGCGAGTCTTGAGCGAGTTAAGTAGGGAATTGTGGTTGACTGTATAAAAGGCAGCAGCGAGGTCAAGGAGAATAAGTAGGCAAGACTCACCATTGTCAAGGGTACAATGGATGTCATCGGCCATATTAAGCATGGCGGTTTCAGTGCTGCAGCCTTTTCTGAACCCGGATTGGAAGGGGTCAAGTAAATTGAAATTGTTAATGTGTTTGTCGAGTTGGAGTAAAGCACATTTCTCAAGGGCTTTGGAAAGAAGTGGGAGGTTAGAGATGGGACGGAGATTGTGCATGTCATTAGGGTCAGCAGTGAGGTTTTTGAGAATAGGAGTTATTTGTCCGAGTTGAAGGGAGTTAGGGGCACATCCTGTGGACAGGGAGGTGGTGTTGATAGTAGTCCAGTAAGGGGCAATAATATGGTTTAGGTCTTGGACAAGGTTAGAGGGGAGAGGGTCTTTGGTGTGTGAGGACGGTTTAAGTTTAACAATGATGTTAAAGACTTCACACTCTGTCACGGGGTGGAAGTTAAGCCAGGATGCATTGTTTTTCAGCAGTAAGCATGGAAGGTTGGGTACAGGAGGGGTAGTCATGTGTAGGTGGGAGGAAGGATCAGGAGGTAGAGACAGCGAGGGAGGAACGTCAAAGGAGGTGACAGTAGCAAGTGTGGGGTTGGGTGGTACCTGCGTTAGATGGAAGGGTTGATCTATTTTGGTGATTTTGTCAGAGAAGAAGTTGGCGATTTCCTCACATTTTTCAGTTGAGGCAGTCAGCATAAGGGGGGTTGAAGATGTTTGATTTCGAACTATGTTAAACAGTTCTCTGGGTCTATTTATGGCACGATCCAGTAGTGTTTGGAAGAAGGTAGCCTTTTCATTGAAAATGTGTTTCTTGTATGTAGATCTAGCGGCTCGGAGGAGGGCTAGATAGGAGGGGGAGGGGTGTTGTCTCCATGTTCTTTCAATCAGTCTAAGTGAGCGTCTTTCATTATTGAGGTCCGAGTTAAGCCAGGATTTCGATGGAATATTTCTTTGTTTTTTTGGTTTGGGAGGGGCTAATACGTCAACGACATCATTGACGGTCTTGTTGAAAAGCTCAGTGAGCTCGTTGGCATCTTGGGAAAGAGGGGTGAGAAGAAGTTGTGCTTGGAGTTTAGACTCCAGTTCACCAGGGGGTATTTGAATAAGGTTTCTGGTCCATTTCGGGGGTTTGCAATTTTTGGCGGAGGGGAGTTGATTCGATCTTGAACAAAATGAGGTGATGGTCAGACCAGTCAATAGGGAGGATGTTGGAAAGGGAGGCCAGGTCATTGTTGGAAATGATGGCGTCGAGAGTGGCCCCTTTGGAATGGTTGGGAATGTGATATAATTGAGTAATGTCATTGATCTCAAGAAGATTGATGAGGTGGCTGACTGTGGGATCAGCAACATTGTTCCAGTGAATGTTGAAATCTCCTAAGAAGAGATTTTTCGCGTTGGAGAGTGGATTGTGTAAGGAGGTCGGATAGTTCCTCAGCGAAGCGGATCCCCCGGCGGGTGGTAGATGTTATGTAGACGTATTGGAGAAGAGCCATGAACAGCGAGTTCGGCGCCCAGGTATTCGAAGGTTAGGTGGTCAGTGTTCTGAATAAGGGCGAGTTGAAGATTGTTTTTTATAGATTATAGCTAAACCACCCCCTTTTCTGTCCGGTCTGTCTTTCCTAATAGAGTAGTCGTGGGGGGGGGGGGGGAGTAGGTCAAGGATGGCCGTCGAGTGGTCATTCAGCCTGGTTTCAGTGAGGAAGGCAATGTCGATAGTTTCACTAAGGATGGTTTCTGATATTTCGGTCGCATGACGGACAGCCGAGCGGCAGTTAACAAGCATGCAGGAGAGGGGCTTAGGGCTGACTTTGGTGGGAGAGCAAGAGTGTATGGTGGTAAGTTGAGTTGGTGGTCTAGGAGAGATGGGGGCGGTGGGGATTCTGCTGGTTCCTAAAATCACTGGGATGCTGGAATAAGAGTGGGGCTGATCAGGGATCAGTGGTTTAGGAAGGTAGGAGTTGCATAGGTCGGTAAGGTCAGAGGAGGAGAGGTAGTTTATAGCACGGAGAGGCCGGGGTGATCTACTGCGAAGAGGTATGGTTTTCCAACGGTTAAGTTGGGGGATGTATGGGAAGCTAGCACAGGCAGTATGCGTGTGACTGAGGAAATGCCTGGCGCTAGGGGTGTTGAAATCCTCTGAGTCGTGTTAGTTCAGTCTTCACGGAAGAGAGATTACGTTCAATGTTAGATAGTGTCAGAGCAATAAGATTAAGGGGGAGTTCGGTTGAAAAGGTGTGAGGAGACCAAGGGGGGGTAAAGAGAGGATTTCTGAGTTGGTTGGGGAGGAAGGTCTGATGTGTGGTTGCGGGGAGATGCCGGGAGGGGGAGTCAGAGGGGAGATCAGGTTGTTGGATGTGGTGATGGAGTAAGGCATGTAGGGGGAAGAGATCAGTTTGGGGGGGGGAGATTTAGAAAGGCGATATTGGCACAGGGAGGGGAAGAGAAGGAAGTTTTAGGTGAGGGGGCTGGGAAGTAATTAAATCGGGTTGAGGGGAGAGAGTGGTTTAGAGGGGGAGATATAGGCACAGGGGCTGGTAAGGTTAGAAGATCAGGGTGGAGGGGTCTGGAAGTAGGGGAAAGGAATGAGGAGGAGAGGGGTTAGTGGGAGTCGGTCGGTCGGTCGCTAGATAGAGAGTGAGTTTGGATAATGGTGTGTGCAGTTGGGATGTCTGGGGGGGGTGGGGGACAGCACCGGTTGGGGGGGGAGATACCATAAGGGTGTCGGACAATTGGGAAGAAGGGTTGTGGACAGGTTTGGATATATGGCCTGCCAGGGTACTGAAATGGTGGTCAAAGATGTTAAGGTGGAATTCGGATGCTTGAATGAGGATATTACCAGATTTGACTATGGAGATGTCAATTTCACCGGGAAAAGCTGGAGATTGGGAGGTAGATAATTTGAATCCGTATGGTATTTTGCTTGACTTGGTGACTAAGATGGAGGAGGAAAATGCTTTCCCATTTAGAGGGGCGTTTGAAGTAGAAAATAAGGTTTGTTTTTATAGGAGAGGTAAGGCTATGGTAGGTATCAGCTATTAGAGTTTCAGGTTGACGAATCAGTAATTTGTTTAAAGTTTTTCTTGGCTTTCTTGGAAAGATTGGAAGGGTATGAGATATTCCAAGAGTTGGAGCCATGTCTGGAGAGGGCAGGGTCTTGAGTTGTGAGGACGGGATTGGGGGAGGACATGTTGGGTCGTTAGAGAAAGGTCTAGGGGGGGACGAGAAAAAGTGGGGGGGAGAGAAAATAAGGAAATGAGTGGGGGGAGGGGAATTAAAGAAATGAGAGATGAGAAAAAAAGGCGAGTAAGGAGATCAAGGGGAGAACAACAAAAGCGCTAGCAATGGGAGAACATAACACAATAGCAAAACAAGTGTAACTTAAGCGAGCTTCCGTGATGGTACCAGGGGTGTGGACAAGAGTTAAAAGCGGGACCGCGTCAAGTTCAGCCGGTGGCCACCGTAGATGGAGGAGAAACAAGTCTGTGGGGGGCGGGGGGGGGTGGCGGGATGAAGTACCTGGGATTACAGCCGTTCCTTCAGAGGCATGGATTGAAGGCTACGGGTGTCACGGTCGCACGGTGCGGAACCAGGATTTAGAAATTCTCGGGTATGTTCCGGATACGGGGATGATGGGGGGGGGGGGGGACATCATTCAGGCAGCATCACTGGAAGGTCAAATGAAGGCTTATAGGTAGAATAGGGCGTCAGTTCTTGACCATTTGAGGGCTCGGCCAGGGGTCATTGGACTCGAGCAAACTTAGAGGGGGCGACGTTGGTTAGGCTGCTTGGTTGAATGGTCATCATGGGAGAGGTTAAAAATTGTCGCTCACCGTGGCCAGTAAGAACCGGATCGTGCGGCAGCAGGGCGTTGATCCGGCTCAAGAAACTTCTGCGGCAATTCGTGGCCAGTGAGGTCGAGGGCTGCGCTGTGGCAGGGTGACATACAGGCCCTGGATCACCTGAGGCTGTTCGGGAAAGGCCACCAGCACAGTGCTCAATTTTGGATTCACTGGGAAATAGGCGCAAGGGCAAGAGACCACTTGCCGAGGTTGAGGGCTGCGCGGCAGCAGGGTATAGAACTGGCCCTCAGTTTTCTGCGGCCACACAAGAGGAAAATCACAAATAACAATGCGGAATGGAGGGTCACAGAGAGGTCTCAGATATGGTCAGGAATAGCGCAAGACTGTGGTCTTAACCGGAGACTCCAGATTCTCGTCATCAATTGTGGAGCTCTGGGGGCCTACAAAGTTCAAGACAGTCTTAAGAAAAGTGGCCCCTTAGGGGGACTAATTCAACACCCGCAAAGGTTGGAGCATCGAGGGAGGACCGGGCTAGTTTGGCAGAGAGGTCAAAGGGCGGGAGAGAAGAATCACTCACCCTGGCCTCACTGGAGAGACACCGACATTCGCCATCTAGGGGAGCGAAAAACTGGCAGATCGTCGCCATGTATAAGAGCAGTCTACTGGTGGAGTTGACGTTCCGAACAGATGAGGCCGGCGTACCGTCGGTGTTTGGGGCAGATCGGCGGCAAAAGTTCAAAACAGGCATAGAGGGAGGACCCCAAGGGGGTCCGATTCATCTCCAGTTCAGTGTGGTGCTTCAGGGGGGGTCAGGCTAGTTAGCAGAGAGGTCAGAGGGCGGGAGAGAAATCACTCACCCTGGCCTCACTGTATAACAACGATGTTCGCCATCTTGAGGAGTGGAGGCTGGGGGATCGTCGCCATTTTAAAACTGGCGGAACATTGCCATCTTAAAGAGCGGCCTTCTGGTGTAATTGACGATCTGAAAGTGACACGTTAGTGACAGATTCCTTACCTTAGAATATCCCCAGGCGTCAGGCTGGATCCGGAAAGTTTTGCGTAGCAGTACCCCTGCGCGTCGGTAGGCTGCGTCGTTGCGGCTCCGCGTCCGTCGTGATCGCCGGGATGAAGTCGCGGCCAGTACTTATACGCCGCCCATGCGCGCTGGCGTCAATTCTTTCTTTTCCGCGCCAGTAAGCGCAGATCCGGATTGAGCAGTGCCCCAGTCATTTTTTGACTGAATATTTTTGAGACTTTTTGTCCAAGTTTTTTCGAGTCGTTTCGACTCAAAAGGTGTCAGTAGGGATGCCCGGCTTCAAGCCATGCGAGGTCTGTAATAGCATGATGTCGATTACGGATCCGCACCGTGAGTCTCTTCTGCCTGGGGCGCGGCCACGACCCCCAGTCGTGCCCCGAGTGCCGGTCCCTCACTCTGAAGGCTTTGCGAGAGCGGTCTCGAAAGCTCCTTGAGGCCCGGCACTCGGCTCCGCGCCGCTCACAGTCCCGGTCCCGTGAGAGGTCGAGGGGCCGGTCGCGGAACCGTCATTCATCGGGGTCCAAGTCTTCGTCCTCGGGTAAGGCGAAGCACAAGAGGTCTAAAAAGCGTCGCTCTAAGACCTCCCCTCGCCGGTCTCGTGACCCGGCCGAGGGTCCAGACTGTCCCGCCCCCACAGCCAACGCCGGCCTACCCGCCTACTCTGGGTCCGACGTCGACTCCTTCCGAGATACAGGAGTTCCTGTAGGCCATGGCCCGCCTCTTCGGGCCTAAGGGTTCCCCCGGTGCGCCTTCGGGCCCCAGTGGGAGTCCTCCCTCGGCACCACCGGCGGCTCCGGCCCTGGCGCCGCAGGACCCCCTCGGATGCAGGCCTGGATCCCGGTCGACGCCGGTTGACCTAACGACACCTCCACCGGCGCCGACCTCACCGGTACCGTTCACGGAGCCGTCCCCAGGTTCTCCCCGGCACCGGACACTGAGCCGGATCGACGTCGCGCGACGCAGATTCCGAAGCCGGTGGGACCTTTCTTCCCTCATGTCCCTCCTCCTTACTTTTCACCTGTTTTGGAGGACTGGGAGGGGTCGGAAGACCCTCTCACAGCTCAATGTGAGCCTTATCAGGACTGGGCTGAGGAACTGGGGGATGCCAGTGGTCTGGACACCTCTCCTGACCTTGGCATGCTGTCTCCTCCTTCCATGGCTACGGAGGAGGGAGCAAGTTATGCAACGGTGTTGCGTAGGGCAGCTGAGGCCTTGCGTCTCGAGCTCCCTACGGCGGCTGTCATGACTAAGCTCCTGACGGAAGTGCTTCAGCCGGCGGCTACCTCTTCGGAGCCACTGCTGCCGTTCAACGACTTACTTTCGGACGTTCTTTTGGGCACCTGGTCCAGGCCCACCACAGGGGCTGCTGTGGACAGGAACGTAGCCCGACTCCATCGCCCGGCCCCGGGCGACCCTCTGTTTCTCTCCCAACACCCCACCCCGAGAGCTTGGTTGTCCAAGCCTCTGCCTCCCAAAGCGCCTTCCCTACCGCTCCGCCGGATAGGGAATCCAAAAAACTGGACCAATTTGGGAAGGTTTTTTCTTCCTCCAGTGCTGGCTTGCGGTCCGTGAACACCGCTTGCCTTTTGAGCTGTTACTCGCACTCTGTGGGATTCGGTGGCGCAAGTGCTGCCCAAGTGTCCTGAGGAGGTCCAGGCACTTCTCTCCCGTGCTGTTGCGGAAGGGAGAGACGCAGCGAAGTTCACCATCAGATGTGGCCTAGACACCGCTGACTCGCTAGGCAGATCGCTTGCTACGACAGTGGAGCTTCGCCGTCACGCCTGGCTGAGGACCACTGGTTTCTCGGGCGATGTCCAAAACACCCTTATGGACATGCCCTTTGATGGTATCCGCCTTTTTGGCAATAAGGCAGACCGCGCGCTGGAGCGCTTTAAGGACTCGCGGGCTACAGCCAAGTCCTTGGGCCTCTCCGCCTTGCGCCCTCCGCAGCAGTCTGCTTTTCGCCCCTTTCGTGGCCACGGAAGGGGCGCCCAGTCACGTCCACTGCCCAGCCACCGGCCCGCGCAGCAAACGCCTTCGCGCGACCGAGGACGTGGCTCCTGGCGGGTCGGGTAACCAGCGAGCGGGTCAGGCCACCACCTCCGCCCCGTCCGCGGCCTCCAAACCCTCCTAGTCCGTCGGGGGCAGGGTCCGCCATCACCTTCCCCACTGGCGCACCATCACATCGGACAGGTGGGTTTTGGACATTGTCCGAAGGGGCTACTCCCTCCCCTTCCAGACTGCCCCTCCAGCCATGCCACCTCAGCACCACCGCATGTCGGGGGACCATTTGGCACTTCTTCGCCAGGAAGTTGCGGCCCTCTTGGCCAAGGGGGCCATCGAGCGCATTCCGACCCCAGAAGTAGGGCGTGGTCGTTACTCCCACTACTTTCTGGTGCCCAAAAAGGACAAGGAGGACATGCGTCCTATCTTGGACCTCCGGAACGTCAATAGCTTCCTCCGGAAGGAGAAGTTCAAGATGCTCACCCTAGCTCAGGTCTTGACTGCCATCGACCCTGGAGACTGGATGGTAGCGTTGGACTTGCAGGACGCATATTTTCACATCCCCGTTCTGCCTACCGGCGTTACCTTCGGTTCACGGTAGGCCTCGAGCACTTTCAGTTCCCCGTGCTTCCCTTTGGCCTTACATGCGCCCCTCGGGTGTTCACGAAAGTGATGGCGGTGGTCGCAGCTCATCTTCGCCGGTCTTCCCCTACCTCGACGACTGGTTGTTGAAGGCGGGCTCGTCCCAGGCAGTCGTCTCCCACCTCCAGACTATGGCCGGACTCCTGCACTCGCTGGGGTTCTCCATCAATTGGCCGAAGTGGCACCTGGTTCCTTCTCCACAGCTCCTTTTCATCGGAGTGGTTCTGGACACAACGCAGTTTCGGGCCTATCCTCCCGAACGGCGAGTCCAGGATATTCAGGCTATGATTCTGATCTTTCAGCCTTTATCCTGGGTTTCGGTACGGATGACCCTGAGGCTGCTGGGCCTCATGGCCTCCTGCATCCTGCTGGTCGATCATGCCAGATGGCATATGCGGGCTCTGCAGTGGGACCTGAAGTTCCAGTGGGCGCAGCATCAGGGGAACCTGTCCGATTACGTCCAGATCTCGGAGGGAACTGCACCACAGTTGCAGTGGTGGCTCTCGAACCGGCAATGGGTCACGGGCAGATCCCTCTCCCTTCCCCAGCCAGAGCACACAGTTGTGACGGATGCGTCCCTTCTGGGATGGGGGGGGTCACATGGGAGAGGCGGAGATCAGAGGCCTCTGGTCTCCGGCGGAGTCCCGGCTCCATATCAACCTTCTGGAGCTCCGGGCGATCCGACTTGCACTGAAGGCATTCCTTCCCTCTGTCAAGGTGAAGGTAGTGCAGGTGTTCAGACAACACCACCGCCATGTGGTACTGCAACAAACAAGGTGGGGTGGGGTCGTGGACCCTATGTCAGGAGGCTCTGCGTCTCTGGACATGGCTGGAACATCGGGGCATATTCCTGATGGTTCAACACCTGGCAGGTTCTCCGAACGCCAGGGCGGACGAACTCAGCCGCAGGTGCATGATGGATCACGAATGGCGTCTTCACTCGGAGGTGGCGCAAGGACTTTCAACAATGGGGAGAGCCTTGGTTAAATCTATTTGCCACCGAAGAGAACGCGCAATGTCAGCAATTCTGCGCGTTGGGATTTCCAAGGCGGCACTTGGCTCGGCGACGCTTTTCGTCGCAAGTGGAGTTGCGGTCTGTTGTACGCCTTTCCGCCTATACCACTTCTACCCAGAGTGTTGAAGATTCGGCGCGACCGGGCCCAAGTCATTCTTGTGGCTCCGGACTGGGCTCGAAGAGTTTGGTATCCCGAGCTACTCAGTATGAGCATCGATCCCCCGATCCGTCTGCCTCTTCGGGAGGATCTTCTGTCGCAGCAGCAGGGGACGGTCCTCCACCCGAACCTGTCCAGTCTCCACCTCCTTGCATGGAGATTGAGCGGCGGCAGTTGATTCCTTTCGACTTGCCTCCCGAAGTTTGTGATGTGATTCTGGCAGCCAGGCGTCCCTCCACTAAGGTGGTATACGCCTGCCGGTGGAACAAGTTTGTGGCATGGTGCACAGCAAAGGCTGTGAATCCCCTTTCTGCCCCTCTTTCTGAGGTTCTACTGTTCCTTCTTTCTCTGGCCCAACAGGGTTCTGCCCTGGGTACCATCAAGGGCTACCTTTGTGCAATCTCGGCCTTCATCAGGCTTCCTGATCAGCCCTCCCTTTTCAAGTCCCCTGTTAACAGGTTTCTTAAAGGCTTTACACACCTTTTCCCTCCTGTTCAGTTTGTGATGCCTCAGTGGGTCTTGAACTTGGTTCTTACCTTTTTAATGTGCGCTCCCTTTGAGCCTCTCCATAACTGTCTTCTTCGTCTTCTCACTCTGAAGTCAGCCTTTCTGGTGGCTATCACCTCCGCTCGGCGGGTGAGTGAGCTCCAGGCTTTCTTGCAAGCCCCCCTTTCTGTCTGTCCATCCAGACAAGGTTGTTCTTAGGACGCGTCCGTCCTTCTTGCCAAAGGTGGTTACTGCCTTCCACATTGGGCAGACCATCACTTTGCCCACCTTTTTTCCGCCTCCGCATCCTTCCAGAGAGGAAGAGAGGCTCCACCGTCTGGACCCAAAACGTGCGATTTCTTTCTATCTGAACCGCACACAACAGTTTCGGGTGGACGACCAGCTCTTGGTTAACTACGTGGGCGCCAAAAAAGGTCGGGGGGGGTACACAAGCGGACCATCTCCCGCTGGGTTGTCTTGTGTATCAAAGCCTGCTATTCTTTGGCTAAGAAGGACCCCCCTGTTGGGCTACGTGCCCATTCCACCAGGGCGACAGCCGCCACCACGGCTTTGGGACGTGGTGTCCCATTGCAGGACATTTGTCAGGCAGCTACGTGGGCCTCGCTGCACACGTTTACCAAGCATTACTGCCTTGACAGCCAAGTCCGGAGAGACGGCTTTTTTGGCAATTCTGTTCTCCGAGACTTCCTCGTCTGATCTTTGTTCGCAGACCCACCACCGGGGTTGGTATTGCTGGGGTATCTATTCTAAGGTAAGGAATCTGTCACTAACGTGTCTCTTTCAGATGCACAAGTTACTAACTTGTGTAACGATATATCTGTAAGAGACAGTAGTTAGTGACAGATTCCTACCGCCCACCCATCCTCCCCGTTCTGCGAACTGATTTCTAGGAGTTAAGGTCATCCCTTTCAGGGCCCTAGTTTTCAGACACCAGTGTCAGTTTCTTGCATGGCTCTGCGTTCCTGGCGCGGAAAGTCGTGTACAGAACTGACGTCAGCGCGCATGGGCGGCGTCTAAGTACTGCCGCGACGTCATCCCGGCGATCACGACGACGGACGCGGAGCCGCACGACGCCGCCTACCGACGCGCAGGGGTACTGCTACGCAAAACTTTCCGGATCCAGCCTGACGCCTGGGGATATTCTAAGGTAAGGAATCTGTCACTAACTACTGTCTCTTACAGATGTATCGTTACACAAGTTAGTAACTAATGCATCGAGACAAAATGAGGTCGCCCATGTACCATCGGTGTCGGGGGCTGTTCGGTGTCACGGCGCCAGTCAGATCCCAGCCGGCAACACCGGAATTGGAGGAGCCTTGCTGATTCTGCCAGAGATGAGGCAGCCAAACAACCAGGGAGGACGTGAGCAAGGTCTGAGTGGCGGTCGGGTCCCGGCTGGCACCATCGGGGTTGGGGGAGGATCGCCGATACTTCAACCAATGAGGCAATCCAAACAATCCGGGAGGATGTGGAAACGGTCCGAGTGGTAGAAGGGCCCGAAACCATCGATGTCGGGTGTTACGCAGCTGCAGAGCGCAGAAACGGTGACTGTGCCTCGTCAATCCCCTCAAAAATGTCGGAGTGGAAGCAAGGTACGGATGCCTCGTCGAGCCCCTGCAGAGGTCGGAGTGGAGGCAGGGTACGGAAGCCTCGTCGAGCCCCTCCAGAGGTCAGAGTGGAGGCAGGGTACAGAAGCCTCGTCGAGCCCCTCCAGAGGTCGGAGTGGAGGCAGGGTACAGATCCAGCGACGGCCATGCGCTGATCAGGTCACGGTGCTCCGTCAAGCAACTCGAAACTGAGGCAGCCTAACCACCGGGGAGGATTTGGCAGCGGTCAGCGTGGTGGAGGGCCCGGATCCAGCGATGACTAGGTGCTGCGCGGCGGCAGGCCGCAGATCGGTTCATGGAGATCCGTCACTCAACAGACATCCGACTTAGGCGCCAGCGATGCTGCAGAGAAGGAGACGAGAGGAGGCACGCTCAAACCAAGGGAAACTCGGCCAGCTCTGGATCGGAGTGGCTGCCGGTGTAACATCCCCGCATCAGTACATATGGGGGTGGAGGAGAATTGTATTGTGTGAACTATGAGCGTAGGTATGATGAGACCCCATGCTTTCATATGTGCCACCACATTTTATGGGGATGTCCTAACTTCAGTTAAGGACATGTCTTTTGAAGTGGCACAAATGTTTGAGGACAGCTGTTGCTTGCCAAGGTAGCAATCAAAATCTTGTAAGAGTTGTGGCTGGGTTGTATTCCATGTTATTCCTAGTACCCATGAAGGGTGGGTATTTAGATCGATTTTTGGACCTCGTTCTTGAATTTGGTTGTCAGGAAGGAAAAGTTTACAACAACTCTCTGGTGGTCTTGGAGCCAGAGGATTGGATGTAGTTCCTAGAGATGGGACCTGTACTTTCATTGGCTGAACATATAGGCTTATTAAAAGTATTTTTATTTTATAGTCTGGTTGGACCACTTTGAATTCACTGCACTAGCCTTTGGCCTGACAGCGCTTTTGCGGAGGTCATGTCACTAGTGGCATATTTGCAGAGGTCTGGGATCCACTTATTCCCATACCTCAACTATTGACTGCTGAAGGTGTGCTCATTTCGGGTATTATCAGATCACTTTCAGACAAATTGTTACTGTCTGCACAGAGGTTTCCATGTATCTGGGACTTTCTGGATCTGGTTGCCATGAAGCTGTTCTCACAACAGCAGAGTCCATGACTTCTGATGGATACTTCAAACATATATTCTCCACTTTAGAATATCCCCCAGGTGCCAGACTGGAGGCAGCGATTTATTATTATTTTTTTCTCCATGGCAGTGTTTTTCGTGGGACTAGGTGACGGTATGCAGCTCTGTATTTGCTCCACACTGATCTGGTAGTGACTCAGCAGAAATATGCATAAACACCACCCAAGCCCACTGATATCAGTTGCTTTCTTTTTGCAACTTCTGGTGCTCTCTCTGGACTTTAATGTTTTCTGAACACCCCCAGGCCCCACCCCCAACAGTTCAGTGTGCTGGGGAGCGATGTTCCCACTGAAAGACAGTTTCATGGCACAATGAGACTCCAGGAAGTAGATGTCAACTACAGACCCAACGCAAAAGACAACTTTGGTGTTTGGGCTTGGGACACAACTCAAAGTAGTATGATAAATGTATCCTCATACACCCAAAGGTGATTCAAGACCATGAGCTGAAGTTGTATGGTGTTGAACAAAAGTCTCAACCTAAGCGTAGGTCCCTCTCCAAGTCAGAGGCTTTAAGGACTCTATCCTGGTCACTGGGCTATTCTGAGAGTGCTTCACTTCCTGTTCGAAGTCCTCCTGTAAGTTCAAATCCTAATGCAAACATAGAAAACTGAAGCAGAGCTCGACCCCCTATCTCGCACACTCTCCTGCCAAAAAGAAGGCGCAAGGACGTTGCAATGTAAAGTCTCACTCTTTTGAGGTCAACAGCCCTGGAACAGATTCCTCAGTTGGTGCCGACACCTCGAATTTCCCTAGGATTTGTTGACCTTGTGCAACAAACAATTTTACTCCTTCAAATAGGCCAAGCTGCAAATTTTCAGTTTGCTTTCAGCTCCATTTGGTGTGCCTTTGCGCCCCATGGAACCACAAGGGTCTCTTCAGGTTTCCACTGGCGGGTCCCTTCCTGGCACAGACTTCCACTCTGGTCCCACGATCCATGTCTGTTTCTGCCACCCCTAGCACCACAGGATGATCTGGTATCTGCCCATTTTGGACACCACACAGAAGTCCGCAATATCTTGACTGGTCTAGAGCTACAAAATTTCAAAAGAGCAGCCAGTTGTCATGCAGCCTAACTCTGACCCTTTACCTCTAGGACGTCGCAACTAGAGGCTCCATTATCGTTTTTGATTGTGACTGTCCTTTGCCAGGAGCAGGTTGCACCCCAGGATGATGTTGATGAGAGTGAAGGGAAGGGAATGACTTGCTCCCCCCATCATAATATCAATGCCATATACCTTGATATACAGAACTCCTAAGCGCTCTATAACTCTCCTGAAATAACTTGTTTAACTACATGGGACCTCATTTGCAATGCTTGTTTGACAGTTGAGATCCTAGAAATGCAGCTGCCCTCAATTTAGACTAAAACAAATGTTTTGACACATTCTGTAACAGCAACATTTGAGACCCCACTTCCAGTTAATGATTTTTTCACTGATACTCTGTTGGCTAGTTGGTCACAGCAATACTCTTTCCTGCCTGTGAATCGCGAGTGGCCAGATAACATAGACTGTGTCTGGTGAACCATGTTTTTTCACCAAGCACCCAACTCCAGAGAGCCTTATTTTGCAGGCTTAGACCAATAAAATGAATCCTAATTAATTTCCAACCATTCCTCCGGATAGAGAATCCAAGAATATTGATCCTTTTGGCAAACGCATGTTTTTCTAATAGTCTTGCTCTGTGATCTGTGAATGCATTTTTCCATGCTGGGCTACTTAACACATGCACTTTGGGACATAGCCAGTGACATCTTGCTGGCAGTCCAGGAGGATCGTAGTGCTTCTGTGCCCCAGGCAGTACATGATTGCAGGATGTGGGCAAGCATGTTATCTGCTCAGGTCTGAATACCACAAATTGCCTAGGCCAGGGTGCTTGGTAGCAGCGTTGTCTGTAGACCTGCCTGTTTGAAGTCTGCTGTATTTTCCAGCAATGTTCAGGCCTCCCTCTTGAACATGCCTTTTGATGGCTCTCGCCTCTTTGACGAGAAGGTGGACTCCGCTTGGGAATGCTTTACAGACAGTTCGTTTCTTGTGGCTGTTGACCCCTCCCAAATAGTTTATGCACCTGTTCTGGCAGTTTAGAGGATATTCTAGAGTACTTGTGTATAGATGCAGCCTTTCCAGCCCGTGGTGCAACAGACAATTCAGTCCTTCCAAGGTTGTTGACATTGATCCAATAGGCAACACGCAGACCAACAGAGGTACCAGTCCTCCAACTCCTTTTCCTCTTCTACAGCGACTAACAAACTACTTTACTTTGCACTTGGGAGTGCATACCCAACCAGTGGTGTGGCAGGTTTCATCATTTCCTCACAGGTTAGCAAAGACTTGCATTCGACACATGGGTCTTATAAATCATGCTAAAAGGCTGAGGTTCCTTTTCTGATGGATACTTCTAACTGCGGATTCCACATCATTAGAAAATACCTAGGCTACAAACTGGATACAAACGTTTTAAACAGTATTGCTCTGTGTAGGAAGCTGGCTTTTTTGTAGTAGGCCAGTGTAAGGGCACACTATGCAAAAAGTCCAGATGGCCCTTATTGGTTTGCAGGGGCTTACTTTAATAATCCCTAGTCCTCTATATGTAGTACTGTGGTCAAGCAACTTAGGCTTTTTAGAGAAGAGTGTTAAGCATTTGTTGTACACACAGAGCCAATAAATGGTACATACACTTCAGAAGAAATCTGAGACCAATTATAAAAAAACAAAATACCAGATTTTTATATAATTTTAGACATCGGGATCATCAGAATCAGGTAAGCACTTTCGGAGATACAGATCTTACAAGGAAACAGTAAAATACACAACGTTTTTTAAGGTATGAGCCTCAAACGCGGTAATGTCCTCCTATTGGAGGAAAGACTTGTAGTCCATGTTCGGGGGTGTCCTTTGGAACTTAAAGTGCTAAAGGGTGAAGGTCCAAAAGAACCACCAGCAGTTTTAGTTTACCTGCCTTGGCGTGTCCAGGTGCTGGTCTGGTTGGTAGCCTAAAGCGCTACACTGTTGAAGTCAATGGGTCCCTGAAAACAAAGGCTGCAAGGGTGACTTGGGTTCTGCCGGAATTGCCCCCAAAGGGGGGGGCTCTGCTCATGAGGGTCTTTAGAACAAGGGGGTGCAGTCAGTTGCCGTGAACCCGGCTGTGGGGCTCTGGTACAGAGGAGTTTGGCTGGCTGGCCACTTGCATTGGAGGCTCTCATGGTTCTCAGTTTGACCTGTAGAGGGGAGGAAAACAAGACAGCAGGGCCACTTTCAGTGTGAGCCTCGTCTGTCCTGAAGTCCCTCTTTGTGCAGGTTGGCTTTGACGGTGGTGGTGTCCTGGCTGGACACATAACAAACCTTGGTTGCTGCAAGTGCTCTGGTACCCAGGGTATTTATGCAAAGGGCTCCTGGAGGGTCTAGCATCTCAAGAGACTGAGAGATGGTGCTGACCTCCTAAAACCACGAAAACCTCTTCCTGGCGTGATGATCCCTTGTTGGGCCCGATGGCGAGCAAAACGGTGCACCGAACAAGTGCGGTCAGTGTCTGTGGATGCAGGGGGGATGGCTCCTCCACCCCACAGGGAGATGCTAGATGGTTGGGGAAGTGCTGGACAGTCCTCCAGCTGTTGGAGGAGGCACAGCTTTTGGACAAGTCTGGTCTTTGCAATTGTCAAGGCACCAAACCCTGCTAGGCTGCTGGTACCAAATTCGATGTAGGTCCTCGGTCCTCCCGGTGACTGCTCTTCTTTGTCCTCCTTCTGTTCCCAGGTAGATACATATGATACATGTGAATCTCTGGTGTCGGGGATCCCTAAAAACTCAATTTAGGGGTTTTTAGAGGAGCATAGGGTAGTAGCCAAAGGGCTACCTACCACTGGGGTGACTACACCCCCTATATGACTACCTTCTCTGGGAAGTGGGCATAACCCTGACCCAGAAAGCGCTATTTTCACAAAAAGCAGGATTGTTAAAGTAAAGGGAGATCAGAAACAAAGCATGGGAGGACTTATCAGCCGTTGCCATGTTGAGGGACAGCACTAAGTTTTGGGAGGTAATAAATCACCCATTTGTTTCTGATCATGATACCCCAAAGGTGGCATCTTTGATTCGGAAGATGAGTGGGGGGCACAGAAGAGTGGGCTTCACCTCTCCTCTCCCACCTCAGGGGTGGGTTTGGCAGAGATGGGCACACCTTCTGGGCTGTCCTAATTTCTCCCGCCCGTCTTCCCGTAGAAAAAGCGGGTGAGACGGGAAAGGGGCCTGCTCCTGATGGGAGAGGCTGAGGGTCGCGTTGCAGAGGCAGCAAGGCCTTTGAAGCTCCCCTCCCACAGGTGGCTCTTTCTGACCTGTGGGAGGTGTGAACATCTCTGCCCAGGAAAGGCTTTGTTTCTGGGCCAAGGGAGCGAAGGCTCCCACTCCATGTTCCGGAAACTTGTCTTGTGGTAGCAGGCTGGTGTTCACCACCACCAGTGGTTGGTTTGGTTCAGGGGTCCCCTCTAGAAGGGACACCTGAGTGCATGGAATAATAAATCTGACACTGGAATCGGTGCAGGTTTATTATTCTGAGATGTTTAATACCAAACATCTCCGGATTGAGTAAAGCCATTATGGTTCTAGGAAACTCGTAATGTCCAGTTTCCAGACCATATACTCAGGATGGCTTTACTGGGCACTTATAATATCTAAGAATGGTCTTAGATATTATAGGGATGTGGCTTCTCATGCAGATAGGTCCTCATATGAGGTATAGGGCACCCCGCCTTAGGGGTGACTTACCTAGACCTCATGCAGTGTTGGGCAGGCATGGCACACATGGAGGTGTGCCATGCTGACTCTTCACTTTTAGCTGCACCAAAATGCACAGGCTGCAATGCCAGTGGTGCATGTTTGTAGTGTGAAGTCTCTGAGGGTGGCATAATACATGCTGCAGCCATCAGAGGCCTTTCTCTGGCTACCAGGCCCTTGGTACCAAGGGTACTCCTTACAAGGGACTGACAGGTAGGCCAGAGTTGTGCCAATTGTGGGAACAATGGTACAGGCTAGGGAAAGAACTCAGGCCCTGGGAACCTGATTGGCTGGGACCCAGGGCACACTCAGTCAAAGTGCATCAGAAATTTGGCAAAATGTGTGGGGGGGGGGGGGGGGGTTACTGCAACAGAAACCCACTTTCCTGCAGGTACCATTTACTAGGGACTTACACTGGTGTTAAAGTCCTTGCCATTTGGGTTATAACTGAACATTTGCTTGGGTTTTAGGGAAAGGATACTGGCGCTGGGGCCTGGTTAGCAGGCACCCAGTGCACTATCAATTAACATCAGTACCAATGAGCAAAACGTAGGAGGGCGACCATGTCAAAAAATGGCACTTTCCTGCACTCCAGCATGCCATTAGTTGGCATCCTGTGGCTCAGCATTGAACTTGTTCCGCTCCAGAATTGACGAATGGAGCTACTTAAAAGCCCCACCTATGCACACAGTCATCCATTCCTTTCTTTCTGCTCCTTTGTGCACTGTTTCGAAGCTCCACTCCCACCTTATTCTGAGGTTTTTTTTGTTTTTTTAAAGATTTTTTTTCAACTGAAACTGACCAGTGTGCGAGGGAACTATGTCCATTCCAAAGACCATAAGGTTTAAACCTTGTAGGGACTGTCACAAATGGACCGACCTGCATAAGGTGTGTACATTTCCAAACATCAGAAGTGGAAGGCCCGGACCTGTTCCTACGGCACGTCATCTTTGCAGTTGAAGTATTCGGGTAAGTCCATGTGGAAACACAAGAAGACCAAGCGGAACTCGTCCCCATCCTCCCACTCTGAGTACTCGCATAGGCGTCAAGGTCGCTCTGCCTTACTTCGAACTACAGCTGAGGAGCCGATTCCGCAGTTGATCCTGATGCACTCAAATGCTCACATTTCACCAGTGATGTTGCAAAAAATGAGGGCTTAAGAGAAGCTATGTTGCAAGTCTTTAGCCCTATTATGGCTCCTTCTAGTATGCCATATAGCCTCGGGATCCTTGGAGCTGTCCAGTTGGATTACCACCGGCAGATTCATCCTCTATGCCATCTAAGACTCCCAAACCAGTCTCTGATTCTGTTCTGTATTTGGAGCAGATCTCCCAAACTGGCGCCAAAATCCACACCAGTTCCTTCAGCGTTGATCCCAATCTCAATGCCATCGGTGCCAGAGGGCTCATTTCTGATTAGAATGTCTGACTCTCAGCCAATCATCCTCTACCAAGATCATGTCCCAAACTCATACCGACACTCCCGGTCCCTATACGCTCCTGACTCTAACCACAGAGCCTCCCTCTAGTGCTTCACCACGTTATTGGCTCTGATTCATAAACGTCAGACAGGCTTCAACCATGGAGATGATGGGGATGATTTACCCCCAACATTATGATTTCTACTATCTATATATTGATTTACAGGAGGCCTGTGGGTTGGTAGTTTCATCTGATGCTGGGTTGGTTTCCCTTGCTGGACCTGCAGGGGAATACACTGCTTCTTTTCGATTTTGATGAGATGTGCAGCAGAGTTGTAGAACTTACAACGTCCTTCTGTAAAAGTTATGGCAAATGTGCTTACAGGGTTTTTGCTGCCTGCAGACTCCCTCTGAACGTTTACTACTATTTAATGAGGCCCTAACTGACGCATCTGAAAGAAACCCGTAGTGATAGATTCCTTACCTTAGAATTACCCCCAAGGCGTCCGACTGGATCCGGAAAGTTTTCGTCAGCAGTACCCCTGCACGCTCCGCGTCCGTCGTTAGCGTCGTGGTCGCTGAGATGACGTCGCGGCAGCTACTTAGACGCCGCCCTCGCGCGATGACGTCAGTTGTTTCTTTTTCCACGTCAGCAAGCGCAGATCCGGAGAGAGCTGTACCCCCAGTCATTTTTAGGTCTCGCCTAGCGTTGCTGCGAGATTTAATGCAGATGAGGACTTTCTGAAAAGGGCTTTAAGCCCCGCCCCTCATTTCCATTGGCTGGCGTCACCGTTTATGCTAAACGGTGGCCAGCCTTTGGAAATGAGCTATCTATGTTGCCTCCCTTTGGCTTTTTGTGCCGGCCCACTTGGACTGGCTCTCCTGCTTTACTTCTGTCGTAAACTATTTCTTATCTTTATGGGGCCATGTGTTTAAACACATGGCCCCATAAAGACAAGAGATCCCCATGCTCCGGCTGCAGCGCGGTCCTCTTTCACTTTCGGTACCGCGCTTGTTCTTTTAATCTTTTTATCTTCCTCTGTCGTCTGCCTAGCTGTACATGTGCTTTTTAAAATCTGTCTCGTTTTGTTTCTCACATCTGGAGTTCTCGTGTCTATACCTTTCTTTCCGCTCTCAGATTCATAGGCTTCTCGCTGTCTCTTTTTGTTCTTAACACTTTCAATTTTTCTAACGTTTTTATTTTGTTAGGTGCGGGGAGATGAAGTGATTTGCCCAGAATCACAAGAGGTTTAGCCGCAGAGACTCGAACCTGGTTACCCAGCTTCGAGGTCGTACTCTCTAACCGTTAGGCCACATCTGTCATTACTGAGGGTGTCACTCCTGAGTGTGTCACTGGGGCGTGGGGGAGAGCAAACAACCCTGTACTGGTCACCGTGTTCTATTTGTATGCCGATGCTTGTTTAATCCCGAGAGGCGCTTGGTGGGCGCTATACCCCGACCTGGTCACGTGAGAGCTTGTGTCTCACTCTTCAACCAGCAGGAAGTGCGTGAATCTTCTGGGAGCGAGGGTCACTTATGGAGGGGGGAGAGTGCATCCCCCACAAGCACGAGAGCACCTCTGAGGCACTGACAGTGAGTGCACGTGCGAGGGTGTGCGAGATCCGCAGAGCCGTGTTTTTTGTCTTGCAGTTTTATATAGCTCTAACTCGACCCAGAGGTATCGGGGCGCTTTACACGAGCACCAGCTGTTCCAGACTGGCACATCCATGTTTTGTTAGGCGCGGGGAGATGAAGTGATTTGCCCAGAATCACAAGAGGTTGAGCCGCAGAGACTCGAACCTGGTTACCCAGCTTTCAGGTCGTACGCTCTAACCGTTAGGCCACATCTTAATGAGTCCAGCCTGCAGGGACAGGGGCCCCGGTACTCACACTCCAGAGTGTCACTCCTGGGCGTGTCACTCTTAAGTTTGTCAGTCCTGTGTGTCTCTCTTGAGGTTACCACTCCTGGATGTATCACTACTGGGTGTGTCATTACTGAGGGTGTCACTCCTGAGTGTGTCACTGGGGCGTGGGGGAGAGCAAACAACCCCGTACTGGTCACCGTGTTCTATTTGTATGCAGATGCTTGTTTAAACCCGAGAGGCACACTTGACACGTACTGTAATGTACAAACTACGCACAATCCATCACGCTCAGTCTTCTGAATGAAAGGCAGCTACCGTTCAATAAATAAACACTGATCGTGTCTCCCAGCTGTTTCATGTGCACCCCCCACACAGGGAAGTGCTTCCACGCGCACCCTCCGAGCTTTGTAACACTCACTTGCAGCCTCCGACTCTGTACACCTCCAGAGCCACACACCTATTCCTAAGTGTACCTCTCCTCCTTCAAAGAGGGGCCCGTCCCCGGCCACATGCTTTCTCAGCGTACTGAAACTCCCCTGGATGTCTAGCTCCTCTTTACTCCTCTTGGCGCTATATCGTATGCTACGGGAGCAGGCGCAGTGCTGTGAGGTGAACAAGGGAGGGCGCCTCATTTCCTCACAACTGTGATCGGTAGCAATCTGAGTTTGTCAGGCATGTGAGGAGCGGCACTGACCACCAAAAAATACAATAATTCTGTTTTAAAAGCAAGCCTGCAGCTGTACCACAACTACAATGTGTCAACAACATCGGTAGTCATAGGCGCACTGTTGACACGTTCTGTAGTGTGCACACCACGCACACACTTCACACGTACTATGTGGCTATGCCATTGCTTGTTAGGAATGTAATCAAGATCTCTTTGGAGAAGTTCTGACCCTGCACTACTGAGATATAGCAGATTTTCTTGAAACCGCTGGCGTAGATGAACTCTTTGAAGAAGAGCAACATAAACTCATGCAGCCATGTTCTGAGGAAGACTTTAATGTCATCCAAGCTCTTCCATCGGCTAAAGCACCAGGGAACTGTGTTGCGAACATGAATTTGTTGGGATAGGAAAACAAAATGTCACGACAAAGATTCATTATTTCAAGCTTTCTTAGATGCCGCTTAAGAACTGAATCTGGATGCGGTTGAACTGGAATTTACCGAAAGGAACATGTAGACATAAAATAGGGCACAGATCAGGCTGTGCCAGTGTACATCTCTAGGCCAGGGATCATGTTGTGAGGAGGTTTGGTTGTAAGGCACAGGCCGGGATGTGAGGGAATTCAGATGTAGGACACAGGTCAGGGTGGGAGGAAGTTTGGTTACAGGGCACAAGCAGAGTTATGAGGAAGTTCAGTTGTACAATACAGTCAGATCTTTAAGTGGTCCGGGTCCTGCCGGTGCTCAGCACCGGCAGTTCTAAAACGCAGGTGCTGAGACTGGTCTCTGTCGGGCTCTCCATTTTTGCCCTCACCCTCGGGGGGGCAAAAATCTTCACTCTGCAGCAGTGCCACCCTTCACTGCCTTTGATGTAACGTCAAAGAGACTCATTATAGTTCTTTCAGTTATTTCAGAACTGAGGCATTTTCAATATTACATACAAGGAAGCTATAGTTGTTGCTTATTTATCATATGCAACTAACAACCATTGACAAAGCCAATAGTTCTTGCTTATTGTAGGTTGTAGGTTTCTCTAGCTATGGACAAAAATCTGTTCAGCAAAATTAAAAGCCAGTCCCCAAAAGTAAGTGCTGATTGTTCCCACTTGCAAACACTGGCTCAAAGTAAGCACTGACTAATGCACCAGATTTAAGCATTTCATCTCGGTCTGTGGGCACTTTGTGTCCATTTCTCCTAACCTCTCCACTGCAGCAACTTTGACTGACCGCTTAAGCTCTCTTCAGCCAGTCCCAGCAAATAACTACTATACTGATGACACTACAAAGGTGAAACAAGGGCTGCTCTGGGCCCTAAACCATCTTTCATAGCTTTCAACACCCGCCTGCACCTCACACAAGCCAGAGACCCACGCCTCGCTGTGCAGAGAACTGTGCAAAGAGGGTGTGCAGGTAACCGGGGGCAGGAGATGCTGGGAGGCTTTCAGTGCCACAGACAGCCCGCTGTGATGTGTTGTGGATGTGCTGGTTCTAGTGTCAGGAAGGGACAGGTATGATGTGTTCTCCATAATGGTAGAGTTAGTGGCACAGAGAGAAAGGTGTGATGTATTCTAGATGTGATGCTCCTATTGTCACGGAGTGAAAGGCGTGATGTGTTCTGTATGTGGCAGTTCTAGCGCCATGGAGAACTGTGGTTGATGTGCTTGGTTGTGGCGTTTCTAGTGCCACAGGGGGTAGGCAGGTCACATGTGCTTCTTCTAGTGTGGAGGAGGGCAATTTGTGATTCATTATGGATTGTAACCATTCTCAAGCAGATATGAGCTCTAAAGCTCTCTCTGCCTAGTGATATCAGCAGTGACACGCCATCCTTCTGTGTCAGATTGCTGCAAGAAGTAACACGCATTAAAAATGCCATAGGTCTCGCCTTTCATTAAGTTAAAGCCGTTTGCTTTGCTATACAATACCATTAGCAAAGCAAATGGCTTTAACTTAATCAAAGGCGAGACCTATTGCATTTTCAATGCTTGTTTGACTGAGTTTTTGAGGCTTTTGTCTGTTTTTTCGAGTCGTTCGACTCCTAAGGTGCCGTAGGGATGCCCGGTTTCAAGTCGTGCGGGGACTGTCATCGTATGATGTCGGTGACGGACCCGCACCGCGTGTGTCTCTGCCTGGAGCGCGACCACGACCCCAAGTCGTGCCCCGACTGCCGGGCCATGGCGCTGAAGACTTTGCGGGAGCAGTCCCGAAAGTTGCTGGAAGTCCGGCAGTCTGCTCCGCGCCGCTCAAGGTCCCGGTCCCGTGGGAGGTCGAGGGACTGGTCGCGGAGCCATCACCATCATTCATCGTCTGTCTTCGCACTCTGGGTCAGGTAAGGCGAAGCACAAGAAGTCGAAGAAGCGCCATCGCTCTCAGACTTCCTGTCGTGGCTGAGGGTGTGTGGGTGGTGCCACCCCCGTGGCTCCGACTGAGCCTACGCAGTCTCCCCCGGCATACCCGCCCTTCCCGGGTCCGGGGGCGACTCCGGCCCAGCTGCAGGACTTTCTGTTAGCCATGGCCTGCCTCTTTGGGCCGTCGGGCCCCGCCTTCGGGCCCCACGGGCCCGACTGGGGGCCCTCGCCCTTCACTGATGGCGGCTCCGGCCCGACATCGCCGTCGGCTCCGGTGCCGCAGGGCCCTCATGGATCCAGGCCTGGATCCCGGTCGACGCCGGTTGACCTTGTAACACCACCGACGTCGGCACCACTTCCGACGTCGCACGTGGCACCGGACGACGTCGTCCCTGGTTTCAGCCCTGATGTGGACACTGAGCCGGAACGGCGTCGCTCGACGCCGATGGGGACCCTTCTTTCCCTATGTCCAGCCTCCGTATTTTCGGCCTGTACCACAGCCATCGGAGGAAAGGGAGGACTGGAAGGGGTCTGAGACCCTCTCGCAGCTCAGTGCGAGTATGACCCGGACTGGGCAGAGGAGCTGGGGGATGCCAGTGGTCTTGACACCTCTCCTGACCTTGGCATGCTAACTCCTCCTACTGTGGCTACGGAGAAGGGTGCTAGTTACGCAGTGGTGTTGCGTAGGGCGGCCGAGGCTCTACACCTCCAACTCCCTACAGTGGCCGTCAGGACTAACAACCTGACAAGTGCTTCAGCCGGCGGCTACCTCTGCGGAGCCACTGCTGCCCTTCAACGATGCACTTTCTGACGTTCTTTTGGGCACCTGGTCCAGGCCCAACACAGGGGCTCCTGTGGATAGGAACGTGGCCTGACGCCATCGCCCGGCCCCGGGCATCCCCCTTTTCCTCTCCCAACACCCCACCCCTAAGAGCTTAGTTGTCCAAGCCTCCACGTCCCAAAGTTCATTCCCTACCGCACCCCCGGATAGGGAATCCAAGAGACTGGAACAGTTTGGGAAGAAGATCTTTTCTTCCGCCAGTTCAGGGCTGCGGGCTGTGAACACTGCATGCCTCTTGGGCTGTTATTCCCACTCTGTGGGATACGGTGGCGCAGGTGCTGCCTCAGTGTCCGGAGGAGGCCCGGACAGTGCACTCTCAGGCAATTGCTGAATGGAGAGATGCAGCCAAGTTCACAATCCGATGTGGCCTTGACACCGCCGACTCGCTGGGCAGAGCACTTTCCACGACAGTGGCGCTCTGTCGCCACGCCTGGCTGAGGACTACTGGCTTCTCTGGGGATGTCCAGAACACTCTCATGGACATGCCCTTTGATGGTATTCGCCTTTTTGGCAACAAGGCGGATAGTGCGCTGGAGCGTTTTAAGGACTCACGGGCTATGGCCAAGTCCTTGGGCCTTTTGGCCTCTCGCCCTCCTCCGCCTTCTGCCTTTCGTGGCCACGGAAGGGGCACCCCGTCACGTTCGCTACAGAGCCACAGGCCCGCACAGCAACAGTCTCAGAGCAGACGTGGGACCCGCCGAGGCGGGTCAGGGGGCCAGCGGGTTGGTCAGTCCACCTCCACCCCGGCCACCACTACCTCCAAACCTTCCTAGTCCGGTCTTTCAGGCCCATCAAACGCCAGTGGGGGGCAGGATTCGCCATCACCTCCCCCACTGGCGCACCATCACTTCGGACAGGTGGGTTTTACAAATAGTCCAAAGGGGCTACTCCCTCCCCTTCGAGACTACCCCTCCAGCCATGCCACCCCAGTACCACCGCATGTCGGGGGACCACTTGGCACTTCTCCAACAGGAAGTCGCGGCCCTCTTGGCCAAGGGGGCCATCGAGCGCGTTCCTGCGCCAGAAGTAGGACGTGGTTGTTCTTCCCACTACTTTCTGGTGCCCAAGAAGGACAAGGGCCTGCGTCCTATCTTGGACCTCAGGGATGTCAACCGCTTCCTCCAGAAGGAGAAGTTCAAGATGTTGACTCTGGCTCAGGTCTTGTCTGCCCTCGACCCTGAAGACTGGATGGTAGCGTTGGACTTGCAGGACGCATATTTCCACATCCCCGTCCTGCCGGCCCACCGGCGTTACCTGCGGTTTACGGTAGGCCACGAGCACTTTCAGTTTACCGTGCTCCCCTTTAGCCTTACCAGCGCTCGTCGGGTGTTCACGAAAGTGATGGCGGTGGTCGCAGCTCATCTGTGCAGATCAGGGGTTCCAGTTTTCCCCTATCTCGACGACTGGCTGTTGAAGGCGAGTTCGCCCCAGGCTGTCATTTTCCACCTCCAGACTACGGCGGACCTCCTGCACTTGCTGGGGTTCACGATCAACGTGCCGAAGTCACACCTGATTCCCTCTCAGAAACTCCTTTTCATCAGGGCGGTTCTGGACACAGCGCAGTTTCGGGCTTATCCTCCCGAGCAGCGAGTCTGGGATATTCGGGCTATGATTCTGATCTTTCATCCTCTATCCCGGGTTTCGGTCAGAATGACCCGGAGGCTGCTGGGCCTCATGGCCTCCTGCATCCTGCTGACGGAGCATGCCAGGTGGCGCATGTGGGATCTGAAGTTCCAGTGGGTGCAGCATCAGGGAAATATTTCAGATTGCGTCCAAATCTCGGATGGCTCTGCACACCAATTGCAGAGGTGGCTAACGAACCAGTATTGGGTGCTCGGCAGATCCCTCTCCCTTCCCCAACCAGAGTTCACAGTGGTGACAGATGCATCACTTCTGGGGTGGGGCGGCCACATAGGGGAGGCGGAGATAAGAGGCCTCTGGTCTCGGGCGGAGTCTGGGCTCCACATCAACCTTCTGGAGCTCCGGGCGATTCGTCTTGCACTGAAGACATTCCTTCCTTCTGTCAAAGGAAGAGTGGTGCAGGTGTTCACGGACAACACCACCGCCATGTGGTACTGCAACAAACAGGGTGGGGTTGTGGACCCTATGTCAAGAGGCTCTCCGTCTCTGAACATGGCTGGAACATCAGGGTATTTCCCTGGTGGTTCAACACATGGCAGCTTCTTTGAACGCTAGGGCGGACGAACTCAGCCGTAGGTGCATGATGTATCACAAATGGCGTCTTCACTTGGAGGTGGTGCAAGGTCTCTCAGCAGTGGGGAGAGCCTTGGTTAGATCTATTCGCCACTGAAGAGAACATGCAATGTCAGCAGTTCTGCTTGCTGGAATTTCCAAGGCGGCACTCGCTAGGCGACGCTTTTCGTCGCGAGTGGAGTTGCTGTCTTCTATATGCCTTTCTGCCTATACCACTTCTGCCCAGAGTGCTGAAGAAGATCAAGCGCGACCGGGCCCAAGTCATTCTTGTGGCCCCGGATTGGACACGAAGAGTCTGGTATCCCGAGCTCTTGAACATGGCCATCGATCCTCCGATCAGACTGCCTCTTCGGGAGGATCTTCTGTCGCAGCAGCAGGGGGCGGTCCTCCACCCGAACCTGTCCAGTCTCCACTTCCTTGTGTGGAGATTGAGCGGCGACAGTTTACAGCTTTTGACCTTCCTCCCGAAGTCTGTAACGTTATCTTGGCAGCCAGGCGTCCCTCCACCAAAACGGTATATGCCTGTAGATGGAACAAATTTGTGGCATGGTGCACAGCAAAGGCTGTCGATCCCCTTTCTGTCCCTCTTTCAGAGGTTCTCCTCTTCATTCTTTCTTTGGCCCAGCAGGGCTCTGCTCTGGGCACTCTTAAAGGCTATCTTTAGGCCACTTAGGCCTTTCTTCGCCTTCCTGACCAGCCTTCTCTTTTCAAGTCCCCTATTGTAAATCGCTTCCTTAAGGGCATTACTTACCTGTTTCCTCCTATTTCTTTTCTAATGCCCCAGGGGGACTTGAACCTTGTTCTGACTTACCTTATGTGCGCTCCTTTCGAGCCGCTACATAATTGTCCTCTCAGACTCTTGGCTCTCAAAACTGCCTTTCTTGTTGCCATCACCTCTGCTCGCAGGGTGAGTGAGCTTCAGGCTCTTTCTTCTAAACCTCCTTTCTTGGTTGTTCATCCGGACAAGGTTGTCCTTCGCACTAGGCCTTCCTTCCTCCCCAAAGTGGTTACCTCTTTCCACATAGGACAGACCATCACTTTGCCCACCTTCTTCCCGCCCCTGCATCCTTCTAAAGAGGAGGAGAGGCTCCACCGTCTGGATCCAAAACGTGCGCATTCATTTTATTTGGATCACACAAAACAATTCCGGGTGGATGATCAGCTCTTTGTTGGCTATGTGGGCGCCAAAAAAGGTTGGGCCGTGCAAAAACGAACCATCTCTCGATGGGTCGTTCTTTGCATTAAAATTTGCTATGCCTTGGCGAAAAAGGAACCTCCAGTAGGGTTGCGTGCCCATTCCACCAGGGCGACGGCAGCCACTACTGGTTTGGGACATGGAGTCCCCCTTCATGACATTTGCCAGGCAGCCACATGGGCATCTTTGCACACGTTCAGTAAACACTACTGCCTGGGTAGCCAAGTCCAGAGAGACAGCTTCTTTGGCCGTTCAGTTCTCCAGGACTTTCTGGTGGAAACTTAGTTTGCAGACCCACCTCCTGGGTTGGTATTGCTGGGGTATCTATTCTAAGGTAAGGAATCCATAACTAATGGTCTCTTTCAGATAAACAAGTTACTTACCTTTGGTAACGATATATCTGTAAGAGACATACATTAGTTATGGATTCCTTACCGCCCCACCCATCCTCCCCGTTCTGCGAACTGACTTCTAGGGTAAGGGACTCCCTTTTCAGGGCCCTAGTTTTATGCACCAGTGGTCAGTGTCTTGCATGGCTCTGCGCTTCTGGCGTGGAATGTCGTGTAAAGAGCTGACGTCAGCGTGCAGGGGCGGCGTCTAAGTAGATACCGCAATGTCATTCCGGCGATCACGATGCCAACGACTAACGCGGAGTCGACCGACGCACAGGGGTACTGCTGAGGAAAAAAATTATTCTCCGGATCCAGTCTGACACCTGGGGGTAATTCTAAGGTAAGGTATCCATATCTAATTTAGGTCTATTACAGATATATCGTTACCGAAGGTAAGTAACTTGCTCATCAAGCAGACGGTGGACATAGAATGTGAAGTCTGTACAGAAATCTTGTATTAAAAACATGGGTGGTGTGATTAAATCCCAATAGAGCCAATTTCTGCAATATTGATGAAACTTTGACCAGTTAGAAGGCATAGGGTCCTTTTTCAGGACTGAAAATATTTAAGCCAATGCAATAGTCTGAATTTGAAAAGAAAATTGTGAAGGTCTGACAGAAAGAAAAGGGCATTATCACCAGGTAATGAAGAGATTAGGTGCTGGTACTTACAGGAGCCAGACATCTAAAAAATCATATGGGCCTGTGTAAAGGAAATGAGGGCAAAGCAATCAGTCGGCTGTAGAAAGGGTAAAAAAAAAAAAACAAGTGAATGACACACATTGATTACACACACAGAGATTGCAAGCCATTTGGCCTATCAATAAACAGAGGTTATATAAAGTTCAAAATAAAACAGCAAGGCAATTCAAGTAAATGCGTAACGAAATACCCTTCCCAACTGATTGTTTTGCTGTAGTTACCTTAGTCAGAAACGCTAGGCCATAAACAAACTGATGGCACAGGGACAGAAGAACCCGGGCAAAAATCTAAAATAGATTGTCAATTAAATGATAGCCAAGCATCAGTGTGGCCGATAAACTAGTTAAATGAAGCTTACTTCAAAAATCCGGTAAGCGAAACGGGAATTTGAAAAACGGTATTTGAAGACCCCACTGCAAAAAATCCAGAAAAACATGCTCATGCATGAGTCTTGTTCATCCCAAGATGGTGTGCAGAGGTCATGCCATAGGAAAGGAATAGCACATAGACTTGCAGCGTTGAGGTCCAATAATCATGGGGGCACAGGGAGCTGGAAAGATTGGATAAAAGATTGATTGTGTAAAAAAAAAAAAAGTCCCAGAAGTAAAACAAGATAAAAGATTAATTTTGGTTTGACCATTGAGCTCAAGTCCTACATAAGAAACAAAAAATGCTGTTTACTGTGAATACTGCCGAATCGTCTAACATAACATACTGAATGTTGGGTTGTAAAAACAAGACAATGTAAATAAAGAGGAGAGCGCGCTAGATCTGTAGTGGTGGCTGATCTAATGAAGTTTGTCTAGCAGCTGGCCACCCTTCCCTTCCCCACGAATAGTGGATGGTGATGACTGGTACATCAATTCTATCCTGTGGAGGTCATCAGGGGGACTCTGGTCTCGGGCGGAGGCCCAGCTCCCTAATCTCCTGGAGGTGCCAGTGCCATTCATCTGGCTATGAAAACCTGCTTGCCATCCATCAGGGTATAACATCTCTGGTTTGTAGTATTGCCAAATGAAGGTCAGAGTGGGGTCCTGTGCCAACAGGCTGGGTGTCTCTGAAGGTGGCTGGACGCCAGTCCAATCACCTGGCAAGATCTGTGAACTTGGCAGATGTCATCTGGCAGCTCATGATTGGCTTCTGTATCTAGAGGTGGAGCAGGTATTCTTCCACCACTGGGGAGAACCCTGGCTAGATCTTTTTGCTACAGTCTAAAGCAAAATGTCAACAGTTCTGCATTTTAGAGTCTCCGTAAAAGCACTCTTTAGGTGATATATTCTGTCTGGAATGCAAACAAGGGTTCCTTTACGCTTTCCTAACTCTACTTCTCCTGCCCAGTGTTCTGAAGATCAGGAACAGCTGGGATTAAATCATCCTAGTGGCCCCAAATTGAGCAAGAGGGTAAAATACTCAGAATGTCTAAGCATGAGCATCTGTCCTTGGATGACCTTTCTCAGTAAAAGGGCAGGGCCATCTCCACCCAAATCTATACATACATGTGTGGAGAGAGAAACATCAATTGACTGAGTTTTTGCCATCTGAAGTGGTGGATGTCATCTTCACTGCCACATGCCTCTCCACAAAATCTATTTATGCTGGTTGCTGGTAAAAATGTATAACCTGTTGAGGTGGTCACATGATTGACCCCTAACAGGCGAAACAGTCTGGTTCATTTTGTTATTTTGGTCTTTAGCCCAGCAAGGCCTTGCAGTGGGCTTTATAAAAGGATCTTTGTTCCACAGTTGCAGTCCAACTGTCCTTGTTGAAATCACTGGTTGTTGGTGGTTTATTAAAGGTTTGACACAAATGTTTCCTCCCATGCCATTTGTGATGCTACAGTGGGACTTTAACTTGATCTTGACATACCTTGTGTTTACGCCCTTTGAGCCGATGCTTTGATACTCACAGCTTCTCCGGACTCTGAAGATGTCTTCCTTATTGTGATCAAGTCAGCTCATCACGTGAGTAAACTACAAGCACTTACGGTGCAACTGTACTACACCACCTTTTTCCTGAACAAGTTGTTGCTGAAGACTCAAGCGTCCTTTTTTACCAAAAGTCGGGACTCCCTCACATGTTGGGCAATCCATCACTTTAACAGTGTTATTTGCTCTCCCTCATTCCTCGAGCAAAGAGTAGATGTATCATCGGCTGGACCCCAGAACGGCTTTAAGTTTTTATATAATTCATACCAAATATCACCAAGTGGAGTGTGCAGCAGAGGACCTTGTTGAGGTGGATAGTCTGCTGCATGATGATTTGGTACACACTGACCAAGAAGCAGTCTTCGTAAGGCCTGCGCCCACCACCAGGGCCAAGGCTGCTACCACTGCATTGGTGAGTGGAGTGCCTAGTCGTAATATCTGCGAGGATGCAACATAGGCATCGGTGCATATAATTAGCGAAGAACTATCTGCCTTAACAGCCAGATCCAGAGGGATGGGCATTTCCCCCATGGGAAATCTGTCTTTTCTACATGGCCCCCCTGGTTTTTTCACCTTTGCTGGACCTTAGATGTCTGCCGGCTTTAAAACTGTGCACTTTGCTAACCAGTAGTAAAGTGGCCATGCTCCCCCTTTAAATATAGTTGAATTGGCATAGTTAACTTGCCTAGGAGTCTCTAGTATATGGTACAAAGTGTACCCAGGACCTGGTGGTTTAATGCTACGAGTGGACTGCAGCATCTATTGTGCCATCCACTTTAGTGGCAGTGCAAGCATGGCTTCAGACCTACAGCTGTAGCCTGATGGTAACAGTGAAAAACATGTCCTGCAGCCTGTCAAAGTAAACCCTTTTGATAAGTAAAAACCTTTCTTTTAGATATCACCCATATATAGTCCTAGTAGCCCAGAAGGCAAAGGGTGTATGGTATTGAAAAGTATGAATTGTAAAAACTCAATGTTAACATGTCCTTACAATGACTAGCACTCAAAAGATATTTTCAATGTGGTTGACCTAACTGCCCTGTGTAGAAAACTGAGTGCAGATTAGTATACTGATAGTGCTTACCTGGAAATGGGAGCAGCTAGAAAGTTATTAAACAACTATTTTAATTATTAAAAATCCAAATCAATTTGGATTTGTAATAAATATTAATGAAAAGTAATTTTTAGAAAGTTACCCTTTCCCTGAAATTCCAAGAGGCTAATATGCATTGGCTTTCCAGCTTCTCCCAGCACTAAATAGGTGTGCATATGTTGTGAAATGCCTCCCAAGAACAAACAATAGGCTGACCTGAATGGGCAGAGGTGACTCCCATGAACTCCGCAGAAAATACAATGTGGGTTGGCTATGGATTTCCTTTTTGACACTACAGTGTCCAATCCTGCCTGACATGTCTGCTGAGTTTACATAGAAGATTTGGGAAACCTTTGAAAAGTAGAGATCAGGATGCTAATAAAATTTGTCTATCTACAGTCTGGTTTCTGAAGGACCCTGCTTTTGTCCTACCAGACTTCTGTCTCTGGGTTTGTTTTGGGGTTCAGTACCTGCTCCAAATTGGATGTTCGTGTTAGACGTGTGAGGACTCTAGGATTGCCATAGTGCATTCCCCACCACTCAGCCCAAGTTTAATGTTGCTGAAGACTTTCACCATTTTGAAAATTCCCTCACTCATTGAATTTTGGGTCTGTTTGAATTAAGACAAACTGCTGTAAAAGTGGCTAGTAGGTCAGGGCCAGGGAACATTTACCCCATTGGTTAGTGAAGGGCCAGGAGTAACCACCATTAATGGCTCATTCCAGGCATCAATGTAGCACCTGCAGGCTTCCACCTCAGAGCACTTTCTGGACCTGCAGATGATGTGAAGACTGGCCTGCTTTCTGGTACCTGAGAGCAGCCTGCAAGGGTCAGTTGGCGTACCTCCTGTGTGGGTGCAGGAAGACTACAAGCTCGAAGAGGCCTTCTCCTGGAAGTACCCAGCTGACCAGTATCAACTAGACCCTGCTGTTTGACCTCTGCCAGACACCCTCTGAGTTTCTTAATGTGTCCCCCTTGAGTCCTAGGGAGGGCTTTAGAAGTTTACTCCCACAAAACTTGTGGTGAATTGGGACTTAAAGGGCTAAAGTAAGACAGTAAAATCTTTGACCAGGACAAATCTGGTTGGTGTTTTCTACACGCTCTCCGATGCAGGCAGTGTCAAATTTTACCTAGGACCCTGTCTACCACAATTATTGACTATCATTAGCACTTTATGCTTCTTGACTCTATTCATAATTACAACTTTACAAATTCATATCCCCTGTTCCCTTTATTGTGTATTTGTCATGTTGGATATGAAATATTACTAATTGTTTTGCATTTTGACTTTATTACTGTTCTGGTAAGGCAAAAATGCTTTACACATTGCCCTAAATTAAGCTGGTTTGCTCTGTGGCATAGCTACCCTAGGGTTAAGCACAGCTTAATTTAGTGCCTTTAAGGGTTCACCCTGACATGGGTTGTGATTATCCCTGGTAGTGGCCCCAAATAATCACATTTCTTACAACCCTGCTCAGTTCTGTAAGACTTTTAGCCTAAGTCCACTACTTAGATCATCCACCAGGGGAGGTACTGCTCTGGTGTCTGTTCTAAGGTGAGGAATCTACTGTTAGAAGTATCCATCAGAAGAGCAAGTTACTGAACTTTGGTAATGGTCTTTCTGGTGGATACTCGAACAGCAGATTCTGAACTGCCCTCCCACCTCCCCGTTCCATAGAGTGGGCTCTTTTTAACATCTTAGTTTTGGTTACGTCAACACAAAGCATAGAACCATACCTAGCTATTATAGCCAGTGCTCACGATAGATTCTTAATCACACGGTTCAGATTGGACTTGTTACATCACTTACTGGCTGTCCCGGCAGGGTACACAGCATCTTTAGATCAAAGGGGCCCTGTGGCTGCGACAACAAGTCTCCACAGGACACCCTCCACTTTGTTCTATTGTGCCCGTATTATTCATTTCCGAGAAGAGTGTATCTCAAGGGGCTTTTAAGGAAACACAAGTTCAAGCAGGCCCGGGTGGCCTTATTGTTCTTAAAATTGTGCTCTGATGTTTTTACATTATCATGTGTTATGATTTTTTTAAGATCTGTCCTAAAGCTAAGAAATACGAGGGGCTTATAAAAGGAGGAGACTCTTGATTATTTAGCCGATAAATAGGGACACCAGTTGGTGCTCGTCTTTTTTAGTGTTTTTATTGTTCTTATAAATATCTTAATATGTTTATAGTAGTGTTTTATAATTTTGCGGTGTCCCGACTGGCCTGTAATATATATGATGATCAAAGTACTGTAACGTTGTATTGTTGAGTGTGTATCTTTTATGGTCGTATTTCTTTTTTTATGCCGAATAAAGATCATTATCTATCTAACATCTTAGTTAGTATTCAGCGCACTGTTGGCAACAATGGTTCACATTCTGCGCCTGAGGGGCGCAGAAAGGGTATAAATAAGAAACTGGCATCAGCAGGCAGAGTTGGTATATAAGTGGATCTGCTCCATGTCTTTCGGAGTTGGAGCAGAACTATAAAAATAAATCTCTAGATCCAGTTTGCGGCCTGGGGGATATTATAAGGTGAGGAATTTTTAGTTAGAGTAGCCACCAAAGAGTGTTGCAGAGCGTAAGTAACTTGTGATCAGCCATGATCCTTAAGATTCACTCGGGAACTGCTGTCGCAACTTTGTTGGTTTGGGGGCTGCTAGGTCTCCTTCTGTCTTGCATACTCTTAGTGCCCCATGCTCACTGGCACTAGTGGGCCCTGCAGTGGAATCTCCATCTGCAGTGGTCCCAGCATTGTGGGAGCCCTATAGAAAGGATTTGGGTCTCTGAAGTGGCTCAAGACCTTCAGTGATGGGTGTCTGATGCCAATCCTATGTATAGCAGGCTGTTGCATCCCTGCTCCTCTGGAGGTATCTGTGATGATGAATGCATCCAATTTGGTTTGTGAAAGTCACTGGATGAGGTGGAGATCAGAGGTCTCTGCTCTTCCTTTACACAGTGCCTTTGTATCAATCATATGGAGCTACATTCCATTGCCTGGGTTTTAAGGCATTAATAAGAACTGATCAGGTATTGACAACATGCAACCACCATGTGTTACTGCAACAGACTGGACCAGGTGGTGTCCTGTGCCTCCTGTCTGACAGTTTTACGGTTGTGGTGGTGGTAAGGTTTTCATAAGGTCTCCCTGACCAGTCTTTACCTAGCATAGTTCCTCAACCTTAGGGCAGTCGACTTCAGAAAGTCGAGATACATTCAGTGCACGTGCCTCCAAACATCAACTCAAAGGTACATTGTAGGAGTATGGTCCTGAAGCAAACAAAGACAGTTTAAAAAAAAAAAAAAAATCTAGGCTGGATCGCCTCCACAGCCGTAGTCTGGGAGGGGTGGGTGCAATTTCTTGGACTGTGCAGAAATAGATACTGTGCTTCTGTCTGAAGTGAGGGAGAAAACCAATATTACAACAGCAATCTCTGCATTAGTAATTATTTGTAATGTTTTGTGTATTTCCCAGGATACTCGAAGCTTTGTTGCATGAGATGGACCCCATGATGATTTTGCCAGTTAGTTTGCAAATATGGCCGAGTTTTAGACATCCAAATCTCCCTGGCAAGCACAGGCTGAGAGTAACTCACCAACTCGAGATAGGCAGCCAAGTATGCTGTAACCCACGTACCTCCCACAATATACTTTGGGATCTTGCTACTAGAATAACGATCTGAGACTAGATGATTGTTTTCCCGATGAATGCTCAAACTCACACTATATATTTAAAAATACTTTATGAATAATTAATGCCCTAATCTAACGCAGGTTATGAGACAATGTTACTACAAAATTAAACACAATGGTTGTAATTAAACATGTGATCAATTTATTTAAAAGAGCTACAACACATTAGATGGTGTGCAGATGGTGTTCATTAAATCAAAGCACTGCTGGGTGAACAAGACTAGGGTAAAAATCCTCCCTTTACAATTTCTAGCTAAACCTAAACCTTAAAGCACCCAAATGAGTTTCCCAGGTAGCCTCTAACATGCATATTTTTTTTCTAGATAATAAAGTTGTTTTCTATCAGCTACTGTTATTTAAGAAGGTTGTAGTTTGGCTCCTTTATTGTATTCGGAGCGGTCAGCTAAGGTGCCTATTGTATGCAGCTCATTCGAAGGTCTTAGGGAAACTAAAGATTTCTCTCCTCAAATATGCCTTTGCAATAGACTTGGAACCTTTTCTAGTAGTTATGAAAGACTAGACCTAATGATTAATGATGTAAAATGCAATAAAGAAAACATTATACAATAAACGTGCAAATTATACAAAATTATGAGTTTATAAATAAGAAATGTGCATATGAATACATGAAATGTAATACGGGGCACAAAAGCCGAAGAAAAATAAGCATGCAACAGAGCTACGATAGGCTTTTAGAGCGCATATAGTTGGGTACCAATGGAGTTCTTCAACTCCATGAAACAAATAGCAGACTTATGGCATAGGACTCCATTCCAGCCGGGAGCATATAAAGTTTTTCACCCTTAAAGACCGGGATACAACCCACAAACTCAACCTGCCTTATAGAAGGCAGCTTCTAGTACAGCAGCAGTGTAAAGACCAAGGTCATTCAACCAGCAGGGCCAAGACAGAGCCTGCTGTACCCTTTCCTGTGGGGGAGGAGGGAGATACTGGTGAATGTATCCACCTGTATGCCAATTCATTTCACAACCATCTCCGGGGAAAGAACATCATTTGCATCAGGAAGTACTGTGGTCATAAATGAATAAATTACTCCAGAAAGAGGCCATATAACAGTGCCAAAAGCACAAAGACGGTGGTTTCATTTAATGCTTTGTCATTCTAAAGACAATTGAGGGAATGGTGCCCCATTTTGGACTTGAGTATTAAATTCATAAAGAAACAAATGTTTAGGATGATCTCACAGCTGGATGTCCTATAGTCCATCAACTAATATGATTTCTTAGCACCAATAGCTCTAGAAGACTTGCTTCCATCTACCAATACATCTACAACATCATAAATACCGGTCTTTGGGTGGATAGCTGTCACTTGCAATTCTTAGCGCTTCATTTTGGCTTTTATTCAGTGCTCAGGAAGTTTATGGAATGCCTAGCTTCTGAAGCTGCACATTTGTGATGTCAAGGTGTGAGTTTTCCCATTCCCTGATCAAATTTGATCTGTGATGAACCTTGGAAGTACTGTTCTAACTCTAAATCTGTTGAAAAAATTAGATTGCCCCCTCAGCAAAAGGAATCTAAACTCACCCCAGCACAGCGGATTATACTCCTGTGGACAAAAATCAGCATGAATACCTTGAAGGCTGATCCATTCCAAATAAAATGGAAGAAAAACCTACATTATTATTCTGATAGCTCCAGCATTGGCTAGGCAGTTTTGCTATAATCTGTTGGATCCAAATTAGACCTTTATCTTCTATTCAAGCATCATGGACCTGCATTACATCACAACCAAGCCTCCCTTCTGACTTCCTGGCTACTCCAGACCTAGAGAATAGTCTCCATAATATTCCCCCAGACTGTATAAAGATTCTTGTGCAGCCTAAAATCGAAGCCTTTCTACATTTGGGCGCCCTCTAAAGATATTGACCCCTTTCAGTGCATCCACATGGGATACCTCTGTGCTTCTACCTTTGGTGGAGTCATTTTTAGGTCGAGTATTCGAGACCTGTTGTAATTTCTCATGTTGGCTTAAAGCCATCCCCCTGCTTTTGATTTGCTTGTTTCAGTGTCCTTTAGAAATCCTTGCTTGCTAGTGGTCAGCCCTGCCTCTTTGTTCCTCCTTATTCCCTTCTGTTCCTCCCATGCAGCAGGGACTAAGTACTGTCATTCCGCTATGGCTCTTTGTGTTTCGGGGGGGGGGACTATTTTTTTTCTTTGTTTCCTGGTCTGTTACTGTTTGCCTGTGTTCAGCTTTGGAGGTAAAGCTGCTTACATGTAAATATATCATTCCTCCCTCCCATCTCCTCTTAATGCCACAATTGTCAGTACTGCCTTCCTCTCTGTTCCTCCCACTCTATTGACTGTATTTATTCAGCCTTTTTCCATTTTTCGATGTGTACGTAGTTTGGCTCGTTTTTGGTAGGATATTTGGTTTGTTTTGGGCTTCCTTTTATGGGGGATTGGGCTTGTTGAAGTCTTGTTTGTGAAAGGCATGAGTCATTGCAGCCCCTCACTCCTCCATGTGCTACCTCCCGTCCTATTCAGAGGGTTCCTTGCAGCATGGGGATGGCAAAGTTGACTCCCCTGGAGTATTGCGCAGGTAGAGCAGCAACGCGCATGCAGTCCTTGCGCACAGCTGCCTTTCTATTTCCAGCGGACGTGCCTAAGGCATTGCTCAAATGTAGCGTGCTCCTTATAGTCCCCTGGGGCACAAGCGGGGACCGACTACAGTGCTCCAGTATCAATACGCACTATACGGTCCCCCCCGGGGCACAAGCAGGCATCCACTCCTGCGTGCCTTTGTTATTGGGAAACCCGTTTGCTGAGCGGTTTCCCAGAGACTTTCAGACTTCGCGTTTGGGCATCCTGACTCCTGGGGATAGACTGAAGCCAGGAGCACACGCCGCTGAGGTAATAACTTATCTGAAAGAGACACGTTAGTGACAGATTCCTTACCTTAGAATATCCCCAGGCGTCAGGCTGGATCCGGAAAGTTTTTGCGTAGCAGTACCCTTGCGCGTCGGTAGGCGGTGTCGTGCGGCTCCGCGTCCGTCGTCAGCGTCGTGATCGCCGGGATGATGTCGCGGGCAGTACTTAGACGCCGCCCCTGCGCGCTGACGTCAGTTCTTATTTTTCCGCGCCAGTAAGCGCAGATCCGGGAAGAGCAGTGCCCTAGTCAATTTTTGACTAACTTTTTGGTGAATTTTTTCACTGTTTCTTTTCGAGTCTTCATCGACTCCTAGGTGTCGTAGGGATGCCCGGCTTCAAGCCATGCGACGCCTGTGGTCGCATGATGTCGATCACAGACCCGCATCTAGAGTGTCTCTACTGTCTCGGCCGAGACCACGACACGAAGTCGTGCCCTGACTGCCGGAAACTTCACCCGAAGGCTTTGCGAGAGCGGTCTCGAAAGCTACTCGAGTTCCGGCAGTCGGCTCCGCGCCGCACCAAGTCCCGGGAGAGGTCGAGGGGCCGGTCGCGGAGTCCCGCCGGTCGTCGGAGTCCAAGTCTTCGCGCTCCTCGGGTAAGTCGAAGCACAAAAAGTCTAAGAAGCATCATCGCTCTAAGACTTTGCCTCGCCGGTCTCGCAACTCGGCTGAGGCCCCTGTCTGCACCGTCCCCGCCCCCGGACGTGCCTGTGGAGCCGGCCCCGCATTACCCGTCCTTTTCGGGTTCGGGGGTGACTCCGGCCGAAATACAGGAATTCCTGTCGGCCATGGCCCGCCTCTTCGGGCCTCAAGGTCCCTCCGGTGCGCCTTCGGGCCCCGCGGGCCCTGATGGGGTTGCTCCGGTGTCGCCGACGACTCCGGTCCCGGCGCCGCCTGTCCCGCCAGCCTTCATCCCGGCCTCGATCCCGGCTCCGGTGGTACCGCAACCCCCATCGACGCCGGTTGACCTAACCACGCCTCCGCCGACGCCGATGTTCCCGGTGCCGTTCCTGACGCCGTCCGGGGCTCCAGACAGCGTCGTTCCCCGGCTATCTCCGGCTCCGGACATGGAGCCGGACCGACGTCGCTCGACGCCGGCTCCGATGAGACCTTGGGTCCCAAATGTCCCTCCTCCTCCATATTTTGAACCAGAGGAGGACCAAGAGAAGCTGGGAGGGGTCGGAAGACCCTCTCACACAACAGTGTGAGTATGATCAGGACTGGGCTGAGGAACTTGGGGATGCCAGTGGTCTAGACACTTCCCCTGACACTGGCATGCTGTCTCCTCCCGTGGCTACGGAGGAGGGAGCTAATTTCGCAACGGTGTTGCGTAGAGCAGCTGGAGCCTTGCATCTCCAATTGCCTACTGTGGCTGTCAGGACTAATCTCCTGACGGAAGTGCTTCAGCCGGCAGCTTCCTCCACGGAGACTGTACTGCCGTTTAATGATGCACTCACTGACGTTCTTTTGGGCGCCTGGTCCAAGCCCACCACAGGGGCTCCTGTGGATAGGAACGTGGCCCGACGCCATCGCCCTGCTCCGGGCGACCCCTTGTTTCTCTCCCAACATCCCACCCCGAGAGCTTGGTTGTCCAAGCCTCTGCCTCCCAAACCGCCTTCCCTACCGCCCCTCCGGATAGGGAATCCAAACGCCTGGACCAATTTGGGAAGAAGGCTTTTTCTTCCTCCAGTGCTGGCTTGCGGTCCGTCAACACCGCTTGCCTTTTGGGCCGATATACCCACTCCCTGTGGGATTCGGTGGCGGCTGTTTTGCCGCAGTGTTCTGAGGAGGTCCAGACACTGCTTACCCGCGCCATTGCGGAAGGAAGAGATGCGGCTAAATACACCATACGTTGTGGCCTTGATACCGCTGACTCGCTGGGCAGATCGCTTGCAACGACGGTGGCGCTACGTCGCCACGCCTGGCTGAGAACAACTGGTTTCTCGGGTGATGTCCAGAATACACTCATGGACATGCCCTTAAATGGAGTCGGTCTTTTTGGTTCCAAAGCAGACCATGCGCTGGAGCGTTTTAAGGACTCACGGGCTACTGCCAAGTCCCTGGGCCTTTTTTGTTGTACGCCCTCCGCTCACCTCTGCTTTTCGCCCCTTTCGTGGCCACGGAAGGGGCGCCCAGTCACGTCAGCTGCCCAGCCACCGGCCCGCGCAGGAAGCGTCTTCGCGTGGCCGAGGACGTGGATACCGCCGTGGCGGTTCGGGCAACCAGCGTGCGGGTCAGGCCACTACCTCCAACCCGTCCGCGGCCTCCAAGCCCTCCTAGTCCTTGCTTTCAGGTGCACAGCACGCCAGTAGGGGGCAGGGTCCGCCATCACCTTCACCACTGGCGTCCCATCACCTCGGACAGGTGGGTCTTGGACATTGTCCGAAGGGGCTGCTCCCTCCCCTTCGAGACCACCCCCAGCCATGCCACCTCAATTCCACCGCATGTCAGGGGATCACTTGGTGCTTCTGCAGAAGGAAGTCACGGCCCTCTTGGCCTAGAGGGCCATCGAGCATGTTCCGACCCCAGAAGTAGGACGTGGTTGCTACTCCCACTACTTTCTGGTGCCCAAAAAGGACAAGGAGGACATGCATCCTATCTTGGACCTCCGGAACGTCAATCGCTTCCTCCGGAAGGAGAAGTTCAAGATGCTCACCCTAGCTCAGGTCTTGACTGCCCTCGACCCTGGAGACTGGTTGGTAGCGTTGGACTTGCAGGACGCTTATTTCCACATCCCCGTCCTGCCGGCCCACCGGCGTTACCTATGGTTCACGGTAGGCCTCGAGCATTTTCAGTTCACCGTGCTCCCCTTTGACCTTACAAGTGCCCCTCGGGTGTTCACGAAAGTGATGGCGGTGGTCGCAGCTCATCTGCGCCGGGCAGGGGTTCCAGTCTTCCCCTACCTCGACGACTGGCTGCTGAAGGCGGGCTCGTCCCAGGCAGTCGTCTCCCACCTCCAGACTACGGCCGAACTCCTGCACTCGCTGGGGTTCTCCATCAATGTGCCAAAGTCGCATCTGATTCCTTCTCCACAGCTCCTTTTCATCAGAGCAGTTCTGGACACGACGCAGTTTCGGGCCTATCCTCCCGAACGGCGAGTCCGGGATATTCAGGCTATGATTCCAATCTTTCAGCCTTTATCCTGGGTTTCGGTCCGGATGACCCTGAGGCTGCTGGGCCTCATGGCCTCCTGCATCCTGCTCGTCGATCATGCCAGATGGCATATGCGGGCTCTGCAGTGGGACCTGAAGTTCCAGTGGGCGCAGCACCAGGGCAACCTGTCCGATCACGTCCAGATCTCGGAGGGGGCTGCAAAACGGTTGCAGTGGTGGCTCTCGAACCGGCAATGGGTCATGGGCAGATCCCTCTCCCTTCCCCAGCCAGAGCACACAGTTGTGACGGACGCGTCCCTTCTGGGATGGGGCGGTCACATGGGAGAGGCGGAAATCAGAGGCCTCTGGTCTCCGGCGGAGTCCCGGCTCCATATCAACCTTCTGGAGCTCCGGGCGATCCGACTTGTACTCAAGGCATTCCTTCCCTCTGTCAAAGGGAAGGTAGTGCAGGTGTTCACAGACCACACCACCGCCATGTGGTACTGCAACAAACAAGGCGGGGTGGGGTCGTGGACCCTCTGTCAGGAGGCTCTGCGCCTCTGGACATGGCTGGAACATCAGGGCATGTTCCTGATGGTTCAACACCTGGCAGGTTCCCTGAACGCCAGGGCGGACGAACTCAGCCGCAGGTGCATGATGGATCACGAATGGCGTCTTCACTCGACATCATGCGACCACAGTCTTTCTGCAGTGGGGAGAGCCTTGGTTAGATCTATTCGCCACCGAAGAGAACGCGCAATGTCATCAGTTCTGCGCGTTGGAATTTCCAAGGCGGCACTCGCTCGGCGACGCTTTTCGTCGCGAGTGGAGTTGCGGTCTGTTGTACGCCTTTCCGCCTATACCACTTCTACCCAGAGTGTTGAAGATTCGGCGCGACCGGGCCCAAGTCATCCTTGTGGCTCCGGACTGGGCTCGAAGAGTTTGGTATCCCGAGCTACTCAGTATGAGCGTCGATCCCCCGATCTGTCTGCCTCTTCGGGAGGATCTTCTGTCGCAGCAGCAGGGGACGGTCCTCCACCCGAACCTGTCCGGCCTCCACCTGCTTGCGTGGAGATTGAGCGGCGGCAGTTGATTCCTTTCGACTTGCCTCCCGAAGTTTGTGATGTGATTCTGGCAGCCAGGCGTCCCTCCACTAAGGTGGTATATGGCTGCAGGTGGAACAAGTTTGTGGCATGGTGCACAGCAAAGGCTGTGAATCCCCTCTCTGCCCCTCTTTCTGAGGTTCTTCTGTTCCTTCTTTCTCTGGCCCAACAGGGTTCTGCCCTGGGTACCATCAAGGGCTATCTTTGTGCCATTTCGGCCTTCCTCAGGCTTCCTGATCAGCCCTCCCTTTTCAAGTACCCTGTTGTTAACAGATTCCTTAAAGGCATTACACACCTCTTCCCTCCTGTTCCGTTTGTGATGCCTCAGTGGGACTTTAACTTGGTTCTTACCTTTCTCATGTGCGCTCCCTTTGAGCCTCTACATAACTGTCCTCTTCGTCTTCTTACTTTGAAGACGGCCTTTCTGGTGGCCATCACCTCCGCTCGGCGGGTGAGTGAGCTCCAGGCTCTATCATGCAAACCTCCCTTTCTGTCTGTCCATCCAGACAAGGTTGTTCTTAGGACGCGTCCGTCCTTCTTGCCAAAGGTGGTTACTGCCTTCCACATTGGGCAGACCATCACTTTGCCCACCTTCTTTCCGTCTCCGCATCCTTCCAGAGAGGAAGAGAGGCTCCACCGTCTGGATCCAAAACGTGCGCTTTCTTTTTATATCAATCGCACACAACACTTCCGGGTGGATGACCAGCTTTTTGTTGGCTACGTGGGCGCCAAAAAAGGTCGGGCGGTGCACAAGAGAACCATCTCTTGCTGGGTAACCTTGTGTATCAAAGCCTGCTATTCTTTGGCTAAGAAGGAGCCTCCTGTTGGGCTACGTGCCCATTCCACCAGGGCAACGGCTGCTACCACGGCTTTAGGCCGCGATGTTCCGCTGCAGGATATCTGTCAGGCAGCTACGTGGGCCTCGCTGCACACATTTACAAAGCATTACTGCCTTGACAGTCCGGTCCGGAGGGACGGCTTCTTTGGCCGTTCTGACCTCCTGGACTTCCTTGTCTGATCTTTATTCGCAGACCCACCACCGGGGTTGGTATTGCTGGGGTATCTATTCTAAGGTAAGGAATCTGTCACTAACGTGTCTCTTTCAGATGCACAAGTTACTAACTTGTGTAACGATATATCTGTAAGAGACAGTAGTTAGTGACAGATTCCTACCGCCCACCCATCCTCCCCGTTCTGCGAACTGATTTCTAGGGTTAAGGACATCCCTTTCAGGGCCCTAGTATTTTTCAGACACCTATGTCAGCTTCTTGCATGGCTCTGCGTTCCTGGCGCGGAAAGTCGTGTACAGAACTGACGTCAGCGCGCAGGGCGGCGTCTAAGTACTGCCCGCGACGTCATCCCGGCGATCACGACGCCGACGACGGACGCGGAGCTGCACGACGACGCCTACCGACGCGCAAGGGTACTGCTACGCAAAAACTTTCCGGATCCAGCCTGACTGGGGATATTCTAAGGTAAGGAATCTGTCACCAACTACTGTCTCTTACAGATATATCGTTACACAAGTTAGTAACTTGTGCGTTTCTTTATTTCTGCAACTGCTTATGAATGCACTTTGGGCACATTCCTTTAGCGTGCAGCACGTAACTGCTTTTAGTTTTCTTTTCTGCCTCCGCTTTTGTTTCACTTACTTGCATGCTTCTTATCTCTGCTTTTTTCCCGTGCATCACTGTCGCCGTGTTGCTGGCCCCCTTTCTCTTACCCCTCCCCGCCGTTTGTCATTGGTGTGCATATTCACAGGTCCCCTCTCTGTTTTTTGCAAGTCTTTTCTGTTTTTAGGTTTTATTTTGCGTCTCCGCTACTGTTTCACTTAGTGTGCATGCAGTGTCTGTCTTTTTCACTTTGCCTGTCTGTGCCTCCGTACCTTATGTTTATGTAGATTGCTTTAAAGTTCCTTATTAGGAGGTTTTTATTCTTGTGCAGCTCTTTTATGCTGCCAGATTTAGTATATCAAGGCTCCTCAGTTGGGCCAAACCGAGCACATTAATGAGTAGGTCCTTGAAGTGCAGTTCTGTCCCGAGGCCAACCCAGCCTCTCAAGGCTCGAAAGACATCAATTTACAACCTACAAGTACCACCCACCTCGTTCCATAGAGCGGAGAAGTCCTCATCCTCCCAGTTTGCATAATAAGCCCAATACCCCAAAATGATGTCACTTATTACCCAGGTGATTTAACATGTCAACCCATAACCTTGAAGGAGCATGGGAGTTCTTTCATTCTAGCCCCTCCCTCGTTTCACAGTGTAGTCTTTTCGTTTCGACGCCTGCTTCATCGATGCTGCGCTTTCACTTCTACATCTATTCAGCACATGCTCCACTGACACCGCACTTCAAGCGAAGGTAGTAAAATGTAATTAACTCTGCGTCACTGCCTGGGAGTGATTCATATTAATGCCTTCCTTTAACTCCTACGTCTGCTGCACTTGCTGTGTTTCCCAGGAACAAGGAGTTAAAGCTGTGCTTTTTTTACTAACCAGCATTATTTAAAATGGCTGTCCATTTACAAGAAACACTGCTACAAAGTGGGAGGCAAACTCCCAACAGGCTACTCCTGTTCTCTCTCTCCGCTCACCCCCTACAGCAGAAAACACGTCAGGCTGGTTTATTTATTCTTTGTGCTGTAAGCTTCATCGAGATCTTTATCTTAAATTTATTATTACAAACTCTTGCATCTGTGTAATTTCATTAAATAGCTGCTCGTTCTCACCCCTATAGTACTTTCACTACAGAGAGCTTACGATAGAATTTTACGCTGACTGCTTGCACACACCTGTAATCACTTTAATCTGCCACAGGTTTTGGAATTACAGATAGCCCCTCCCTATTTGCTTCAGTTAATATGACCTGTGCCAGAAGGCTGCAAAGTAATATACAGGAAGTACCCCCTATCGACCTGTAGCACTTTGTAAACAACAAAGTATACAAAATGTTCCCGCTATCGCGACAATAATTTTAGACTCTATTAAGGACACGGAGGCGAGGATTATGCTTCTCAATTTCTTTACTACTCAAATAGCAGCTAATGAAAAAACATTAAACATTGTAACAACTACATATCCCATGAGGCTTTGAACCACACCTCCATTATTATCCAATCAAACGTGTCCTGAATACACAAAATAGCAAGGCACCATCTTGACTGCCTCTTTCTTTGCAGTAAGCAGTCTCAAAAGTCCAGTAAACAAAATAAGCAACAGTTCCGACTCTCAACGGAGAGTAACTTCACACCAGTCTCGGCCGAGACAACTATCTACCAGGGACGCCAGCATCCTTGTCACGAAGAAAAGTAGATTCAACTCTGTTTAGAGTCTGTTCCTGAAAGTAGAAATAAGTTTGAAAAACATGGAACCACCAATTTGGTATCAGGGTAGGGCAAAAACATCATATATTTAATGTATCATACACAACATGACCGTTGTAAATCTTACCTGTCCCAACGGGTGGGATAATCCTCGCCTCCGTGTCCTTAATAGACTCTAAAATTATTGTCGCGATAGGTGGAAAATTTTGTATTCTATTGCAGGACCGGAGGCTCAGATTATCCTGGTTCAAAGCTGACCAACAACCACAGAAGAAACACGAGTAATAGGTTTATAATAAAATACTTTAAACATTGCGTCCGAAGACCAATCTGCAGCTTTTAAAATATCTTCTAAACGAGAACCCATAATAATAGCTTTAGAGGCCATAGCACCTCTAGTGGAATGTACACAAAGACATCAATACCAGCTTCAGCCATCACCCACCTAACCCAACGAGCCAAAGTGGCCGCTGAGACTGGGCGATACGGTTTCTGGATTGCCAACAGTAACTGACCTAAAGGGTTCAGTCTATGAGGTAAAGTACGTTCTTCATACATTTTTAAACATTTTAAAACACAATTTCTCATTATGAGGAAAAGCGGGATACTCAACCGAACGAGGCATTGTTTTTGTTCGTCTAGATGAGAAAAAAAACACCCTGGGGAGAGAGAACCCTTCCTGCCAAGTCTAAAGCATGCACAACAGACACTCTACGGCAGGAAGTAAGACACAACAACATAGTCAGTTTTGCAGCTTTAAAGATGAATCTTTATTATCCGGCCATGATTCTAACAGCGAAAGAACTTTTGAAACATCCCATAGCGTAGTGTATCTGGGACGTGGTGGACGAGCAACTCTGATGCCTTTTAACAACTTGCACACCAACAGGTGCATACCTACTGGTTTTCCATCAATGTGATCATGTCTGGCCGATAACGCTGACCTGAAATTATTGACTGACCTATACGACAGACCTGATTCAGCACATTCCGACAAAAAATTTAGTATTTCTTTCAAATCTGATCCCACGGGATCCACCTGTCGTTGAAGGCACCAACCCATCCATCGCTTCCAGGGTGCAGAATATCGCTTGCGGGTGGATGGAGCCCAAGCCTGTTGTATAAACTCTGCAGCCGCCGATGAAAGGCCTTCAATTCGCTCATGTCTCCGGAGAGCGTCCAAACCATGAGGGTTAACAGGTTCTGGAGGACCAGAGGATGAGGGGAGCCCACTGGGTCCTAGAGCAGCGTTGGGAACACAGGCAATAGGACTGGCAGGTCCACAGACCATTCCAAAAGCGTCGGAAACCACGATTGTGTCTTCCATAACGGTGTGACTAACACTAATGACATTGCTTGCCTCCGGACCTGAGCAGCAACTCCCGGGATCAACGCGAAGGGGGGGGAAGGCATAATTCCTCTGGGAACCCCAGTGATGGAGAAATGCGTCCGTCCCCAGCGCCATTGGATCCGGTCTCCAGCTGTAGAAGCGGGGAAGTTGAGCATTGAGGCGAGATGCAAACAGGTCTATCAGGCAAGGGCCTCAAATACCCATGATCTCTAGAAACACAGAAGGATGAAGCCTCCAGTCGCTGAAATCCCTGAGAAATCTGGAGTTCCAGTCTGCCACCTGATTGGTCTTTCCGGGAATGTATTCTGCCGCGATCCTGATCTTCTGTGCCGGGCAGAAGTGCCAAAACTCCCTTGCAATGTTGGCTAAGAGTCGGGATTTCGTTCCTCCTAGGCGATTGATATAGCGTACCGCCGACACATTGTCCATCCTCCGGAGGATGCAACAATTGCTCTTCAATGGGGATATTGATCTGATGGCAAAAGATCCAGCTATCGGCTCTAGACAGTTTGTGTAATTTTAACTCCTCTGCGGACCACAGACCTCCAGTGGCATAGTCTCCGCATCTTGTGCCCCAGCCCCATCGACTGGCATCCGACTCGATGATTACGTCGGGAGAGGCTCCGAAAATGGCCTTGCCCTTCCAGGCCTCCATGTGATTGAGCCACCATAGCAGCTCCTCTTGCACATCTGGAGACAAAGCTATCAGATGATCGTATGAGAACCGTTTCTGTAGGTATTGGATCTTGAGGCGTTGTAACGCCCTGTAGTGGAGGGGTCCTGGAAAGATAGCCTGAATCGAGGGCGCGAGGAGACCCACAATCCTCGCCAGGGATCTCAAGGAGACCAGTTGCTTCGACAGAGTGGATCGAATCTCCCTCTTTATGGATTTGATCTTGGGCATTGGGAGAAGCAACTGGGCCTTCACCGAATCTATTTGAAAACCTAGGAATTCTACCTGTTGGGACGGGGTAGTCATGGATTTTTTGGTGTTGATCACAAAACCCAACTCCTGCAACAGAGAGATTGTCCATTGTAAGTGAGTGCACAACAGGGAGGGGTCTTGGGCTAGCAGAAGCATGTCGTCGAGGTAAACGATCATGCGAACGCCCATCTCTCGGAGGCGAGTGATCACTGGCTTGAGCAGTTTGGTAAAAACCCACGGTGCCGAGGACAGGCCGAAGGGAAGTGACAGATAACGGAACCATTGTCCTTTCCACTGGAATTGGAGGTATTTTTGATGGGAGGGGCAATTGGGGACTGTTGGGTAAGCGTCTTTTTGGTCCAAGCGGACCATCCAATCCTTTTTTAGCAACAAATCTCTTAAAAGATGTATTCCTTCCATCTTGAAATGTCTGTAAACGACAAAAGGATTGAACTCCCTGAGATTCAATACTAATCTCTGTCCTCCTCCTTTCTTTTGCACCAAGAAGACGTTGCTGCAAAAACCTTCGGGAATGAAAGGTCCCACAGCAATTGCCTGCTTTGCCAAAAGTTCCTGAAGTTCTGAGTTTATAAAAGATTGTTCTTGTAGGAAAAAAAGGAGGAGTAGGAGGGACTGCCTGAACAGGAAGATCGCTTAATTCTATTTGATACCCCTGAACAGTGTGAATGATCCACGCATCTGAGGTGATTTGTGTCCAGTTGTACAGAAAATGCATTAGTCTGCCCCCCCCCAGAGGAATCATAGGAAGGAGAGGTGGAATTACCTGAGGACTGGGCATCATTGTTCCTGTATCCTCTGTTGATGCCTCTGTTGTACCGGCCCCGGAAGCCCCTGGATCTCGTGGGGTAAAATCCGTCCTGGTCTGGTTCCTGGGTTGTAACCCCTACGTCTACGGGCGAAGCCACGTTGAGGACTTGGGTTACTGTATCGGCCGGTCGAGCATCCTCTGCCACGACCGGCCCTGCCAGAGAGGGGATGGAACACCCTTTTGAGGGAGGATTGCGATTTGTCCAAAGAAGTAAAAGTATTAACAAAGTTCGCAATATCCTTCACAAATTTTTCTCCAAAAAGCTGTCCTTCAGCCAGAGGACCTGGTTCGGCAGAAGCTAACTCAACGAGTTGAGGGTCATTTCGGAGGAGAACTGACTTGCGTCTTTTGGAAGAAAGGGCACAATTTGCGTTTGAGGACACAGATCGCCCTCTGGGTCCAGCCTGCAAGGACCTCTGGATGGATAGCAGCCCCAGTCTCCTGCGCTTGCAGCGCTAACTCTAGAATCTTAGCCAAAGGCCCGAGACATCTAAAAGCTTGTCTTGACCAGCCCGAAGTGCCCGATCTATGCCTTTCTTAGGGTCTTTTTTATATTTCTTTAAGAAAGTTTTGCATGGAAGAATCTATTTCGGGTGTAAGGGCAATTTTATTTGCAAGGTCTGGTCGCGGGCACTCAGATCTCAAGAGGGCCCGGACCTCCTTGTCGAAGCTCCTGCGTAAATTAGTTTGCATGTACTCTGCCACTGCAGGGGCGGGAGCCCAATCGGATGACCGGGGGTGGACAATGTTGGAAGGGTCAAACGTGAAAGGGGAAGGCTGGACGGGAGAGAGGGAATGCTTGCGCTTCTTGTCGCGTTCACGAGGGCGTGATGCGTGGGAGGAATCAGTGTCCGTATCTGTGTCCGTAATAGGGGTGGGGTTGGAGGCGTTCGGGACTTGGGGAGGGACCACCGGCCGGGAGTCATAGTCATGTTCCTGGGCAGTCTTTAGTTTGGAGTAGATCTGCACATGGGGCCAAGGGAGGCCTGGGGGTTCGATGTGGGGGGGGGGGGAGAGAGGAGAGTGACTGGGAGTACCTGTAGGGGGAGGTAGGGGAGATTCCTTGTAACTGATCTAGACGGAGAGAAATAGGCAATAAGGCGGAGGAAAGAGCCTTATCCAGCTTTTTCTCAAGTGTCTTTTCCACAAGGGACTCAATGTTCTCGTCATAATAATAATCTTAGTCCTCGCCAGGACCATAAGCAGCCCGTTCCTCCTCGTAGACTTCACAGTCTGACATTATCGATTCTATGTATAAATACAATAAACTCAAATCCCCAGAGGGAAGCCAAAATTTTACTACCCGGACTCTCTGATAAGAAAGAGCTTCGGGAGGGAGCTAAATGCTGGAGCAGTGAAGGCCAAGGGTACCTAAATCCCTGTAAAAATAGGACTAAAGGAGGGTGTAAGCCCTACCTGCCTATTTAAAACCAGGAGCTTCCAAAAATTAATTTTGAGGATTGCCAAAGTCACTCAGGGGTTAATTGGGTCCAAACGCTAAGGAGAGAGGCAAAAGCTTAGTCAGAGGCCCAGTACCGGCACGGTCACTGCCTGCTGCTAATCCCCTGCTCTGCTAGCCCGGGGAGAGGCGTCATCCAGCGTGTAGACGGGAGCCTGCATACGCGTGCACAGACGCGTGCGGGCTCCCGAGGCAACACGTGGGTAGCCCGAGCGGGCTCCGCTACGTGCTCCTCGCTCCCAGAGGCGGGGAGGGGGGGGCAACCCTGCAGTGAGCGCTCAGAGCGCGCAGACACGGCTACACTGCTCGCGAAAGCGAGACTGATATCGGGGGCATAATTACATTAAAAGGCAAGAAACAAGGGAAAAATTGCTAACGGGAATAAAGCGCAAAACGCGCTTGAAGGAAAAGGTGACGCGCACCTAAAGTAACGCGAGCTCTATCGCGCTAAATAGAACAAAGCAACCGCGCTTTAGACAGTTAACACCATAAGCAAATATCAATCATTATAATGCAATATCAATCAGATACGAACATCAGCTTAGTAAAATAGTGAGGCACTTATGTAGACTGCGGAGCAGCAAAGAAAGAGGAAGTCAAGATGGTGCCTCGCTATTTTGTGTATTCAGGACACGTTTGATTGGATAATAATGGAGGCGTGGTTCAAAGCCTCATGGGATATGTAGTTGTTACAATGTTTAATGTTTTTTCATTGGCTGCTATTTGAGTAGTAAAGAAATTGAGAAGCATAATCTGAGCCTCCGGTCCTGCCATAAAATTTCACTTTCCTTTGTGCAACACAACAAGGAGGTTGTTATTTTTATGTGGTAACATGAAATCCAAGCTTGTAAACTCTTACAAGCATGCGAAAATCTGAAGATGGGTCGTCTTTTGATTCTCAGTGCTGTCAGCCAAGACTACGCAGGCTAATGATATTAGAGTTATTAAAAAGACAAGATTTGCTAGTGGCGATTAAAAAAAACTTCATATGTGATTGTACAGCAGCACTAATATTTTTACTTGTGGATTGAACGCGTGCTGAGAGCCATCAGTTATTGAAGTGCAAGTGTTCCTGGATCAACTAAACACATTTGGAAATATTAGTTGCAGCCTTATGTTTTCATTAAATTAATATGTACAAACACAGGAGTAGCAAGAAAACAATATGGGTAAATACAGACAAATGCCTAAAATAAAAGTAAATATCATGGAAACGGGTTGCCGTAGATACGCTTAAAGGTAGGACCGTTCAGGCTGTATGTTGTGGAAAATGTGTTGGCTGTTGCAGAAGTGCATGTATAGCAGAACGTGTGCAAAGGTATAGAATACTTTATCATGTGGGAATTTAACAAAATGTATAGGCTTGAATTTCAGATGTTCACAGCTAATGTGCTGCGATGTACAGCCCACGCTGCCAGTCCTTCTCCCATTCCCTTTTCCTCTGCCAGCATCTTGTTGTATAATCCCATAACAGTGCCCCTGCTCCTCCATGACCTCCACTGCTCCCGTCTCTCGCAGTTTGTCGTCTTGCCTCCATTTGGAGAGTATGATATGTCCCCACAGCAGGCTTTAACAGCCCTGTGTGTGCCCCAACCTAGGCTGAGATCCTCGTCTCCTTGCGCTGCTATGGGCTCCGTGGCCAGTGTCTGGCATCTTTTCTCAGGCTCCCCGGACTAGTTCACAGGTCTTTAAAAGACCATTTACATCCCACAGGAAATGGTTAATAAAGCTTTTGAATACATTTGGTGAATACCTGCAGCATTGGTTTATGGTTTGCAGAGGGTGAATCCTTTTAAAATGATGCTTCTTTCACAAGGCATGTTCATGTTGTTACCTTTTGCATGTCTCTGCAGTCCCTAATTCATCCCTGCTGTTGCTGCTCCATCGCTTATGTTGGTTACCCCCGGCCTCCTCCCAGCTGTTTCTGCTTGCTTTCCCACCACGCCACACCACCCCGCCCCTGTCACCCCACCACCGTCCAGCTTTAATTGCCAACAACATCCCTCCCTCCTCCTTTGTGTTGCTTGTTACAGCTGGCACCATAGTAAACACAGTAATGACTTTGGGAGGATAAAATGCATTTTCGGCCATTCTTTGATTAAAATATGTGCTAGTACACCAACCTGTTAATTGTTTCTATCTTTAATTAAAGAACATTTGTAACATGAAAGCATCAAGCAGAGGATAATGCAAAGTATCTTGTTGTGAGAAACCGAGGCGAGATTATTGAACTGGAGAGCGCTTGGGCAAACTCTCTCAACACAAGCATCTTCATCCAGCACAGCCAGCCACTTTGTGTTGTGCTTGAAGGCATTTCTGCTGAGTATATCTATTTCCAGCTCCATTTGCATACTTGCACAGTTACTATCCACTTACTTCCACTACACATCATACCACATAATTCCACTACACACCATACCATATAATTCCACTACACAAATCCACTCCACACAACACAATTCCACAACTAACAATACCAATACAACCCACATAATTTCACTACACATCACATACATACACTCCATAACACATGGGTAAAATACATTGTCATTTACAACGCCAATAGCTCTATCTCAAGGAAATGCGAGACCTATTGCATTTCCAATGCTTGTTATGATAATGTTCCCTTGGGGTACATTAGTCTCATATACATGTGTCCTAGGACTGCAATCACACCTTCTTTATTCTCATTTAAATTAGTTAAGAATGAGGACTTTTTCAAACTGTTTCTCCTCTGAAAGAAAATCCACCAGCTTGGGAGCTGAACATTGTGCTAGGGGCTCTAAATAAAGAAGCTTTGGATACTGTTCATAAGGCTTCTCCCCCCAATTCTTCCATAGAAAACGGTTTCTGTCAGCAATGGCATTTTCAAGTTTGTGAAATTTCAGACTTTTTCTATAAAGCCACTGTATCTAAAGTTTGACGAAGAGGTGACTCTACAAATCCTAAATTCATACCCAAGGTACCAACATCGTTCCATCTTAATGAAGAGATTCATTTACCAGCATTTTTCCACAGCCATCAATTGCGGCAGAAAGGTGTCTGCCTTCGTTAGACGTAAATTGCTTGACATTTGATATTGATAGAACAAAGGAATTTCACAAAATTGAGCAACTGCTTTCTTACGAAAATGTCAACAAGGATTGCCCTTTGTCGAAACCGGGCATAGCATGCTGAATCACAGCTTGTATGCCCTGCCATAGAAAAGCTGGACACCTGTCAGACACACAGTTGGGGCAAGCGCATTCAGCTAGAGACATGCTTTTACAGCAGCGTTCTTTGCTGGAGTGTCCCTTCTGGATGCATGCAAAGCAGCAACCTGAGCTTCAGCTCACACCTTTGCGAAACATTGTGTGCAAGTCTGGTCACTAGCTGAGATGGCAATGGGGCAGGTGGTGCTTCTCACCCTGTTTCAATAACCTAAGCCTTGGTTTTGACTTCGCTTTATGCGTAATATAATGTCATGCTTTGGTAATAATTCAAGCATGTGAATCTATGAAACATCCAATGCTGGAGAAGAAAGTTACTTACCTGTAACTACAGTTCTTTATCATTGGTATCTTCCATAGACTTATGCGCCTGCCCTCCTCACTGTTCAGGAGGGTACTAATATCTTATAACAAGCTATGAAAATCTGCCTCTGAGGAGGGTTTGAAATCTAACTCCCAGAGTTTGGGTCCCAAAATGAGGTGGACTGGTTCATACTGTCTATGGCTGTTTGTGTTTTTGCTGTATTGGAATACTGCTGTGTTAACATTGGCTACAGGGGGTTCCCAGTCTGGCGTTTGGTAATCATTCAAGTATGTGAATATATGAAATATACCAATCCTTGTAGTTACAGGTAAGTAACATGTTCTTACTGAAGGTTAGAACTGCCTCCTCAGTGTCATTTTTGATCTGCTTATTAGAATATATAAGATCTGTCCTGTTTTTTAATGACTTTCGTCACTTAGATGAATACTTTCTATTTTAATTTTTTATAATTACATTTTAGTATGATGTAGAATTGACTACCCTTTTTGTTGCTGTTGCAAAACTCAACATCTGTGATTTGTAACTTTAATACGTTTTAGTCAGTATTTTAGTTCCTTTCAGCTTGAAAGAATTTTGTTTGACTTTTTTTTTTAACTACTTAAACATTAGGGTACACATAATCTGAAAGAAGAGGTACTGAGGTGCAGGTTTATAGAGTTAGAAGTCCTTGTTGGAATCTGATATCTCGATTCTCTGTTTCTGCTCTCTGGGCCCATTCCTTTCTTCTTGATCTTTATACATCCTGTGTTCAGCATAACCTTGCTAAGCTAAGCAATCGGGAACCAAAGCACCATCTCTGCGGTGGCACATGCCTCTTGGCTCGATTTTCCTTTGCCCTCTGGTAGATGGCTCGGTAGTCACTACATGTTTGTTATCACATACAAGGGTACCTGCTTTAGATGTGTTTAAGTTCAGAATGAAGTTGACCCTATGTCCACAGAGGGTGCTTGCACTGATTTTACAGTGGATAGAAGCTTGCCCTATTTCTTACTTTGCTGCTGCCCATTAGTTCCACTTGGGTTTGTGAAAGAGTAATGCTGTAGATTTGCAGTGTCTGCTCATCTTGTTCCTGTTGTGTCTAAGAATATATTTGCCGTATGATTGTTGGATAAAGCTTGCACCTTTGTGTATTCTAATCAGCGCTGACCATGCACCTAAAATATAATGCTCTGCACATGGCCTACCAAGTTTAACTTTTGCTTCTCTTGACAGCCCCCTCGTTTTGGGTAATTTGTGGGATGTGACCGATCGCGACATAGACCGGTACATGGAAGCATTTCTCAGGAGCTGGATAAAGGCTGGATCTGGAGCGCCCATGCTGCCATACATTACACAAGCGCGACAAGCACCAAAACTGAAATACTTGATCGGAGCAGCCCCAATTGCCTATGGGATGCCAGTTGCATTACAGTAGCTGATCAGCGCAGCAGCTGCATCAATGTACAAAAGTGCCTCGTGAAATTAGCAGGCAGGTGCATATTGCGAATCACCAATAGTTCGGTTGCAAATGAAACTTAATGTATTGAATCAAGTCACTGAAAGCTTGGTTCTGTATTTTGGAAGTCTTACACCTCAGCTTTTAAATTTATTTAATTTATTGGACTTTTAATTGCACAGTTCACCTCCGTGTCCTCTGGGCTAAACGAATAGCTCTCTAAATCACAAGGAAAATGTAAATGTTTCATATTTATACAGCTGCGCAAACCACTGTATCCTCGGGTAACTGATGCTTTCTGTAGATGTTTGAGCACAAATTTGTATTGCATATATTTACACTTTTTTGGTGGAAGAGATGTATTTATAATTTTGTATACTTCGTGTACCATATTTCTTGAATACTAATCTCCTTTGCATATTGAAAGTTAAATAATAAATATATTATGACAGTCTTGGTATCCAGCTGCAATTTTTTTTTACATTGTTTATGAAATGATCAGGTTATGGTCAATTGAAAGCCTGATGTCCCCAAGTTGTTTGAATTTACTGTAACTGTTTCTGATGGATATTTCGAACTCTTGATTCCTCACCTTGTGAATGTTCCGCCCAGGCGTCCGACTGGATCTGGAAACTCAAAACAATGCTCCTATTTGACAGTAGGTGGTGTTGTGTGGCTCTGCACCAACCTAGTGATGCTTCGGAAGTGATGAGTGGGGCAGCATTTAAGACCCAACCAGGCGCTCTGACATCAGTTCCTTTCTTATCACGCCTTCAGATGTGTACCTGGAGCTCTACTCTTGTCTGGCAAGAAAAATATTTCTTCTTACCAGTGTGTAACTGAAATGTCACCTCCCAAAATTATAGGGTTAATACCTTGTAAGGACTGTCAGATCCCCGCAATGCATGCCTTTTAAGATTTTAGTGTATTATATGGTATGGTTGTGCGACCTACCATGTAATACACTTGCAAAACTGTCTTGGGTCCAATCCAATCAGGCTGGTTTGTAAAATCTTCAGCTCAACCCTGGGTAGCTGTGGCTTCGAGCAGCAAGGCTTAAACAAAAGAACTAGTGTATAGCATTTAGAAGTCTCAAACAACAAAATAAAGTTCTACAACACGAAGGAAATCAGACACCTATAAAATAGGTTATATTTTTATAAATTTTTAGTCCCCAAGATGAGCAAACTCCACTGCAGGGTTCTGGAGATGGATTCTTGAGCAAAATTTAAATCCGCTTTTTAGTCCAAAGCGTAAACTAGCATTGATAACTAAACTTTAGAAACTTTTGAAAAGTTTGAAAGAGTTGTTTGGCTACTCAGGCCCGAGTGGGGCAACCATTTATGGCAGGGAGAAGGTCAGTGGGGTCAATAAGGAGCAGTTGGCTAGTTACCTGGTCACCAACTCAGTCTCCAGTCCAATTCAACACCTTAAATCAAGACCGCTATAGGCTTCAATAGAGTGGTCCTGATGCTGGGGATGCAGGATGGGTGCTGTGCGGTCGACTGGGGCATCCTTGCGGTTATACCTCGGTCCACGGGTAAGGTGGGACGATTTTGGGCTCATGGGTCAGTGTCCCTCGAAGTCTTCTTTGAGCCAGAAGAAGGCCAGCTACGGCTGAGCTACCGATTTCTTTATATAGCGGGTCTGGGGGTATCCTTTGGTGAGGGCTTGTGTCCATCTTTGGCAACCATTCTGGACTCAAACGACACTCCTGGGTCCAGCAGTCTCTGGTGCAACTTTTGGCCAGTCTTGAGGGGTCGAGGGGTGGATTATTTCAGCTTTGATGGCCCTGGTGCTGGTTCCAGGAGGTCAGCCGACTGATCCTTGAAGTCACTTCTTTGGTGGGGGTAGGGGAGCGACTTTTCCATGAGCCACAGACGGTGGGGCAGGTGCAGTCCAGGTGGGGCAGGTGCAGTCCAGCAGTCGGTGCAGCCTGCCTTGCCAGGTCCAGGGGTCAGTAGGGTAGTCCTACTTCAGTCCCTTCTCCAGTTCCATCGTGATCTGTGGTTCAGGGTACCAGGAGTGCCATATTTATGCCCAGACGGAGCCTTGGGGGGGGTGTGGGGGGGAGGAGGAGGAGGGGGGGGAGGAGGAGGGGGGTAGGCAATCACTATCCAATGGGATATCAGGATCCCTCCTGGCCTATGACCACATCCGGCTATGTATGGCATCTAACAATCCCAGAGTGCACTATTCTGCCATCTCTCAAGATGTCTGAACCCTTTCATGGATGTTTTTTAGCTTGGTTGCCCAACCTAGAGGAGTGGCTACCTGTGGGCTTCACGCCCACGGAAAAAACGGTTTGGCCACTGGTTTCCCCCATCAGTTCCCACCGCCTGCCTGTTTACCTGAACAAAGGGGCAGCCCTACATGTGCGTGATCGCCATTTGCCCACCCAAGGTGGCTTTTTCTTTTGAAGCTTGCCTTTTGGGCCAACACCCTGTGTGGCTTCCTGCAAGGGGGAGGTCACACCTCCTTCCGAAGCAGGCTTCTGCTTTTCCTGAGCCTAGGAGTCATTCACACGACTCCCTAGGAGGGCAGAAGGCGGTCTGGTGGCCAGCAACCGTGGAAAGCCACTGGACAAACTGGGCAACAGAGTGACAACTTTCTAAAAGTTGCCTTACCTTAAGTGGCATTACATTTGACGTAGGCATCAAGTCTAGTTTAATGTCCTAATTAATTTTCTGCCTTGAAATACCCATTCTAGTAGTCCCATTCAGAAGTTAGCTGTACTGAGAGGTCAGCCGGTAACTTTGTTAGCCAAAGGGGCTACTAACTTTTCCACACCAAAAACGACAATTTTGAAGTTTCGCTGTTAGGACATATTGAAAGAATGTGTCCTACTTAATAATATGCAGCTCCCTACCTCAAGTGTCTATAAGCCTTCCTTTGGGGATACTTGCATATATTGGTAAGGAAAGTGAGGGCTTTGCCATTGGTTTAAATGGCAAATTCAATCTAGCAGTTTTAAACTGCTCATCCAGGCTGCAGTGGCACCTGGAAGCCATTTTGTACTTTTTCACACACGGTGGCACAATTAGTTCTGCAGGCCTGGGTAGACACTCCAACTTACACACCCTCGGTACCCTTGGTACCATATACTATGGCAGGCATCTCAGAGTAGCTTTTCACCTACCTGTAAGTAGCTCCCCTATGTGCAGCCCAGCCTACTAAATTAGAGGCTATTACTTGGATGAATTAACATATGTATTCCAAAATTGAAAAGTGAGTGTTCAAGATGAAGGTTTTGTATTTTCAGAGCTCATAAGATGTTTGCAGACAAATGGTGGAATTTCCAAAATATATCTACACCAAGTTGATAAAAACTTTTCTTGCATTACTACTTGCAACTACGTCTGCACTGAGGCAATCACCACTGGCAGTCTTACATAGGGTGGCCACCAACATAATGTTGTCTAAACAACACTAATAAAAGTAGCTCAGTATTTTTATTGAACATAAGTAGCTCTTGTTATAGAAAAGGTTGTAGAACCCTGAATTAGGGACTTATAAGTAAGGCGGCCTATGCCAATGGGGATAGCCAATTCAACATACGTTTTGTAATGGGTTAGTACACTGGCACTGAAGTCTGGTTAGCTCGCCTCAGTGCACCCTCAGATTTGAAAAACCAGCAGCATCCGTCCAAAACATTTGGGATGATCATGCAAAAAGACATTGCCTTACATGCCCACCCCCTAGATGAAAGGTGACGGGCAACTAACCCTTATCCTGGTACGGGCCTAGATGGCCTTACGGCGGCGTCTTATAAAGAATATGCTCCTCTGCTCGTGCCCCATCTCATCAACATATATGCTGAATCCTTGGACTGTGGGGAGCTCCCTCCCACACTACGGGAGGCTCTAATTGTAACCATTTTGAAGCCAGACAAGGACCCACTCGCCTGTGACTCCTCCAGACCTCTATCAATGATCAATTTGGATAATAAAATTCTTGCGAAGCTCTTTGCGGGATGACTGCTCCCACTTATGCCCTTAGTGTTGCGTCCTGATCAGTGCAGTTTCGTCCCTGGACGAGCCACCTCGCACAACCTGCTCACTTTTTTGCCACCATGCAGGAGGTTAACCCCGAGATGCCTGCTGCGGCGGTTTTTCTTGACGCAACTAAGGATTTCGACCCACTAGAATGGCCATATTTATTCGCTCTTCTGAGCCGACTAGGTCTCGGCGCTAAATTCTTGAAATTGATTAGCCTTCTATACTCCTCTCCGACGGCACGCCTACGTCTTAACCGCATCGTATCCCCCCCTTCCTGTCTCCCGTGGCACCCGGCAGGGGTGCCCGCTGTCACCTTTGCTCTTCGCTATTGCGATGGAGCCGTTGGCCGCCTGGCTGCGGCAGCACCATGCCCATCGCGGTCTTGTTCGAATCCAGAGTGATCCTTGTATCCCTATACGCGGATGATGTCACCCTATATGTCAAGCACCCAGCAGACAATTTAGACCCCTTAATTAGAGAAATCACACGATTTGGCTTTCTCTCTGGGGTCACTATTAATTGGGGAAAATCAATCATTTTTCCACTTACGGCAGCCACGGACAAGTTTAATCCGAATACCCACTTAGTTGGGCTCTCGGTCCAGTGAAGTACCTTGGGATCTGGTTGAGTCAAAAGATTGATGAGCTGTGGCAGTGTAACCATGGAAGACTTATGGATTGGCTTGAGAGCCGGATTGGGCACTGTATTTCGCTTCCGCTCTCCCTCACCGGATTATTGGCCATCGCCAAAATGGTTGTACTCCCCAAGTTCTTGTATGTATTTACCAATCTTCCACTCCCCCTCACTTCGGCTTTAAACGACGCTTGCGCTCCAACCTAATCACTCTCGCCTGGGCTGGCAAGCAGCCCCGGATTTCGTGGTCAGTCCTCACTCTGCCCTTCGAGCAGGGAGGTTTGGGGGCACCCGATATGGAACTCTACTACAATTGTGCCCAGGCCCAGTTAGGCTACCACTGGATTTTCCCCACCCAGTTTATAGCGCTTGTGGTTCCTGAGCGTGACCGTGTAGGCCCTATACTGTTGAGTATGATACTATATAAGCGGCAGCCCAGACCTCACGCTGTGGTCGACACCGTTGGCTGCACACTCTGGGCCTGGAGAGAACTGTCTCGCAGGGCCCGCCTAACAGATGTATGCTCCTTCGGTCCCCCTGCCGCACCACCCGGAACTCCCATTTCTTCGAGACTCTGGGGCCTGCCAAAGGCTTGACAGGCTTGGCATCCGTACCATGGGTGATGTTTCCCGGCGGGGTTTTCGCTGACATGACGGACGAGCTAGCAGCGGAGGGCTGCGGCCTTCTCGACAAAATGACGTACTTCCAGCTCCGTGCGAAGCTGCGGTCAAGACACGACACATTCCCATCGGCACCCCCCACATTTCAGGTACTGGAATATTTTTAGCCAACCCTTTGTCGCGTAAGTTAATCACTCGCCTGTATGCTGGCATGAAGCGTGCGGCGCCTATCTGTGTACCGGCTGCGCTTAGCGGCTGGGAGGAGATATTGAGGACCCCCATAGAGGATGAGCAATGGGCCCACTGCTGTGCCCTAGCCAAGGACCTATCCCCCAACTACAGGCTGAGGCTCATTCATTTTAAGTTCCTCCACCGCATCTATAGAGCTCCCACGTGGCAGCAGAGTAGGTTTGAGAGATGACGTGAGGTGCGCCCGCTGCCGGGGGCCTGAGGCTGATTTCCTGCATTTGTCTTGGTCCTGCCCGGAGATCGATGTTTCTGGGCTTGTATCTTTGACGGTCTAGATAAAATGCTGGAGTACCGGCTCGAGCGCTCCCCTTTAACTGCGCTTTTAGGCTATGTGCGGCATGTCCCGGCTCCCCGCCAGAAGCTCGCGGCTCTGCTTCTGCTGCTTGCCAAAAGGCGGATTGCCATGTGCTGGAGTGGGAGGCATTTCCCCCGCTTGACTGACTGACTGGTTGGGTGACGTGACATTTTGCCAAGGCCAGCTGCCTAAATACTGGGAGCTCATGCCTATGCATTCTCGACCTAAAGACATATGGGAACCGTTGCAGGACTACATCAGAGCTCATCCACTGCCCCCTGCTGACCCGCCTCATACCATTGTGTGAATGCACCGTGCCGGACTTTCTCAATTTGTGCATTACCCCAGTTGCCTGCTCTTGAGACACAGTGCCACTCTCTTCGTAAAGCCAGCACCTCTCTTCCTCATCTTACTGTTTTTGCTCTTCCCTTCTCCTCCTCTTCTCCTTCTCTCAGGTCTTTATTATGGTGCTACAGGGCCCAAAAGACTTACACTTTCTCTAAGTACATGGCTGCATGAACGAGTCCACAATGGACTTTCTAGATGCACTGGACTGCCATTGCCTCGCTATGAGGAGATTTACTTTGTCTGAAAATTTTGGTTGGCGCTCTGTAACCTTCTGTCAATTTTTCAATAAAGCTGTTTTAAACATTTTATTTTTTTTAAACCCTTATCCTGGTAGTTCTCATCACCTAAGTGGAAGAACCTGGAAAGGCCTTCTGCACTGGCATGGTCCGTCCCAGGTGTTCCACTGTAAAGTCCATAACCTGTAGGAAAATGTGCCACCTCAATAGTTTGGGGTTCTCTGCGGTCATCTGCACCAACCACCTGAAGGGTCTGTGGTCAGTTTGAACCCTGAAGTGAGTCCCAAATTGGTAGGGTCGTAGCTTCTTCAGGGACCAAACCACAGCAACGGCTTGCCTCTCAATGGCACTCAAATGCTGCTCTCGGAGAAGTCTCCTACTGATAAAGGCAACTGTTTGGTCCTGACCCTAGTCATTCAATTGTTCCATGTTCGGAAGCGTCAGTCTGGACAACAAATTCTGCTAAAATCAGATGCTCTAAGGACAGGTGCTGAGCACCAAGCTTCCTTTAGGGTGTCAAAGGCCCTTTGACATTGGTCAGTCCAGATGACTTTTCGTGGCTGTTTCTTGGTGGTTAGTTCTGTTAAAGGTGCAACTATGGTACTGTAGGAAAGTGCCCCTTTTTGCATGGTTACTCCCTAACTGTTTGTCAGATACCTGATGACATCTTGACCGAGTGTGCCCTGGGTCCCTGCCAATCTGGTTCCCATGTCCTGTTTTCTTTCCCAAAAAGGACCTTTGTCTCTACAATTGGCACACCTCTGGGCCACCTGTAAGTCCTTTGTAAAAGGTACCCCTGGTACCAAGGGCCTTGAGACCAGAGAGGGCCTCTGAGGGCTGCAGCATGCATTATTCCACCCTGAGAGGCCCCTTACCTGAACACCCACACACTGCCACTGCAGGCTGTGTTCTGGTGCAGACTAAACCGAAGAGTCAACATGGCACCCATCCCTGAGCGCCATGCCTCCCAACACTGCCTGTTGCATGGGTAAGTCACCCTTATAGCAGGCCTTACAGCCCTAAAGGCAGGGTGCACCATATGACTGGTGAGGGCATAGCTGCATAAGCACTATAACCCTACAGTGTCGGTGCCATTCACAGGCATTGTATGTGCAGTGAAGCAATTCTGAGTATAGTTGCTGGGAGGTTGTCATTACTAACTCCACAGCCCCAGAATGGTGCCACTGAAAACTGGGTTTGGTACCAAACTTCTGAGCACATTAAACCCGCACTGATGCCAGTGTGCGATTTAATGTAAAATGCACTCAGACGGCATCTTAGAGATGCCCCCTGAAAAACTACCAGCCCTGGTGTGGTTCCTGGCTGGCTACCACCAGACAGGTTTCTGGACCCCTGTGTAGAGCCTCCACTCTCTGGGTCCTGAAACAAAGCCCATCCTGGGTAGAAGTGTCATGCCTCCTCCCCCAACATGGACAGGGTCCACGACGTGGGAGCTTCAAAGGCCTGCCGCCTTTGTTAGCTACCCCCAGCATTTTGCTGCTATCAGCAACTGGTCCCCACCAGTTCTGATCCCCACTTTGGGTGGGAGAATCGGTTGGAAAACCTAGCCAGGAAAGGAGGTGTGCCCACCTTTGCCAACCCCACCCATCTTGACGATGATGGGACTCGCCCAATTAAGAGGCCTATGCCCCCTCCCACTGGAGGGTGGCGTAATAGAGGGTGTGGACACCCCAGGGAAGGGACCCATTGGTCCCGACTTGCAAACCCCTGTAACACCCCTAAATCTAGTATTTAGGGACACCCCTGAACCTTGCCTCTTCAGATTCGACCACCTAAGGACCCAAGAGCCATGCAGCAGTGAAGGTGACTACTAACTTGGCCCCAGCCCTTCTCCTCCTCCAGTGACCCTGCTTCCAGAAATCTGCGTGTCCCGCAGCCAGCAACCTAAAGAACCCCAGAGGACCTTTGCTGTCTTCAACAAAGACTCCAGTCTCCCACGGACACCAGATTTGTCCAGCAAAGAAACCAACACCAGTCTCAGGATCCAAGCGGATCCGCGACTCTGCACCAGACGCCCAAGTTCGAGTGAACCACTTACCCTGAGACGTGTCCCTGGTGATCCTGACCTAGTCTGCACCGTGGCTGACCTCGCCTAGACCCCTCCTCGACGCCTGAAGGGTCCCTCCGACCACAACCGGATCCAGTTAAGGAAACCAGACACCAAAAGGCACCCCGCATACTCTGCCCTGACTTTGGGGAGCCCAGCTGATGGTGCCCAGGTGTTCCCTGCTATCCAACTTATCTGTCCAGCGTTGGTCGCCTTCGTCCAGCCTCCTGGGCCAAGCTTGCAGCATTTCTTCCCAACCAACGTCCTTCATTGGTTTACATTGGGAGCCCAAAGCCGACTTTGCACTCAGCTGCCAGAGTACCGATGGAGTTGCTCTTTTGGTGCCTACTTGTGGTGCTCTTTTTGGTGCTTACTTGTGGCCCTCTTTGTGCTTAACTTTGGGCCCTGACCCAGAAACCGCAGGTACCTACCCGTGACCAGTGCTATTCCGACTACCCCCTGTCTCCATAGCACTAGATTGGGCCCAACCTCTCCTTTGAATTCTGCACTCGGCTGCCCCTGTGCAGCTGAGGGTGCATTCTTGTGACCTGCCTGACCCCTGCCCTGTGTAAGTGCTACCAGCCTGAGACTGAACTATCAAACCATTTACTTACCTGCAACCTTAACACTTAGTTTTCTCCCACAGTATTGAATGGTGGGTTTTTCTCTGAAAAAGTTTGTCGTCCTGTCTTGTACTGCAACAAAGTAACTTAGTGTCTTCAAAGGAGTTATCCTGCTTACTGGCGTACTGCAATGCCTAAACTGTGTTCTTAGTTTGTTTTGCCCTAAGCTGGCAAAGTAACTAGAAAGTAATCTAAAGTAATTACAAGTCTTCTAAAGAGTTTACAACCCATTTTATTTCACTGCAAAGTAACTTTTATGCTTCTACAAAACCAGCACACACTATCTTGAAAAGTATCAATGTATTATAAGTATCACTTACCTAATACTGCGTAAATCTTGGTTCTAGTAATAAAAATAACAAAGTAACAACTTTTTTATACAAACAATTGGTCTGGATTCAGCCTTTGAGTGTGTGACATAATTTCTTGCCTAAGTGTGTACAACAAATGCTTAACACTACCCTCTGATGAGCCTGACTGCTCAACCACACTGCCACAAAAGAGAGTAAGGTATTATCTACTTTAGCCTCTGCTATACCTCTGGGGATCCACTGGACTCTGTGCACACTATATCTTACTTCTGTATAGTATATACAGAGCCAGCTTCCTACAGGTACCATAACCTTTGACAAATCGTCTGTAATACCCAGTCAGGCCAAGAAAGGCTCGGACTTTGGGTTTGTGCCTTGGGAGCTTCGTAGGCCAGAGTGGTCTGGAATTTGGGCTGGAGAGGGTGTACATGGCCTCCACCTTCTTGATGTCCAAGGTACACAAAAGTACCTTACCCTATCTGGCATTTGCTTACCTGGATAGTCATCCCTGTATGTTGTAGGGCTTGAAGCACTTGCTTGAGAAAGACCAGGTGATCCTCCCAGGAAGAACTAACTACAGCAATATCATCCAGATAAGCTGCACTAAAGTCTTCCAAACCCAAGACTACTTTAGTCACCATCCTCAAAAGGTGGCAAGTGCATTTTTCAGCTCAAAAGTAATCACTTGGAATTCGAAGTGGCCTTCAAGAGTTGAACAAGCCGACCTCTCCTTGGCTCCTGTTGTGAAGGCTATCTGCTAATAACCTGAAGTCAAGTTGAGAGCTGCAAAATATCTGAGCACTTTTAACCTATCAATGAGCTCATCAGATCTTGGCTTGGGGTGGGCATCAGTCTTGGTGACTGCATTTAGGCCTCTGCAGTCCACCCAAACTCTAATCTCTGGTTTTCCTCCCTTAGAATGTGGCTTGGGCACCACCAGGGCCTACTCGAGGGCTTAATCACGCCCAACTCTAGTAATTTTGCAACTTCAGCTTTGGTGCTAATTTTGTCCTGGTCTGACAGTCTGTACATATCTGAAAGAAACACGTAGTGATAGATTCCTTACCTTGGAATTACCCCCAGGCATCAGACTGGATCCGGAAAGTTTTCGTCAGCAGTACCCCTGTGCGTCGGAAGGTGGCGACGTGCGGCTCCGCGTCCGTCGTTGGCGTCGTGGTCGCCGAGATGACGTCGCGGCAGCTACTTAGACGCCGCCCTCGCGCGCTGACATCAGTTCTTTCTTTTTCTGCGCCAGCAAGCGCAGATCCGGAGAGAACTGTACCCCCAGTCATTTTTTGACTGAGTTTTTCGAGGCTTTTTGTCTCTGTTTTTTCGAGTTGATCGAAGTTGATCGAGTAGGGATGCCCGGCTTCAAGTCTTGCGGGGACTGTCATCGCATGATGTCGGTGACTGACCCGCACCGTGTGTCTCTCTACTGCCTGGGGCGCGACCACGACCCCAAGTCTTGCCCAGACTGCCGGGCTATGGCGCTGAAGACTTTGCGGGAGCAGTCCTGAAAGTTGCTTGAAGTCCGGCAGTCGGCTCTGTGCCGCTCAAGGTCCCGGTCCCGTGGGAGGTCGAGGGACCGGTCGCGGAGCCATCACCATCGTTCGTCGGGATCGAAGTCTTCGCACTCGGGGTCAGGTAAGGCGAAGCATCACAAGAAGTCGAAGAAGCGCCATCGCTCTCTGACTTCCCCTCGCCCGTCGCGGGTGTGGGTGGTGCCTCCCTTGCGGCTCCGGCGGAGCCTACGCAGTCGCCGTCTGCCTACCCGCCCTTCCCGGGTCCGTCGGCAACTCCGGCCCAGCTGTAGGAATTTGTCAGCCATGACCCGCCTCTTTGGGCCGTCTGGCCCTGCCAGCGCGCCTTCGGGCCCCGCAGGCCCGACTGGGGGTCCTCGCCCTTCACTGTCGGCGGCTCCGGTATCGCCGTCGGCTCCGGCCCCGGCGCCGCAGGGCCCCCATGGATACAGGCCTGGATCCCGGTCGACGCCGGTTGACCTTGTAACACCTCCACCGACGTCGACCCCACCGGCACCACCTCCGACGTCGCCCATGGCACCGGACGACGTCGGCCCCGGTTTCAGCCCCGATGTGGACACGGAGCCGGAACGGCGTCGCTCGACGCCGATTCCAATGCCGATGGAACCCTTCTTTCCCCATGTCCAACCTCCGTATTTTTGGCCTGTACATCAGCCTTCGGAGGAAGGGGAGGACTGGGAGGGGTCTGAGGACGCTCTCGCAGCTCAGTGCGAGTATGACCCGGATAGGGGGATGCCAGTGGTCTTGACACCTCTCCTGACCTTGGCATGCTAACTCCTCCTACCGTGGCTACGGAGGAGGGTGCTAGTTACGCAGTGGTGTTGCGTAGGGAGGCTGAGGCTCTACACCTCCAACTCCCTACAGTGGCCGTCAGGAATAACCACCTGACAGAAGTGCTTCAGCCGGCGGCTACCTCTGCGGAGCCACTGCTGCCCTTTAATGATGCACTTTCTGACGTTCTTTTGGGCACCTGGTCCAGGCCCAACACAGGGGCTCCTGTGGATAGGAACGTGGCCCGACGCCATCGCCCGGCCCCGGGCGATCCCCCTTTTCCTCTCCCAACACCCCACCCCTGAGAGCTTGGTTGTCTAAGCCTCCATGTCCCAAAGCGCATTCCCTACCGCACCCCCGGATATGGAATCCAAGAGACTGGAACAGTTTGGGAAGAAGATGTTTTTCTTCCGCCAGTTCAGGGCTGCAGTCTGTGAACACCGCATGCCTCTTGGGCCGTTATTCCCACTCTGTGTGGGATACGGTGGCGCAAGTGCTGCCTCAGTGTCCGGAGGAGGCCCGGACAGTGCTCTCTCAGGCTATTGCTGAAGGGAGAGATGCAGCCAAGTTCACAATTCGATGTGGCCTTGACACCGCCGACTCGCTGGGCAGAGGGATTTCCAGGACATTGGCGCTCCGTCGCCACGCCTGGCTGAGGACTACTGGCTTCTCTGGGGATGTCCAGAACACTCTCATGGACATGCCCTTTGATGGCATTCGCCTTTTTGGCAACAAGGCGGATAGTGCGTTGGAGCGTTTTAAGGACTCACGGGCTACGGCCAAGTCCTTGGGCCTTTCGGCCACTCGCCCCCCTGCCTTCTGCCTTTCGCTCCTTTCGTGGCCATGGAAGGGGCGCCCGACACGTTCGCTTCAGAGCCACAGGCCTCCGCAGCAACAGTCCCAGCGCGGACGTGGGACCCGCCGAGGGTGGGTCAGGAGGCCAGCGGGCGTGTCAGTCCACCTCCACCTCCACCCTGGCCACCACTGCCTCCAAACCTTCCTAGTCCGATTTTTCAGGTCCATCAAACGCCAGTGGGCGGCAGGATTCGCCATCCCCTCCCCCACTGGCGCACCATCACTACGGACAGGTGGGTTTTACAAATAGTCCGAAGGGGCTACTCCCTCCCCTTCGAGACTACCCCTCCAGCCATGCCACCCCAGTACCACCGCATGTCTGGGGATCACTTGGCACTTCTTCAACAGGAAGTTGTTGCCCTCTTGGCCAAGGGGGCCATCGAGCACGGTCCTGCGCCAGAAGTAGGTCGTGGTTGTTACTCCCACTACTTTCTGGTGCCCAAGAAGGTCAAGGGCCTGCGTCCTATCTTAGACCTCCGGAACGTCAATCGCTTCCTCCGGAAGGAGAAGTTCAAGAAGTTAACTCTGGCTCAGGTCTTGTCTGCCCTCGACCCTGGAGACTGGATGGTAGCGTTGGATCTGCAGGACGCATATTTCCATATTCCCGTCCTGCCGGCCCACCAGCGTTCCCTGCGGTTTACGGTAGGCCACGAGCACTTTCAGTTTACCGTGCTCTCCTTTGGCCTTACCAGCGCCCCTCAGGTGTTCACGAAAGTGATGGCGGCGTTTGCAGCTCATCAGCGCAGATCAGGGGTTCCAGTCTTCCCCTATCTTGACGACTGGCTGTTGAAGGCGGGCTCGCCCCAGGCAGTTGTCTCCCACCTCCAGACTACGGCCGACCTCCTGCATTTGCTGGGGTTCTCCATCAATGTGCCGAAGTCGCACCTGATTCCCTCTCAGAAGCTCCTATTCATCGGAGCGGTTCTGGATACAACGCTCTTTCGGGTCTATCCTCCCGAACGGCGAGTCCAGGATATTCAGGCTCTGATTCCGATCTTCCGGCCTCTATCCTGGGTTTCGGTCAGGATGACCCTGAGGCTGCTGGGCCTCATGGCCTCCTGCTGGTCGATCATGCCAGATGGCATATGCAGGCTCTGCAGTGGGACCTGAAGTTCCAGTGGGCGCAGCATCAGGTGGACCTGTCCGAGTCCATCCAGATCTCAGAGGGCACTGCACGACAGTTGCAGTGGTGGCTCACAAACTAGCATTGGGTCAATGGCAGATCCCTCTCCCTTCCCCAACCGGAGCACACAGTGGTGACGGATGTGTCCCTCCTGGGATGGGGCGGCCACATGGGAGAGGCGGAGATCAGAGGCCTCTGGTCTCCGGCGGAGTCCAGGCTCCATATCAACCTTCTGGAGCTCCGGGCGATCCGACTTGCACTGAAGGCATTCCTTCCCTCTGTCAAGGGGAGAGTAGTGCAGGTGTTCACGGACAACATCACCGCCATGTGGTACTGCAACAAACAGGGCGGGGTGGGGTCGTGGACCCTATGTCAGGAGGCTCTGCGCCTCTGGACATGGCTGGAACATCAGGGCATTTCCCTGGTGGTTCAACACCTGGCAAGTTAACTGAACGCCAGGGCGGACGAACTCAGCTGCAGGTGCATGATGGATCACAAATGGCGTCTTCACTCGGACGTGGCGCAAGGTCTCTTTCAACAGTGGGGAGAGCCTTGGTTAGATCTATTCGCCACCGAAGAGAAGGCGCAATGTCAGCAGTTCTGCGCGTTGGAATTTCCAAGGCGGCACTCGCTCGGCGACGCTTTTCGTCGCAAGTGGAGTTGCGGTCTATTGTACGCCTTTCCGCCTATACCACTTCTGCCCAGAGTGCTGAAGAAGATCAGGCGCGACCGGGCCCAAGTCATTCTTGTGGCTCCGCACTGGCCTCGAAGAGTTTGGTATTCCGAGCTACTCAGTATGACCATCGACTGCCTCTTCGGGAGGATCTTCTGTCGCAGCAGCAGGGGACGGTCCTCCACCTGAACCTGTCCAGTCTCCACCTCCTTGCGTGGAGATTGAGCGGCGGCAGTTGATTCCTTTTGACTTGCCTCCTGAAGTTTGTAATGTCATTCTGGCAGCCAGGCGTCCCTCCACTAAGTTGGTATACGCCTGCAGGTGGAACAAATTTGTGGCATGGTGCACAGCAAAGGCTGTGGATCCCCTTTCTGCCCCTCTTTCAGAAGTCCTTTTGTTCCTTCTTTCTTTGGCCCAGCAGGGCTCTGCTCTGGGGACTATCCAGGGCTACCTTTCTGCTATTTCAGCCTTTCTCAGGCTCCCTGATCAGCCCTCTCTTTTCAAGTCCCCTGTTGTAAATAGATTCCTCAAAGGCATTACTCACCTTTTCCCTCCTATTCCTTTTGTGATGCCACAGTGGGACTTAAATCTGGTTCTCACATATTTGATGTGCGCTCCCTTTGAGCCTCTTCACAACTGTCCTCTACGTCTATTAACTCTAAAGACTGCTTTCCTGGTTGCCATCACCTCCGCTAGGGGAGTGAGTGAGCGAGCTCCAGGCTCTTGCTTGTAAACCTCCTTTTTTGTCTGTCCATCCGGGCAAGGTTGTGCTCAGAACCCGTCCATCCTTTCTTCCAAATGTTTTCACTGCTTTTCACATCAGGCAAACCATCACTTTGCCCACCTTCTTTCTGCCTCCGCATCCTTTCAGAGAGGAAGAGGCTCCACCGTCTGGACCCAAAACGTGCGCTCTCATTTTACCTGAACCGCACAACAGTTCCGGGTGGATGACCAACTCTTTGTTGGCTACGTTGGCGCCAAGAAAGGTCGGGCCGTACACAAGCGGACTATCTCCCGATGGGTCGTCTTGTGTATTAAAGCCTGTTATTCTCTGGCAAAGGAGGAGCCTCCGTTGGGGCTGCGCGCCCATTCCACCAGGGCGACGGCTGCCACTACGGCGTTGGGACGTGGTGTCCCCTTACAAGACATCTGTCAGGCAGCTACGTGGGCCTCGCTGCACACTTTTACTAAGCATTACTGCCTGGACAGCCAAGTCCGGAGAGACTGCTTCTTTGGCCATTCTGTTCTCCGGGACTTCCTGGTGTGATCTTGGTTCGCAGACCCACCACCGGGGTTGGTATTGCTGGGGTATCTATTCTAAGGTAAGGAATCTATCACTACGTGTTTCTTTCAGATGAACAAGTTACTTACCTTCGGTAACGATATATCTGTAAGAAACATTAGTAGTGTCAGCCGCCCCACCCATCCTCCCTGTTCTGCGAACTGATTTCTAGGGTCAAGGTCATCCCTTTCAGGGCCTTAGTTTCAAGGCACCAGTGGTCAGTATCTTGCATGGCTCTGCGTTCCTGGCGCGGAAAGTCGTGTACAGAACTGACGTCAGCGCGCAAGGGCGGCGTCTAAGTAGCTGCTGCGACGTCATCTCGGCGACCACGACGGACGCGGAGCCGCACGACGCCACCTTCCGACGCGCAGGGGTACTGCTGACGAAAACTTTCCGGATCCAGTCTGATGCCTGGGGGTAATTCTAAGGTAAGGAATTCTAAGGTAAGGAATCTATCACTACTAATGTTTCTTACAGATATATCGTTACCGAAGGTAAGTAACTTGTTCTTTACTTGTGACAGGCAAGCTGTCACCGGTGTCCACATTATGGGTACACCATCTTGTCAGACCTGACATCAATGAGAAGAGACTGGCAAACTGACTGAGCAGGTTGTAACAAGCTGTCTGCTGTTTCTCTGTTAGAGTGGAAGAGAACTACCATCCCTAAGATCCCTATGACCACCAGATATGTGACTTCACCCTTCTTTTTCACGAACGGGTATGGCCCAGTCCACTTGTTTTGGAGGGCCCTATGGCTACGGTTCTAAGACCCTCACCAGTTGTCCAGGTTGATTCTCAACCATGGATGACTTCTGGTAATACCAGTGCTTGACAAGCTCCTGCCTGGCATTGGAGTGTTTGCTTTCTTCATGTACTCCACTATTCTGGAGCAAAAGGCTAGCACGTTGTCCTAGTTAACTTGTTTGGGTTCATTTGTAAGGTCTTAACCAACCTTCTCTCACCAAACTCAAGGGACCTCTTACAGAGTGCCCAAAGAGTATACAAGGGCTCAAACCTACTACCTTTTGAGGAACCTTCCTGTATGCGAACAGTAGGCATGGTAGGAGAACATCCCATCTCTTGGGTTTCTTGGGTAAACCCATAACCATGCCCTTCATGGTCTTATTAAATCTCTCCACAAGACCATTTCCTTGGGGATGGTAAGGGGACTCATCCCACGTGGCTTTCAGATAAGCAGATGTGACATTTATTCCCCTATCTGAAATGACCTCCTCAGGGAACCCAACACTGATGATGATGCCAGGTAGGGCTCCAGCTACTGCAGGAGCAGTAACTGTCCTAAGGGGAATAGCTTCAGGTTATCTGGTGGCATGGTCCTCTACTGCCACAATTAGCCTATTGCCAGGGGCAGTAGGTGGGCCTAGGGTACCAACACTGTCAATCCCCACCCTCTCAAAGGGGTCCCCACCACAGGCAGTGGTATAGCGGGAGCCTTTGGTTTGCCACCTATCTAGCCACTGGCTTGATAAGTGACATATGACCAACAAAAATTCACCTTTTCTGTAATTTGGGGCCAGTAGAAATGGTTGACCAGCCTTTCCTAGGTCTTGCTCTGCCCCAGATGCCCAGCTAAGGGGAAATCATGGGCCAGGTAAAGGAGGAACTCTCTGTACTGTTGGGGGACCACCACTCTCCTGATTGCCCATGGTGTGTTCCAGTGACATCTCCTTCCTCCTGCTTGACAGCCAACTGTCTCAGGCCCTCAAGAGTGGGGTAAGTTGTTTGCCCCTGGTTAGTCTTCTCTAGAGGATCCACCGGCTTCTTAAAATTCTGCCAGGCCTGGCAAATCTCCTCTTCAGACACCAGACCTTTCCCCTTAGGTTTAGGTTCCTGCTGGGCCTGTGGATTTTAGACAATGGCCTTGCCAGAATTCCTGCCTGTCGTCTTAGAACTAGGGCATTGTGCCACTTTACTAGGCTCCAAGGCCCCTCGACTTTCCCTCAAGACCTTCTGTGCTCTAGTGGTGACACATACCCACTCAGGGGACCCAGACTTGCTGAATGAGTTATTCTCGCCACCTCTGCCCAGGCAGAAGTTTGCCTAGCAGACACTCCACTGCAATGGCAGAGGACACAGCTACTTTTTTAGGGCCATTAACCCCTCCCCACTCAGTCTACCATAGCTATGAGATGTTCCTCGGTAACACTGTCAGAGTTCACTATCTGGTGCCCCTCATCAAATACGATCGTCCCTGGGGAAACTAGCTTGGTCATAACCATGGTGATGCTCGGCACCTGTGTCCCTCAGGGCCTGAACTTCCACCCCATTGATTCTTGGCCACTGTATTTCACCATAATGGCAGACCAGTGGGCCGAGGGTTCAATTTCCACTCCACCCATGGAGACTAAAGTTGCTTCAGTGTATCCCTTGCAATCCCCAGGGACAACGTCTACCCCCATCCCTACACTTACAATGTCTTTAGGGTGGTAACAGTGGGTGACTTTCTTGGTGCATACAGTATCTCCCCTGTTGTGCCCTTGATGTTTACAGCCATTGCACACCCCAGCCTTTGTAGGGTCAAAATTCTTAACCATGTACCCCTCCCCTTTGAATGGGATGTGGCTCTGGGCTCTCCTACCTTGGGCATCTATTGGGGACTCTTTGGAAGTATCTGACTTTCTAATAGAGACTACTAACCGCAGATTCCTTACATTTTGAATCCCTCCAGGCATCAGACTGGATCCAGAAACTTTTGTATAGCAATGTCAACAGGTGGCATGGTTCTGCGTGCAACTCCATCTCGTGCAACTGTGACATCTGCTTCCCTGCATATACGTCACCTGCTCACACCGGCATAATTCCTTTCTTTCCACGCCAACCGACGCAGATCGGGAGTTTAACTGTCATTCAACGATTGTTGGTTAATTTCTTCTGGAAATTACTTTTGTGCAGGATGTCACTAAAACCTGAAGGTTTTAAACCATGTATGACCTGTAACTGGCAGATGTCGGTCACAGAGCCACATGTTCGTTTGTGGTGTCTTGGTTCTGGCCACGACTCAAATTTGTGTGTCAAGATGGACAAAAAAGTGATTTGGGAGAGGGAAACTAAATTTGCACTAGAGGAGTTCAGGAAATTGAAGTCTGTCTCATTCAATTTCCATGGCTCATTGAGGTCAAGAGACTGATCTCGGTCCCCATCAAGAGGTCGTTCGAAAGATAGAACTTTGTCACAGTCAAATAAGTCACGGAAGAGCCATAAGAAATCTAAGCATGGTTCTCCCACATCACACCACTCGTCGTTCCTGCCATTCGGAGTCTCATGAGTTACTGGGGCATTCCACTCAAAGCGTACGTTTATCATGCCCAATACTAGTAATGGCTACTGAGGAGACCTCCTTTTCAACTGTAATATGCGGAGTAGCAGAAACTCTGGACTTAGTTTTACTGACACAAGAGGTTAAAACAACTTTAGTGACAGAAATTTTGAATCCGTCACAAGCTTCACAGAAGCCTTTATTACCATTTAATAGATTGTGGGATAGGATCCATTTCAATTCTCTGTACTCCCTTTTGGGCTGACCAGTGCACCTCAGATGTTCACAAAGGTGATGGCCGTGGTTGCAGCACATCTGTAGAGGTTGGGAATACCAGTCTTCCTGTGCCTTGTCGACTGGCTGTTAGTCGGGCTCGCCTCAGGCAGTTGTCAACCAGCTCCAGACGGCAGCTGACTTATTGATTTCTTTAGGGTTTACCATCAATATGCCGAAGTCACACCTGACTCATTCATAATGACTCTTTCCTGATGGATACATCTGCCTGTGGATTCCTCACCTTTTGAATTCTCCCCTGCGCCAGCATTCCACGGAAACTTTTTTCTAGCTCTCCCACGTCGACGAGGACGTCATAATGGCACGTCTCCGCTCGCTACTCCGTATGACGTCATCGGAGCCACAAGTAGACCTCGTCGGCGTGCTGACGTCAGTTCCCTTTTTTCCGCGCCGTCGACGCGTAACGGTTTTCTGGGACTCCCCATTTTCTTTACAGTTACTTTATCTGCGGTTTCTCTTGGTGTTGCAGTGCTATGGCGACATCAAAGAAGTCTGGTTTCAAGCCCTGCAGAATGTGGGGGTCATATGTCTATCACTGACCCTCATGAAGACTTTGTGGTGTCTTTCTTCGGACCACGGCGTCGGAGGCTGCTCCAGTTGTCGGAAGATGAATTTGAAGGCTTTGAAGGAGCGTGAGGCAAAGCTCTTTATGGCGAAGGCGAGAATGGAGAAGAGGGGCTGGAAGAGGTCGAAGTCTAAATCGAAGTCGTCGACTTCGCATACTTTGAAGTCGAGGAAGCATAAGAAGAAGAGAAGGCATGGTTCCCGGCGTCGGTCATCGAAGGATAGAGCTTCGAGGTCGCCTTCTCCGGCTTCACGATGTCATTCTAAGGACTTCAGCCGAGGGGTTCTCCGGCGCCAAGGTGATCTCCGGCACCGAGAGATACTTAGAAGCCTAGGTCGTCTTCGCATGTGCCTACGACCTCACCTGTTTTGGATCCGGTGACGCCGACTCGGCCTCGAGTGGATTCTGACTCTGCCTCTTATCCACCTTTTCCTGGTCCTGGGTCAGATCCTTCGCATTTTCTGAATGCGATGTATGGCATGTTTGCCAGAGCAGCCTACCCCACCGGTGTGCTGTTGGGCCCCATGGGTCCGCTTGCTTTCAATTTGGGTGTTCCACAACCATATGCCCAGGCACCCTTCGTGACTTTTATGCCGACGGCGCCGTCTTGGCAGTTTCCGGCTCCGAGGTTCTTGACGCCGTTTTCTCAGTCTCCGGCGCCATCTGGTGGACCTTCTTCCTCTCGGCTTCGGTCGGCGCCGATGCCTTCATCGTAGGCTCTTCCATCGACGCCGGTGCAGGTGTCTCCTGTGCCGCGCTTGGCGCTGCCGACGCCGGTTCCGAAGTTGCGGTCTAGAAGAGGGGCTCAGAGGCTGTTAGAAGAGGAAGAGTTTCAGCGGGAGGAAGCTGAAGGTGAAATTGATGACTGTGGATGAGTTTGAGGGCCTTCAAGAGGCTAGTGATCGGGACACCTCCCCAGAGTGGGAGCTTTCTTCTCCAAATGCTTCTTCTCATGATGTGGTGCCTTATCATGCAGTGATCAGAAAGGCTGCTGAACTTTTAGACCTTCAGTTGCCCACGGCTTAGTTCAGGCCTAATATTCTTACGGAGGTTTTGCATTCCCCATCTTCTGTGATTGAGCCTCTTTTGCCTTTTAATGAGGCTTTGACTGAGCCAATTCTTGGTGTGGCGGAAGCCCCCTTTCTGCTCCTGCCATTTCAAGGTCGGTGGCAAGGAGGTACAGGCCTGCTCCTGGTGATCCTGCTTTTCTTTCCGCACATCCTACTCCGGAAAGTTTAGTTGTGCAGGCTTCCTGTTCTAAACAGTCAACGGGATCATTTCCTCAGGCTCCTGCAGACAGACTCTAAAAAAATTGGAACAGTCTGCCAAGAAGGTCTTCTCTTCTTTCAGTATGGCTTTGAAATCCACCAATTCTACGTGCTTGTTGGGGAGATGTATTCATGCCCTAATGGATTCGGCCAAGCAGTTGGCTCCCAAATTGCCGGATGGTTATCGTGGTTCTTTTTTGGAGGTGCTGGCGGACACGCAGGCTGCAGCTAGTCAGGTCATCCAGTCTGGTCTGGATACTGCTGATTCCGTGGCCAGGGTGATGGGCTCCTCTATGGCCACCAGGAGGCATGCTTGGCTCAGATCTTCAGGATTTTCGCCAGATGTGCAGGCTACTCTCCTCGATCTGCCGTTCGATGGATCCAAGCTGTTTGGAGAGAAAGCCGATTCTGCGCTGCAGAGGTTTAAAGACAGTAGAGCCACTGCAAAATCTTTGGGTCTTCAGTCTCAAACCGTGGGTTTTGGATATAAAAGATACTGTGGTTTTGGCAAGGCGGCTTCCTTTCGTGGCCGGCAGTAGCCTGGACAGCAACAGAATCCTCTGTACAGATCTTAGAGGAAAGGGCGGAGGTCGTCTCCGAGGTGCATCCCGTCAACTCTCCTCCTCCTCTCCTGCCCCCACCACTGGTACCACAGGAAAGCAGCTCTAGATCCCCCAACTTGGAGCATGCTGGTCCTGAAGGGGGTCGGGTGTCCCATTTTCTTCAAGATTGGAAATCTATCACTTCAGACCTTTGGGTTTTGAATCTTGTGGAAAATGGGTACGCCCTTCCCTTCCAGGAGTTTCCTCCTCCTTACCCTCCTCGCCAGGGCTGGTGTTAGGAGGATCATTTGTTGCTTCTGCAGCAGGAAGTTCTTGCCTTATTACAGGTAGGCGCGATAGAGGTGGTTCCGGAGCAGGAAAGGGGTCAGGTTTGCTACTCCCAGTATTTCCTGATTCCCAAGAAGGACGGCAGATTAAGGCCTATCCTGGACCTCAGGATCTTGAATTTTTACCTCCAACAGGAAAAGTTCAAGACGCTGACCCTTGCTCAGGTTCTTCAAGCGCTGCAAATGAAGGACTGGATGGTGTTGATCGACTTGCAGGATGCATATTTTCACATTCCCATCCTGAAGTCGCACAGGAAGTATCTCCATTTTATGGTAGTGTCTCAGCACTACCAGTTTGCAGTCCTTCCGTTCGGCCTTACTTCTGCGCCTCGAGTCTTCACAAAGGTGATGGTGGTGGTGGCAGCTCATCTCAGGAAATCGGGGGTTCCTGTTTTCCCCTATCTGGACGACTGGCTGCTCAAAGCAAAGTCGTCGAAGGTGCTTCATCATCTGCACGTAACAGCACGGCTGTTGTTCAGCTTGGGCTTCTCGATAAATGTGCCCAAATCTCACCTGGTGCCCTCGCAGCGCAACCTGTTCATATGGGCAGTACTGGACACGGTTGTGTGTCGAGCTTTTCTGCCTCAGCAGAGGATTCTTGACATTCAAGAGATGATTCCTTTGTTTCACGATGGAACGGTTGTTCCAGTCCTGAAGGTCCTACGCCTGCTCGGTCTGTTTGCTTCCTGCATTCTGTTGGTCAACCATGCACGCTGGCACATGAGGGCTCTTCAGTGGTGCCTCCGCAGGCATTGGTATCAGCACAACGGAGATCTCAGGGAGTCAGTCAGGATCTCCAGAGACACTGCAGCGGATCTGACTTGGTGGAGTGTGGAGGGCAACCTGTCGCAAGGAAAGCCTTTTCATCTTCCTTCACTGGTGGCCACAGTGATCACTGATGCTTCCACTCTAGGGTGGGGTGCTCATCTGGGGGATCTGGAGATCAAGGGCCTTTGGTCTCCGGAGGAGAGGTTGTTTCACATCAACCTGCTGGAATTGCGGGTGATACGTTTAGCTCTCAAGGCCTTTCTTCCCTCCCTTCGCGGTCGGTCGGTTCAGGTCCTGACGCACAACACTACTGCGATGTGGTATATAAACAAACAGGGAGGAGTAGGGTCGTATCGTCTCTGCAGAGAGGCTCTGCGACTATGGTCCTGGGCTCGGGACCATTAGATTTGTGTTGTGGCAAATCATCTGGCAGGAGTGTTAAATGTTCGTGCGGACAGTCTCAGTCGGTGCTTTTCGGACGATCACGAGTGGCGGCTTCATCCGTAGGTGGTCCATCTCATCTTCAGGGTGTGGAGTTTTCCTCGGTTGGACCTCTTTGCCACTCGCGAGAACGTGCACTGCCGGTCGTTCTGCAGTCTCCAGTTTCCGATGCAGGGAGCGTTGGGGGACGTGTTTCAGTTGGAATGGAGTTTGCAGCTCCTTTACGCGTTTCCCCCCATACCCTTGATTCCTCTAGTTCTGAGGAAGATTCGCCAAGACCGGGCCCAAGTCATATTGATCGCCCAGGATTGGCCAAGAAGGGTGTGGTACACAGATCTACTTCACCTCTCATCGCACCCTCTGCTCCGTCTCCCTCTCAGGGCAGATCCCCTCTCGCAGTCGCATGGGCAGGCTCTACACCCCCCACCTCCTCCAGAGCCTGCACCTTCATGCCTGGAGATTGAACGGGGCAACCTGAGTACTTTCTCTCTCCCACCGGATGTGGTGGATGTTATTTTATCTTCCAGGAGACACTCCACCAAATCTATTTATTCCTCCAGGTGGTTCAAATTTGTGAAATGGTGTGGAGAGAGGTCTATTGATCCTTTGAAGGCACGTTTGTCTGTTGTGCTTAGTTTCTCTCTTTCCTTGGCCCAGCAGGGTTGTGCTGTGGCTACAGTTAAAGGTTATTTATCGGCTTTGTCGGCTTTCCTTTGTTTGTCGGACCAGCCGTCTTTGTTTAAATCTCCAGTTATGAGGTTCATTAAGGGCCTCACCATAGGTTTCCTCCTATTCCCTTCGTTATGCCTCAGTGGGATTTAAATCTTGTACTCACTTTCCTTATGGGTTCTCCATTTGAGCCTCTTCATAGTTGTCCGTTGAGGCTTCTGTCTTTCAAAACTGTCTTTCTGATCGCTATTACCTCGGCCAGGAGGGTAAGTGAGCTTCAGGATCTTAGTTCCAAACCTCTGTTTTTGACCACTCATGCAGAAAAGATGGTTCTGAGGACCAGGGCTGCTTTCCTGCCTAAGGTGGTTACTCCTTTCCATCTTGCGTAATCCATTACCTTACCTACCATCTATCCTCCCCTTCACCCTTCCAAGGAGGAGGAGAGACTTCATCGCCTGGATCCTAAGAGAGCTGTCCGTTTCTATCTGTACAGAACCAAGGATCTGAGACTGGACGATCAGCTCTTCGTGGGCTATGTTGGATGTATGAAGGGCAAGGCTGTTCACAAGCGGACTCTCCAGGTGGATCATCTTGTGCATCAAGATCTGCTACGCCTTGGCCAAGAAGGAACCGCCTGAAGGTATTCAAGCTCAGTCCACCAGAGCTAAGTCGTCTTCTGCTTTGGCTAGAGGTGTTCCTGTTGTTGACACTTGTAAGGCAGCAACTTGGGCCTCCCGCCACACCTTTGCGAAGCATAACTGCTTGGATTCGGAGGTTAGGAGGGATGGCCATTTTGCACGCACTGTGCTTCAGGATTTTTTGGTATAGGTTGGTGGACACCCTCCTCCGGGATTCAATTCAAAAGGTGAGGAATCCACAGGCAGATGTATCCATTAGAAGAACAAGTTACTTACCTTCTGTAACGCTTTTTCTGGTGGATACAGTATCTGCCTGTGGATTCCTCACCTTTTGAATTCTCCCCTGCGCCAGCTTTCCACGGAAACTTTTTTCTAGCTCTCCCACGTGGGGAGAGGAGTTGGCCTAACGGCTAGGGCGGTCGACCTCGAATCTGGGGAACTGGGTGCGAGTCTCGGCAATGACGCTGAACATCCTGTGATTCTGGGCAAATCACTTAATCTCCCCGTGCCTAACAAAAATGAATGTGTCATGTAATGCAACTGGTGCTATGTAAAGCGCTCTGATACCCGATTCGGGTCAAGTTCGTGCTATATAAAACTAAAAAAGTAACTTGTTCATCTGTGCTATACTGGACATGGTGTTGTATGGACCGATACCGCAGCCTCTTCGAGTCCAGGGTTTTCGGGATACGATCCTGATGTTTCAGCCTGGATCTCGGTGAGAGTGACTGAGGCTTCTGGGGCTCTTGGCCTCCTCCATTCTGCTTGTGGACCATGCCAGATGGCACAAGAGGGTTCTGCAGTGGAATTTGAAGTCTTACTGGTCTCAACACCAAGGAAATCTGTCGGATTTCATACAGGTGTCGGAAGAGACTGCATAAGACCTGCAGTGGTAGCTACTAGACTGCAATTGGACCAGTGGCAGACCCCTCTCATTGCCGCACCCAGAACTGACAGATGCGATTTTTGCAGGGTTGGGGAGGTCATCTGAGGGACATGGAGATCAGAGGACTCTGGTCTCTGACGAAAGCTCATCTTCACATAAATTTGTTTGAAGCTCAGGCGATCTGGTTGGCCTTAAAATCTCTTCCAAGGATCAAAGGGCAGCGAGTGCAGGTACTCAGACAATACGACCGCCATGTGGTATTGCAATAAATAGGGCGGAGTTGGTTTGTGCACTCCCAGATAATAGAGAATACTACCCTCCCACACGGAGGCTCAAACACGACGAAGCAATAAAAACAACAAGACACCACCTGGAAAGGGGTTTCACTTTATAAAAGGAGACACATCAAAGACCATATTCAGAATAAGGGTTGGGGTTTTATTTATGCAACACTCGAACAGAAAGGCTTTCCCAGATGTCAAATGAACAACATTCAACTGTATAAAGAGATATATATGTATATATATATGCAATGCATGGAATAGACATGAAATAAAATGTAAGCAGATAATATGAAACTCAAGCAGATAATACTGGACGTCCTGTAAGAAATCAGAAAGATGTATACACTAAATACATCAGATGATTACAACCACTGAAGCAAACACACTCACACTTCACAAAGTCAATACTCAAAGAAAACACCTCAGATGATTATAGCCACTGGAGTCTTGAATGTGCACACAGACACTCGCACATCACAATGACGATTATAGCCACTGGAGACTTAAATGTGCACACACACTCGCACATCACAATGGCAATAATCAAAAACAAGATTCATCACTGGCTGCAAACTTCATCTTGGCCCACTCCAGACTGGGGGATTCACAGCCGGGGTCAAGAGACTCAGCAAAACCGGGAGCCGCTGCACTGTAGACGCATCCATCATTCAGGCCAAACAAATCTCAGTTTCAAAGACAACAAACCCCAGCTTTATAATCTTAAAACACACTAAAAGGTTCTGAGAGGCCCTCTCTTGCGCCAAGGAAGCTTACTGGAGTTGGCCACTTTCCATGCAAACATTTCAAAGGCAAAGGAGTTGAGCTGAAATCTTCCTCTCCGGCCATTTTGTCCAATCTACTATCACCCTATTTCCCTACGTGCCAACATCTGGCGATTGTGCCTCGTACGAGGAGGGCACGGTCGGGCGGGCGCTCTTTCCGTCTACTGGCTGCCAAGCTTTGGAATGCTCTGCCATCCACCATCCGTGCCATGGAGAACTACCTGGCTTTCCGCAGGGCTATTAAAACCCATCTTTTCCCCACAGCCTAGTGCCTTCTTTCTGATCACCAGCCTCTGTTCTGCTCCAGCGCTGGGACGCCTCTTTGCTGAGGCAGCTGTGCGCTATACAAAACATGCTAACATAACATAACATTCCTTCTGCATTCTCACGTGTGTTCTAGCCTTTATCTTAACGAAGCTTACGAAAGTCTCTGGCAGTACAGTAAAAAAAAACAACCTTGAACATGAATAACCTAAACAACTTGAGTAATCTGGGGGCCTGCCTGTGCGCGCAAAAAGCTCAAGCAAGACAGAGTCGGAATTCAAGATGACATGAGGGCATGTCAAAGTCAATAGTAAGAACTTCATAATACTTGCCAATGTACACCACAATGCACATTTGTGCACCACTGCCTATAGCATCACACACTTCATCTCCCAATGTACAACATAATGCACATTTGAGCACCACTGCTTATAACACTGAACTCCGAGACCAAGAAATACATTCCACATCTCTTTCTCATGCTTTTAAATGCACATCCCACACTTTCTGTTCCTGGCAAGGCTGTTCTGCCCTGTGAAAGCTCTCCCACTTTAAAACTACAAGATTACACGAAATACCTCTTCAAGGAAACATGCACATGCAGGGAAAAATGATGTCGTACATTCAGGCTAGGATAAAATAAAACACCAAAAGTCAAAACAATAGTAGTCGAAGGTCATCGCACGATTTCAAAACATATGAGTGCCTCTAGTACTACATTCCACCCCATGACCTTTGACTATCATAACATAAATATCAAAAAATCAACTCCTTAAGTGAAAGCACGAATATAAAATGAAGAACACATTAAAACAGTGACATTATAAAAGCATGTAACATAATACTTCATCTAAAATAACTCATGCAAATCTGATAACTCCGCTTCAGGAATAAATGTATGATGAATACACAAATAGAATCAAACATGTTAACTCATTGATGCTCCGACTGTAATAAATGACTAATTCTAGAACTTCTACTATTGAAGCAGCCAAACTTATATATTTTGCTTAAAAATAAAGGAATCTTCTTCTTTAAACTGAACAGCTTCTCCGGTAACTCTCTGGATTTAATGAAAAAATATCCTTCTGTGTGAAAGGTACACAGCCCTCCTGTTTTTAAATGATATCTTTTAACATTTTTCATTTTAACAGTGTCAGTTGATTGTCATTAGAAACCGTCTTTGCTAGGTAAGTTCATCTGGTTGATTCAGCCAAAGGATGTCCGCAACGGTGTCAGTCTGCGCTGTCAGGTGATCACTTCAGGGTTTGGTTGGGGTCTCACGGCCCCACTCAGACAAAGGCACCCACACGCAGGACAGGGACATCGGGTGCACCAACACGTTGCAGTATGATCTAGAAAAAAAAAAACAAGCATCACTTCTTGCAAAAAACATTTTTCAAAAAGCACACATTCACCTTTTTTAGGTCGAGCCTAGCGCAGCGCGCATGCGTTGCTCTAGGAGAAGGCCTCTTAGAATCACTTCAGACTTTCTGCAAACTCGTGCGTGTGGTGTTCGATTTTCCACACATGCTATTGGCCTGTGCGTGTGGCTTTCAAAAATAAAAGCACGCAATTGGCAAAAGGTGGGTGCATGTCCCACCTTTTCTGAAAATGTTTACTCCCACAGCGTTTAGCTGTCGGGAGCGAGCAGCGGCGTGCAGCGTGCCATCTGTTGTGGATCATGTTTCATTTCAAGACCTTGCAGCTTTCCTTACAAGGAGCGTCCCCTCCAACCCGGCCAAGGGACAGACCCCACCGCCACAAGAGTGCGCGCTTCTTTTACAGCCCTCGCATTCATGACAACAAGATACTAACAAGGCGCGTCCCCTCCACCCCGGCCAAGGGACAGACCCCACCGCCACAAGAGTGCGCGCTTCTTTTTCCAGCACTCGCATTTCATCTTTGTCAGCACTCTCTTCCTGCACCGTTATCTTTGTATTAGTATGTTATTGTCAAGACATTTGCTGTACTCTGTAGTTGGCCTCTATAGTCGCCTCTTTTTCGGTACCACCTTAAAAATTGACCGCACCTTTTAACATTAGCGTTTTTCCATCTCAGTGGTGCGTGCTTCCTTTCACACCTCTGTGGTGCGTGCTACCTTTGACATCTCTGCATAGTGCACAGCTGTGGTGCGTGTTTCCTTTCCCCACATTGCTTTTGGTGCTCGCTCGATCTAGGGGCTCTCTACAGTGCACAGCTGTGGTGCGTGCTTCCTTTCACCCCACTGCACAGTGCACAGCTTAAAAATTGACCGCACCTTTTAACATTCGCGTTTTTTCAGCACTGTGGTGCGCGCTTCCTTTCACACCTCTGCGCAGCTGTGGTGCGTGCTACCTTTGACATCTCTGCACAGTACACACCTGTGGTGCGTGCTTCCTTTCCCCCCATTGCACAGTACACGGCTTCAAAATGGACCGCACCTTTTAACATTCGCGTTTTTTCATCACCGTGGTGCGTGCTTCCTTTCACAACTCTGCGCAGCTGTGGTGCGTGCTACCTTTGACATCTCTGCACAATGCACAGCTGTGGTGCGTGCTTCCTTTCCCCCATTGCACAGTACACAGCTGTGGCGAGTGCTTCCTTTCACCCCACTGCACAGTAGTGGTGTGTGCTTCCTTTCACAACACTGCACAGTGCAGATATGTGGTGTGTGCCTCCTTTCACCCCAGTGCACAGCTGTGGTGCGTGCTTCCTTTCACCCCACTGCACAGTGCACAGCTTAAAAATTGACCGCACCTTTTAACATTCACGTTTTTTCAGCACAATGGTGCGCGCTTCCTTTCACACCTCGGCGCAGCTGTGGTGCATGCTACCTTTGACATCTCTGCACAGTGCACAGCTGTGGTGCATGCTTCCTTTCCCCCATTGCACAGTACACAGCATCACTCAGTGCTACCACAGCATCACTCAGCACCACCTAACCACCAGCACAGCATTACCTAAGCATCAATCAACACCACCCCTCAACACAGCACTACCTCCGCATCAGTGCAGCACCAACTCAGCACCAGCACAGCCCCACCTCAGCCACAACTCAGCACAAACGCATCACCAGTGCAGCATCACCAAAATATTACCAAAACATCACTCAGCACCACCTCTGCATCACTCAACACCACCTCCGCATCACTCAACACCACCTCCGCATCACTGAATACCACCTCCGCATCACTCAACACCACCTCCGCATCACTCAACACCACCTCCGCATCACTCAACACCACCTCCGCATCACTCAACACCACCTCCGCATCACTCAACTCCACCTCAGCATCACTCAACACCACCTCAGCATCACTCAACACCACCTCAGCATCACTCAACACCACCTCCGCATCACTCAACACCACCTCCGCATCACTCAACACCACCTCCGCATCACTCAACACCACCTCCGCATCACTCAACACCACCTCCGCATCACTCAACACCACCTCCGCATCACTCAACACCACCTCCGCATCACTCAACACCACCTCCGCATCACTCAACACCACCTCCGCATCACTCAACACCACCTCAGCATCACTCAACACCACCTCAGCATCACTCAACACCACCTCAGCATCACTCAACACCACCTCACCATCAATCAGCACCACCTCACCATCAATCAGCACCACCTCCGCATCACACACCACTTCAATTTCACTCTGCACCACATCAGTATCACTCAGCACCAACAAGCGCCACCTTCCACAAGCACACCACCACCTCCGTATCAAACAGTACCAATTCAGCACCAGTACAGCACCAGCCCAACATCAGCATAGCAGCAATGCAGCACCAACTCACCCCACCACGGAATTAGCACAGCACCAACTCAGAACCAGTGCAGCACCACCTCAGCAGCAAATAATCCCTAATGCAGCACCATTTCAGCATTAACACAGCACCACATCAACACCAGTGCAGCATCACCTCAGCACCAGCACAGCACCAGACTTACATTACTAAGCACCACTTAAACACAAACACAGCACCAACAAAGTGTCACTCGGTACCACCTCAACATCACTCAGCACCACCTAAGTATCATTCACTACCACCACAGCATCACTCTGCACCACCACAGCATCACTAAGCAGCACCTCTGCATCACTCAGCACCACCTAAGCACCAGCACAGCACCACCTAAGCACCTTATCACCACATAACAATATTAGCATCCACACAGTAACACCTCATCAGTGCACCACCACCACCAGTGCAGCAACAAGTCACCATCAGCACAGCACTACCTCAGATGCACTGCAGCAACACCTCAACACAGCACCATCTCAGCATTAGCACAGCACCACCTCTATATCAGTGCACCACCACCAGTGCAACACCAGCTCACCACCTGCACAGCCCCACACCAGCAGCAATTCAGAACCAACGCAGCACCACTTCAGCATCAATACAGCAACACCTCAACACAGAACAAAAACATCATCACTTGGCACCACATAAGCACCAGTTCAGCTACACAACATCGGCATAACTCATCACCACAACATCACTCAGCACCACCTCAGCATCACTCAGTACCACCTATGTATCATTCAGCATCACATAAGCATCACCTCGGAACAAGCGCACCACCACTTCAGCATCACCTCAATATCATTCCGGATCACCTGAGCATCACCTCCGCCACTACTCACAACCACCTCCGCATCACTCCACACCACTTCAGTTTGGCAAAAAAATGTGACATCTATTAATTCTCCACAAATAACTCTCCACTACTCCTATCTAATTAAAATACTATTTAACAACTTCCACCCTCCCGTTGTTTATATCCCACACCTAACAATAAAAACTATAACAAAAATTAATTACAACAAGCAAGGAAGAATTGACAGCATTGCATAAACAAATAAACTAGAGCACATTTTTTGTATTAATTTTGGTTTTTAGTACAATACTTCAGTTGTATATGTTTTTTCGGTTAGATATAAGGTGACAAATAGTTATAACACTTTTTTTATTATAACTTATAAATTTTCAACATGCTGCACAACATTCACAATGCTCTACAACACATATTAAAAACGTTAACAAAGTCAATAGCTCTGTCTAAACACTTATAACGCCCCAAAGGCGAGACCTATTGGCTATGCCAATGCTTGTCTGTTTTGGGTCTGATGGCACCGTTTTATCTTTTCTGTCTGCACAGTTCTCAGCTAGTTCTGGGGAATTATCTGAGAATTCTATCCACACTTTGGACTCTGGATTCTTGGTATTGGAGTCAAACTATCCTTTCCCTTGCTCAGTAAGAAGGGCTGGGGCAGTCCCCTTCCTGACTATCTCTCCACACACTGCTGAATATGTACATCCTTGATCATTTGGCATGATCCCAAGGCAATCCATCTGCCCTATCTGCTCTGGTAATTTTCCTTTCTCCAACTGACCCCTCACCATCTGTGGGACTGGTCTGCGCTGTGCATACTGACAAATAGGAATCACAGTTCTAAGTAAGTCTAGGGGAATATGCATCCCTTTATTCTCTGCCCACCTGTTAGTGTCTTTCTCTCCTAGGTGCTCGCTCTTAGTCATGCCCACCAAATCAGAATCGTGTGTCACCACCTCTGTCTCCAAGATTTTAGCATTTTCATCTGTAAGGGAATTAAAGTGGCTGTCCAGAACCACGCTGCGCGGGACCCTCGTCTACAGACCCCCCCGGGCCTCGCGCCTCTTCCGCCACCACCATTGCCGACCTCGTTGCACCCCACGCCATCGCCTCCATGGACTACATTCTCATCAGAGACCTGAACTTCCACCTCGACAACCGGAGCAACCCCGATTCCACCACCCTCCTTGACAACCTCGACAACCTCGGACTGAAGCAGCTCGTCACCACCCCCACCCACAGAGCCGGACACACCCTCGACCCCATCTTCGCAGGAGGGACAAACATCCACTTCAGCCACACCAAGCAGCCCCTCTGGAAGGCCACCACTGTGTACCCTACTAAAATTTTGGATTTATTTTTTGAATACCAAAAATCATGGATTGAATGAACACCTCCCATGGGAGAATGCCATCATATAATAAACTTTGTCTGCCTACCCCCTGTGGCCACCTATTCAGCCCTGTTGATACATCTATTTCGCGATATTTTTTTCTTTCTATATTTTTTCTTTCTATATTTTTTCTTTCTATATCTTTATGGTCATTCCTGACCTTTTGGTTTGATCGCTTATTTTTTGCCCATGATTATAAAATATTCATTGTTATATTGTGGGTAACAATGTTCTCTTTTTCGACAGTGCCCCTTGTTTATTTCACATATTAACTAAATGCAGGGCTCAGTGCATTATGGGAAGTTGTGTTCCCTTTATGCGATTACCCCTTGTCGGTTTCCATCAGACCTTCAGCCCCTGGGCTCCTTGTATCCCTCTGTTTTGATCACGCGGTATTAGACTCCGCCTGACGTCTCATTACGCGTATTCTGTGCTATTTAATCTCCACGTTAGGCAAGATGGCGCTTCTCTGTTCCCGGCGACCGACCGGCGTCCCCATTCAGAACGGCATTCACTCTTTTTCGGGTAAGTCAATGGGCTGTTATTGGGGACCATTTTAGTGCCGACGGGTTTACGCTGTCTTACTCCAACATTTATTGCTCGTTTTACAGAGCTTCAACTACTTGGCCCGTTTTCGTCTCCCTGCCAGCATTCACCGTGGCTCCGTGAGGCGAACTCAGCCTTACCTGGGATATTCGTTTCCCTGCACTGAGGGAACCTTTGACTGCCCTCTTTTTTTTTTTAATTAAGATATTCCTCAACCGCTGAGACTTATCACTGTCTCTCCATGGTAAGCCCAGCGATAGAACTAATCTTTTGCACACTGGTAGCTCGTATGTTTGGATATTATGCTAATCTTGTCGCTATTACCTACGGAGCTGTATTCATTTATTTATTTATTATTTTCCCTGAAGGACTATCCCTATGGCCGTTAATTTAGTTGCCGTCTGTTGGCAGGAGTTCCTGTTTTAAACGTTTTGCCTCACTTACTACAGCGTACAGGTACTATAATCGTGCCCAAGATGGGATTGTATGCCTTCTATATTGCATTTCTTGATTCATTATGCACCCTTTGTGTTTCTCCTTTAACTAAAATATTCGTTTGATTTTCATTTGTTTTCTACTTGCTGGTTATTAAACTTTTTATTGCATCTATGGCCTTTGTATAGGAATAACAATTCAAGTTACATATGCCTTAATGTCTTTGGTTGGTTTCCTTGGGGCTTGTTCTTCTGTTGATTCTTCAAACCAGCGTTCTGTCTCTTTATACTCATTTCCACATGCCTCTACTATTTCTTTGTTGAGCCTGTCCTTTCTTCACGAGTTGACGTTCATTTTATTATTGACAACCTGTGTCTAAGCTGAATTGTGGTATTTATAGGGCAACTATTTATTAGCATTATGTGCCTTAGAAATATATATAGACATCCTGACTTTGATATTTTGAGTATTTTTAATATATTGTTATTGATTGTTTTAGATACGTCCCTTTGATATCTGTACTTCAAACCATCGCCCTGAGGAAGGTGAGACCCTATCGGGTCTGTCACCGAAACGCGCGTCGGCGCTGATACACCTCTGTGGACCTACATCTATGTAGCAAATCCTATACTGAACTGTAATTTTGCCTTTGGATTGCTTCCTTTCATCTTACAAACTTAACTGTGTATTATAGACTTAAATCGCATATAGAAAATGAATCATCTTTTTTTGCTTGATTTAATTGATATAACTGTATATATGATGCACAACGCACTTTATTAATGAATTTTGCATTTGGTCCACATTTTATGTTTTCTGTTAGGAGAGAGTATGTATGATGTTCTTTTTGGACTGTATGAGGTACGAATGAGTTTCAGTATGAATCAGATTTAAGGTATGTTTGTTTGTCTGGTTTGTGGGACGTATATTGTTTGTTTACCGAAACCTATCATGCTCATTATGTAAATTCTAATAAATTTTGATATGTTTTGATACATATTTGGTCAGCTTTTCAGGTGTTATTTATATATGATGCATTGCACATTCTAAAATTATATAGGTTGAGATCTTCGATGTTGAGATTAGTCTCACCACTGTGTACCCTTCACCTTCAACACCACCACCGCACCCAAACCCGCCCCGCGCCCGCCACAAAGGAACTGGAGCAAGATCACAGAGGAACACCTCAACACCACCCTCCTCCACGACCTCCCCTCCGCCACGACCGACGCCAACTCCGCAGCCAAAGAACTACACCACTGGATCTCCAGCTGCGCAGACAAGCTCGCACCCCTCCGCCACCCCGTCAAACAACTCCCCCTGAAGGCCGCCTGGTTCACCACCGACCTCCAAGAAGCCAGGCGCTCCTGCAGACGCCTCGAGAAACTTTAGTGGAACAGGAAAACCACTGAAGACCAGAACACCTAGAGGAACGCCATGAATGAATACCACCAGCGCATAAGAGCCACCAAGCGGACCTTTATCGAGAACAAAATCCTCACCAACGCAAGTAACGCAAAAGAACTCTTCAACGTCATACAGCAGTTCACCAAACCCCCCAGCGAAGCCACGGACGTCACACCATCCCAGGACCTCTGCAACAAGCTCAGCTCCTACTTCCACCGGAAAATCAAGGCCCTCTACAACAACTTCAGCGAACAGACTCCAGACACCACCCCCCTCTCCACCACCGACAACCAGCCGACCATCACCACCTGGAAACCTGCTACCGATCAGACGCTGGTCTTCTTTATGCGCGCTGACCACACTACAGCTTTTTAAACTCTTGCCAGTAATAGTGAGTCTTTTAAAATGTGGTTTTTTTTTTTAAAATAAATTGTATTTTTAAACTTTGCATCTCCATACACCAGATTTGTGCTTACCTGCCAGTTCTGCCTGCATTTTTTATTGCCGAGCCGCTTTCCGGTCCACCGCAGCTGTTGCTGTTTGAATGGAGAAAGCATTTGGCTCACTTCCGCTCTAGGCAGGTTAGCGTTTCAGTTTCCTGCCCACCTACGGTTTTAAAACCAATGCTGCGACGGACGCGCGCCAAAGGTGCGCCTATGGCAAGCCCGTCTGCGCCCGCCAGGGGCCAGGACCCCTGGTCCAAAACTGGTTTATACCAGGGAAGAACTCAGCAAATTAAAGAGTGCACCCCACATGCTGCACTTCCCGGATTCAGTTGTAGAGCGGCTTTGGTCAGATAACTTGCTAGCAGGCAGTAGGAATCCTCCGATGACCCGCGTGCCGGCTCAGATGTCTAAAAACACGGGTTTAGAGGTACCCTCTGGTTTAAAGGTTGCTCTGCTAAACACTCGGTCCCTTACAAAGCACAGTCTAGAAATTTTTACGCTTCTTCAGGAGAGGGAGCCTGACCTCCTCGCATTATCAGAGACGTGGTTAGAGGATACTTCAGGGCCTGATATAGTGGCTTCCCTCCCTCCTGAGTACAATACCTTGACTTATAATCGGCAGGGAAATAAAAGAGGAGGTGGAGTTGCAATACTTAGCCGCAGGATATTTGCCACTGAGAAAATAGTAGAGGAGAGTCTGGATGGGGCAGAGGTCCTGGGGATTAAGTTGGGACTTACATCCTCATGCCTGGTAGTGGTATACCGTCCTCCCCGGTTAACCCCGTTGTTCAATGACCTGTTCCACGAAGTTGAGTGATATGTGTTCAAGATATCAACAGATCCTGGTTCTTGGGGATTTTAACTACCATTGGGATCGGATACCAAGAGACTGTACGTCTAGCAGGTTTGATGAAGCTATGACCATGCTGGGGTTGCACCAAATCGTGGAGTTCCCCACACATGAGAAGGGCCATACCCTGGACCTTATTTGGACCACGTCATCAGCTAAACTACATACTGATTGCAGACCATGTAGCTGGTCTGATCATTTCTTGGTCAGCCTCTCACTCCCTGTAGACAGCCGCCCCAAACATTTATCCGCAGGGTGGAGGGTGGTACGGAATTGGCGTAAGATAGAAGACGCCAAGCTGAGGGAAGTATTGAACGAGACACTACATCTTGGATCTCAGTCCGGGGACCCGGATTTGAAGTATGAAGAATTCTTACATCGGTTGAGGCTAGCCATTGACATGGTAGCCCCTGCCCGCAGGGAAAGAATAACGAATAGCATGAAGGGGGCCCCATGGTACACGCAAGAACTTAGAGGGGAAAAACAAGCTCTCCGTCAATGTGAGCGACTATGGCGGAAATTTTCCGATCCAGAGTCTAAGGAGGCATACAAAGTAAAATTGGCCCTCTACAAAGCTTCAATTATCAGAACCAAATCTGCGCATTATGAAGCAAGGATCAGCGAGGCGACAGATACTCAGAAAGAAACCTTTAATGTACTCAGGGAGCTGAGTCGTCTGAAAGAACCAAGGATAGTCGCCAATCAGGCTGACTGTGACAAGATACAGGATTTCTTTTTAACCAAGGTTGAAGACATTATTATAGATATAGGTAACACGTGCATCACCCCCTGCCCCCTGTTAGTGGGGGACCCGCCTGACTTTCAGGGCACTGCTCTCTCTGTGTTCCCTGTGCTCGAACCACATGATTTAGCTCATATTGTGGCCAAAGTAAAATCTGGGTCACCTGAGGACCCTTGTCTGCCGAAGTTGTTCAAAACGATCATTCCAGTGGTAGAGGCTGAGGTGCTGTCCCTACTAAATCTTTCTTTGGCAACAGGAAAGGTACCACAGAAATTTAAGGAAGCCTTGGTGATCCCGTTGCTGAAAAAGGCAGGGGCGGACACCAGGATTCTCAAAAACTTCCGACCCATTTCCAGACTCCCCTTCCTGACTATAGTTCTCGAACAACACGTACTCTGAGTCCTCTCGTCCTTCGTTGAACATCAGCTGCTACACACTCGGCAAGCCGGGTTCAGGGCTCACAACAGCACTGAGTTGGTGATGCTTTCAGTGCTTGATGACCTGCGGCTTGCAGCTGATAAGACCCCTCAGCTCTAATTTTATTAGATCTCTCAGCCACATTTGACACGGTGAATCACGTGCAGTTGTTAGCCCGTGTCCGGCGGCTGGGAGTCACTGGGAAGGTTCTCCAATGGATTACTTCTTTCCTGGAGGATTGGTCTCAAAGAGTCCAACTAGGAGATTGCACGTCTAGGCAGGGCAACCTACGATGGGGGGGTCCCACAGGGCTCCGCGCATCCTTTAACATTTACCTTCAGCCTCTGATAGATGCACTGGCAAAAACAGATTGTCAGGTGTTTAACTACGCCGATGACACCCAGTTAATTGTGCCAATTGCCAACTCCCCCGACTCAGCGTAATGTCCAGAATATTCTCCGGTTCACTATGAATTGGATGACCTCTAATTCACTGACGGTAAATCCAGATAAAACAGAAGTGCTTGCTCTTACTTCAGGGGTCTCGCCCTGGTCCAGTCTTTTTTGGCCTCAAGAGCTGGGCACCACCCCGATACCGGTGCCAGCCGTGAAGAGCCTCGGTATTAAGCTGGACATTGGATTAACCCTAAATAGCCAGGTGTCTGCTGTTGTGGGGAGCTGTATTGGCTTGATGCGGCAACTTCGGAAACTGGTGACCCTGCTGTCTTTCTCCACCATGCAGATGGTCGTGACGGCATTAATCTTGTCACGCTTAGACTATGGCAATGCAGTCTACACTGGGCTTCCCGAAAAACTCCTGGGGAAACTCCAAGTGGTTATGAACGATGCGGCAAGGTTGATTTATAAATTGCCAAGAAGAGCCCATGCCACCCCTCTGCTACAACAGTTACACTGGCTTCCCATTAAGCAAAGGGTTAGATTTAAGGGGCTGTGCATTGCACACAAATCTCAGTATGGAGAGGCACCCAAATACATCAAAGACCGCCTGAGGCCTTATGCGGCTGGACGCTGTCTCCGGTCGTCAGTCTAGCTTGTTAGTCTGCCTACGTTTTAATAGAACTACTCTAGGGGGCCGGGCATTTTCAGGTACTATCCCTCAGATCTGGAACAAGCTACCGGACGGTATGCGTAAGGAAGCCAGGTTACTACCGTTCCGGAGGAGACTTAAGACCATCCTGTTCACAGAGGCGTTTGGATAAGTTTAATCCGCTGTGTGTTGAGTATAGATGCGCGAAAGGATTCTGGACCTTCTGATTTATGTTACAGCGCTTAGAGACCTTCTGGTGATTGGCGCTCTATAAATACAATTTAACATAACATGACCACTGAAGACACCACCACGACCATGAAGAACACCCACTCAGGAGCCCCCACGGACCCCTGCCCACCGCACATCTACCACAGAGCTGCGACCGCCATAGCACCCGAACTAGGCTGGACCATTAACGCCTCCCTCGAATCCGGCATCTTCCCCGACGACTGGAAGTGGGCAGAGGTCAAGCCCCTCCTCAAGAAACCCTCGGCCGACCTGACGGACCTGAAAAACTACCGGCCCATCTCTCTCCTTCCCTTCGCAGCCAAAGTCACTGAGAGATTCATCAACGCCCAGCTGACCACCTTCATCGAAGAGAACGCCATCCTTGACTCCTCCCAGTCCGGATTTTGCCACAGCACTGAGACCGCCCTCCTCGCCGCCACAGATGACATCCGCATGCTACTCGACCAGGGCCACACTGTGGCCCTCATCCTACTAGACCTTTCCGCAGCCTTCGACACGTCTCACACCGCACGCTCGCAGCCAGACTCCACGACGCCGGTATACGAGGAACCGCCCTCGTCTGGATCCACTCCTTTCTCTCCAGCAGAACCCAAAGGATCAGACTCCCTCCCTTCCTCTCCGAACCCACAGAGATCAATTGTGGAGTACCCCAAGGATCCTCGCTCAGCCCCACGCTCTTCAACATCTACATGGCCCCCCTCGCCGCCATCGTCAGACAGCATGGGCTCAGCATAGTATCCTACGCCGACGACACCCAGCTCATCCTCTCCCTCATGAAAAATCCCGAAGACACCAGACTCTGCTTCCAGGAAGGAATGAAGGACGTCGCAGCCTGGATGAACAACAGCTGCCTGAAGCTCAACTCTGAGAAGACAGGGGTCCTCATCCTTGGACCCTCCTCCACCGCCTGGGACAACACCTGGTGGCCTTCCGCCCTCGGAAACCCACCCACTCCAACAGACCACGCCCGAAACCTCGGCATCATCCTACACTCCTCCCTCACCATGACCCGCCAGATCAACGCCGTCGCCTCCACCTGCTTCAACTCCTTCTGCAAGACCTTCAAGTGGATTCTCCCCCCCCCCCCGAATGCAGAAAGACCGTCACCCACGCACTCATAACCAGCAGACTGGACTACGGCAACGCCCTCTACGCCGGAATCAACAGAACCCTGCTACACAAGCTCCAAACCATCCAGAACACCGCAGCCAGACTCGTCCTCGGAACCCCACGACACGAGCACATGACCCAGCACCTACGAGACCGCCACTGGCTCCCCGTCGAGAAGAGAGTAACCTTCAATCTACTTACCCACGCCTACAAATCACTCCACATTGGACCCAAATACCTCAACGAGAGAGTATCCTTCCATGTAGCCAAAAGGAACCTCTGCTCCGCAGACCTCGCCCTGGAAGAAACCCCAGGCATCCGCAGAATCAGAGCAGGTGGAAGAGCCTTCTCCTATGTCGCAGCAAAGGCCTGGAACGAGCTCCCAGCCAACATCAGACTCTCCCCTACTCTGCACACCTTCAGGAAGTGCCTCAAGACCTGGCTCTTCGACTGATCCGGAGCTGCATCTCTTCTCTCCCCCCCCCCCCCCTGCACCTTGAGACCGTCACGGGTGAGTAGCGCTCTCTATAAATCCCTGATTGATAGATTGATTGAATAAAAGAATGGGACAATGAGCATCTACATGATACACAGTAGCTGTGCTTTGCAGTAATATTTTCCAAATCTCTTGCCTCAACTCCTTGTTCCACTTCACTGGGGGATCCTGTGTCTCAGGCACTTCAAACATGACCCCTGGACTTTCTACTGGAATCTGCACCAACTGTTCATGCAAAACTGCAGTTTCTGCCTGTATGTACCACTTGATCACATTTGCTTCTTGTGCATTACCTGTTCTGTATAACTCAAGGGAATTTATCCATTGCATTAGAGAGAGGTCAAAATTCAACTTTGTCATCTGCCTAGTGTTTGTCAGCGTGCAAAAACACAAAAGGAACTGTATCTGCCCTATGTCTGTCAGAGCACAACTCAAAAGCAACTGTCTGCCCTGTGTCTATCAGAGCACAAAAACACACAAACAACTGCGTCTGCCCAGTGTCTGTCGCAGTAAAACACTAGCAACTATTTTTCAAAGGGAGTAAACTGCTCTCCAGCATCTGACGTTTTAATCCAAAAGCCTAAGAGCACCCTCTTCTTTCCTCTTCACCCTGATCATCAGGTGAGAGACTTTAAGATCTGCAGAACCTTCTCTCAAAAGACTTTGAGAGATAGAGAGGGACGTCTTCTTCTGTGGCTACAGAAGTTGAAAACTAAGGACAGTCCTCTGTCTGATGAGGATAGTGACTCTTCCCTCAAAACTACTGCTTAAAAAAAGAGGGCAAGTGAGGTGGAGTTGGTCTCTCCCAAGGCTGTTAAAGTGCTGAAGAAACATCACCACTCTTTAAAATCTGATGATCAGCCCTCCTCATCTAAAAAGGAGTCTACCTCTCACAAAGGTCATTATGTGCCCTCTACTCCTTCTACAGCCTCATCAAAGTCAACGTCCAGATCTCTACCGGAGACGGTTTCGTCACCTCAGAAAGCCACTCTGTCAACAAAGCTGTCAACGACTCGCTCGTCGACTAAAGCTTCCGTCACAACTACGACGTCGACCTTCTGTTCACCTCGATCAAAGGTTGTCGTCGTCATCCACTTCTCCGTCGACCATAGTTTCAGTAAGGGTGAGACCTTCTACGTTGATGACAGCATAGTCTATAATGTCGACGATGAAAAAAAGACTTTTGTTAAAAGAATCGTCGATGGATCGTTCATCACCGCTGCGGCTGTCTGCTCTAAAAAAAAAAAAAAAAAAAAACAAGAATCTCTCATCGACGGTAGCCTCGTCAACTGTAGCCTCATCGACTGAGCCGAAGCCTATGAACACTGACCTACGTCGACGTCAAAACTATCCACGCAAGAACCGTCGACGAAAACTTCGTCAACATCCTCGTCTGCGGTTTGTTTGACATCGTTGTCGTGTTACTCCCGTCAACGATTTTGCCCGTAACTCAGGATATTGGTTCAGATTCTGTGTCAATGAAGAGGCAAATTGCCCAGGACACTGTTTTCTCAGTTACACTTCCTCAATCCAAAAGAAGAGCTTCTCAAGAAGTGATTTTACCTATACACACCTCTCCTAGTAAGGTATCTCCCTGTCCTCCAGAAGGAATATTTGATTATGGAGACAAAGATGATAATTCAGATGATGAAGGCATGTTTGGCGTGGCTCACAGTCCTTCAGACCTTCGAATAAAGTGCCAGGAGGATGATGGTTTGCTATCCTCAGGACCCCAACCAGGATAGGCAAAGGGAACAAATCATTCAGATGCCTGTTTCCCCAGTATCAAATCTACAGCATATGGTGGAAGATTAATACCGCAGATTCTCTCCTTCAGAACCAGTTTCTTCAGTTCCTCAAACTCCTATTGCGCAGCCTTCCTTGATAATAAGATCTCCCCCTCCTTTTTATCCAGCCACAGGGTCAGGAGCATCCTACTACTGATGACAAGGGAGAGGAGGGTGAGCTGGACGAGGTATCATTACCTTACGAATGGGACGACTATCAAATACAAACACCATCTACTTCCACCCCGCCTCCGGTGGACTCGCCACCCGAAGATATAGGGGGTTTTCATACCCTGATGGAAAGAGCGGCAAAGAGATTTCAGCTTCCCATTGTCACCAAACAAACCGATTGTTTCCTTTACGATTTTAAGGAACAGACTAAAAGACAGGTTCGCTCAATCCTCATAGTGGATTTTATATGGGAGGAAGGCCTAAAGGTAATGAACACCAGCCTCAATTCCTGCAGTCTTGCCTAAGTTGGAGACAAAGTATAAGGAGCTGGACAACTAGCGTGTCTGCTTTATAGGACAACCAAAGCCGGATTTGTTGATATCTCAGGTTGCTCAACGTCGGGCCAGAAATCCTGCTTCACCCCTGTCTGCTCCTCCTGATAGAGATGGAAGACGTCTTGACTCTATTGGCAAAAAATTCTCCACTATGACAGCAACTACTGTTAGAGCGGCCGACTCTCTTGCCATTCTGGGCAGATAAGTCCACCAAATGTGGTCGGACATTTCGCCGTTTATTGAAATGTTGCCTGAGGACTCTAAGGCAGAAGCAAGGAGAATTCTTCAGGAGGGAGAGAGGATCTCGGCTAAGATTGACTGCGCTGTAGATGTTTCATCAACAGGTTTCCGACAATTGGCTGGGGCGGCGGTCCTAAGACGACAGGGTTGGTTAAGAGCTACGTCTTTCTGCCAAGAAGTACAAAGATCATCGATATGCCTTACGATGGTGAATCCTTATTTGGCCATCACATTGATAAAGCACTGCAAACAATTAAGAAGGATACAGATACTGCGAAGGCTCTAGGCACCCTACAGTTTAAGAAGCAGCCTTTCCGTGGAGCCAGAGGACGTGGCTCGTCTTCCTTTCGGGGAGGTTGCAATCAGTACAAACTGTTCCAACCATACCAGGGGCAATCCCGATACTCATCAACACAACATCAACAGTTGTAAAAGCAACCTCCTGCTGCTTCCTACAAGCACTATAGAGGAAAGGCAGCCTTCAGAGGAAGAGAGAACACCAAGAAACCGTGACAAACGCCCAGTGCCGGCCACAATCCCCAACAATCCTCGCAAAATTGGTGGTAGGATTTCCTGTTTCCTCCCCAATTGGTCTACAATAACAACAGACAGATGGGTTTTAGATATAGTTTCCAACAGTCACACTTTGGAATGTCAGAAAATCCCTCCAAACTGCCCGCCCCGAGGTTCTCCGCCCTCTCATCTAACGGAATTGCTATCTCAGATAAAAGTAATGTTGCACAAAGGAGTGATCGAAGTGGTACCAGGTGCACAGCGAGGAACAGGATTTTATTCAAGATTTTTCCTCATAAGAATGAAATCGGGAGAATGGCGCCCCATCTTGGACCTTCGTTGCCTCAACAAATTCCTGAAAAAACGAACATTTCGTATGTTATCTCTTCAGGAGGTGCTTCAATTTGTGAATCAATAAGATTACATGACTACCTTAGACCTTCAAGACGCCTATTTTCATATTCCCATTCTCCCCAAGCACAGGAAATTCTTACGCTTCAGAGTTGCTGGCATGGACTATCAGTTCCAGGTTCTCCCATTTGGCCTTCGTTCGGCGCCTCGAGTGTTTACCAAGGTCCTAGCACCTGTGGCAGCCCATCTAAGACAAAATCAAAATCCTTTGCAGTGCAAACAGTCATACTGGGGCTCAGGACTCCTATATGCCTGTCTGCCACTAAATCTCCTGCCCAGAGTGTTCATGAAGATCAAGAGAGACCGGCCCCAAATCATCTTGGTGGTTCTGGACTGTGCAAGGAGTGTGGGGTATCAAGAAATTCTTTCAAATGTTCATCAAAGGGTGATGGTATGCACACCATTCTTTCTCGCTATTATTAAATTTCTTCTTTTCATCAGAGTGCGTGCTCACTAGGCATGTGCCTTGCCCCGGTGGCACACTGATAATTAACCATGCTGTGTGGAGCGATATAACACCCCAAACCCAGTCGCACAGCCACAGTAGGTTTACCATAATTCTCCAATAACATCATTCTTGTAGCTTAATTTCCTCCATTATTAATCCCAATTTTTCTTGCTCTTCCTTGTTTCAACTACATGTATGGTATCATGCTATTTCAAAGCTTCAAGTGCTCAAGATGTGCCCATCCAGACCTCTTTCTAGAACACGATAAGAACGCATGATTCGTCCAAAACAGTGTATTTTATTTCAACCCAATGCATTTCGTGCTTCACAAGCACTTCTTCAGGGGTCACTGCAAAGACTGCATCCCATCTTTTCCCCGAAGAGGAGCCTGCCTCCTTTCTTGTGATCACCACCTTGGGACTTCTTGGGCACCCTAGTGTGTACCCATCCATCAGCTATCATCTCCAGCTCTCTAGGGTTAGATAGCTTAGAATCTACCAGATGGTGGTGTAACTTCTCTGAGGTACAATTTGCAAGTATGTGTTTTTACGACTAAATTGTAGAGCCCCCTCATAGGTATCTACCTGGTTTCCTTTAATCCAGCCTTCCAGTGACTTGACATAAGCATCCACAAAGTCTACCCATGTCTCAGTTGACCCCTTGTGAGCATTTCTAAACATTTGCCTATATTCTTCAGGTGTTAGACCAAACAGCTCCATGAGTGACTCCTTCATGTGTGAATCACTGCCACATCATCTTCTAGTGTCAGCAGTCCATCCTTCCCTATTGTTGGAATTATTTCCCACAACAGGGGTCCCAATGGTGGGCACCCACCCTTATCCTGAGGGCCCTATCATACGATGCTAGCAATTTATCTATCTCATCTGCCTCAATATATTTTGGCACAATACCCTTGGGCAACCTAGGATCATACGTACCCCCTACATATACCTCTGTCTGTTGCTGCCACCATGTCCTTGAGACTTCAGTCCCAACTTGACCATTGTCTCCTCCAGGGCCAGTTTTTTCTTTCTTTTAGGGACAGTTAGGCCTCTAGGTCTTTGGTCACCTCACTGAAGTGAAACTCTTCTCACTCCCAGATTTGGAGGCATGCCTTGCATGAACTGTTGGGGGGGCATGCTCTCGTCCCCCTTAATTTCTTTGTCGAAGAGCTCTCTGCCATCATCCTCATCCCCACTGTCAGGGGTAATCTCCTCTGCAAGTTGGACTTGAGCAATCCTGGCTTCCTCCCAGGCTCTGAGGGCCTTCTCCTTGTCCTCTTTCTTGACAGGGATCCCCAGACTTATCTTCTGCCCTTTCACAGCACCTTTGTCATTAATTTTCAGTGTGGCTAGGATCCTTGTTTTCCATCCTTTGGAGACTCAGCAAAACCTTTTACTAAACTTTTTGTAACTTTAGCTGACTTTGGCACCTTTACATCAGGCTGGTAAACTCCTGGAAAACTGTGCCTTGGACATACAGAACTTGGCAAAAACTTTTGAAACTTTATCCCGACGTCGACTTGGTGGATTTTCAGTGGTTACTAATTGATTGTCTAGTACAGCTAAACACAAGTTCTGGACCCCACCACTAGACACCTATGCTAGGATTGTGTATTATATGGTATGATTTTGAGACCTTACCGTGTAATACACTCGCAAAACTGTCTTGGGTCCAGTCAGGGTCATGTGTAAAACCTTTAGCTCAACCCTTGGTAGCTGTGGCTTCAAGCAGCAAGGCTTAAACAAAGAAACTAGTGTAAAGCATTTAGAAGCACCGAACAACAAAATAAAGTCATACCACACGAAAGAAATCAAACATCCATTTATGAAAATAGATTATATTTTTAATACATTTTTAGACACCAAGATCAGCAAAATCCACCAAAGGGTTCCAGAGAGATGGATTCTTAAGTAAAATGTAAATCTCAGATTTTTAGTCTAAAGCGCTCAAACAAGCATTGGTAACTGTAAAGTTCAGAAAAGTTTGAAAGTTATGTTTGGCTATTCTGGCCCTAGTGGGGCAACCAATTCAGTCAGGGAGAAGGTCAGTGGGGTCAATAGGAGTATTTGGACATTTACCTGGCCACCAAAGCAGTCTCAAGTCCAATTTCTACACTTTACATCAAGACCTCCATCAACTTCAATGGAGTGGTCCTGATGCAGGATGCTGAAAGATGCTCTGGTTGTTGTGCGGTCGATGGGGGTTGTCCTTGCGGATATTTCTCCGTCCGGGTGAAGCGATTTTTTGCCACAGGGTTTGGTGTTCCTTGAGGTCCTCTTTGAGCCAGTAGAAGGCCAGCTGCAGCAGGGGTACCAATCTCCGTACACAGTGGGTCCAGTGGTACCCTTTGGTTAGGGCTGGGGTCCGGCTTTGATGACCAGTTTGTACTCTGAACACTACTAAGTTCAGCAGACTCTGGTGCAACTTTTGACCATCGAGGATCGGTCTCTTGTGTTCACAGCGGCAGTGATTCGAAGAATGTGGTTACTGACTTGCTGGGATGGGCTACTTCAGCTTTGATAGCCCTGGTGCTTATTCCAGGAGGTCAGCCAACTGACCATTGTAGTCACTTCTTTTGTCTGGGGCTCAGGAGCAACTTTTCCTGGAGCCACAAGCACAGTCCTCTCTTTGCTAGCCCAAGGTGCAGCCTCTCTTTCCAGCTCCAGGGGTTGGCAGGGCAGTCCTCCTTCGGTCCCTTCTCCAGTTCTCTTGTGATCTAAAGTTCAGGGTGCCAGGGGTGCCATATCGATGCCCAAAAGTGCCCTGTGGGATGACATGGTCACTAACCATTGGGCTGCCATGATCCCTCCTGCCCTGTGACGACGTCTGACTATGTGTGGCATCTAGCAATCCCAGAGTGCACTATTCTGCCCACTCTCAAGATGGCTGAACCCTTCCTTGGATGTAACGAGCTTGGTAGCCCCCCCCCCTCCCCCTTTAGAGCAGTGACTATCTATAGGGTACATGCCTGTCTATCTGAACAAAAGGGCAGCCCTAAATGGGTGTGATCGCCATTTGCCCACAAAAGGCGGCTTTCCCCTTTGAAGTTCACCTTTTGGGCCAACACCCGGTTTTGCTTCTTGCAAGGGAGAGGTAACACCTTCCTCTGTAGCAGGCTTTTATTGTTCTTGAGACTGAGAGTTATTGACACGACTCCCCAGGAGGGCAGAAGGCTGTTTGGTGGCCAGCAACCATGCAGGGCACTGGACAAACTGGGCAACAGAGTGGCAACTTTCTTAAGTGACATTAAATTCAATTTGCAAAAGTATACATAAAATGTAATGGATGGAATGCTTGAATTAATTTCGGCCACTGGTAATTACCCAATCCATGGTTATTTTGGACACCATGTCACCTCAGATTGGTCCCAGCTAAATGCATATCAGTCGTGACCCTGTTCCAATGGGAACAGTCCAGCCCAAAGTGCCAAACCTGGTCCTCATTTTTTCTATACTTTATTAAATTCGACTTAGGCATCAAGCCTGGTTTAATACTAGGTCTGGGTGGTGAACTCTGCTCCATTCGCAAGGTTTTCCATGCTCCGCGGAGCATGCGGACTTCTGAAAAACTCTGCTCCACGTAGCGGACTTCTGCCCTCGCTTGCCAACGTCAACTTGGCAAGCAAGGAAAATCCACCTCCCAGTGAGATTTTTTCACGCTTGCCAACGTCAAGTTTGTGAGCGCGAGCAAGGAAAATCTTGCGACCGCTCGCATTGAGAAACCTTCAGTTCATGTTGAGAAAGCTGCAGCTCGAGTAGAAAATCTACTTGAGCGGCAGAAAAGAATCAGCGCCCTCTTGCGCTGCGCATGGTAGTGTTTGCATTGATTTTCCAGCACAGGACAAACATCCAGCACTGAAAATCAATGAAAACAGCGTGACCAAACGCACTCCACCGCTTGCGGAACTCCGTGTAATGCGGCAGAGTTTTTTGGGCAACTCTGCAAACTCTGCCCAGGCCTATTTAATACCATGATTAATTTGATACCTTGAAGTACCCATTTTAATAGTTCTATTCAGAAGTTAGCTGGAATTAGATGGCAGCCGGTAATTCTGTGTTAGCCAAAGGGGATACTAACTTTTCCACAACAAAAACTACAATTTGAAAGTTTTGCTGTTAGGACATATTGAAAGTATATGTCCTACTAAACAATATGCAGCTCCCTGCCTTAGGGCTCTATAGGCCTTCCTTAGGGGAGACTTACATATATTGTTAAGGGAAGTGAGAGCTTTGCCATTGGTTTAAATGGCAAAGTCGAACTAGCAGTTACTCTCTAGGCTGCAGTGGTAGGCTTGGAGCCATTTTGTACTTTGTCACACAGGTTGGCACAATCAGTGCTGCAGCACTGGATAGACACTCCAACATAAATGCCCCCCTAGTGCCATATACTAGGGACTTATAAGCAAGTCAGTTTATGCCAATTGGGGCTGGCTAATTCAACATACATTTTTGTAATGGTTAGAACACTGGCACAGAGGTCTGGGTAGCTCGCCTCGGTGCACTCTCAGATCAAAAAAAACAGTAGCATCAGCCCAAACCTTTGAGGGTGATCATGGAAAAGAAGCATTTCTTTACATGGGGCGTAGAGTAGAGTGTTGCAGAGTGGCATGGTTTGAGTGGACTGGCATAGCGCAGAGTAGACTAAAGTGTAATAGAGTGGAGTAGCAAGGAGTGTTGTGGAGTAAAATGGTGTGAAGTGGCATAGCGTATCGTGGAGTGTCATAGCAAAGAGTGGAGCAAAGTGTCATAGAGTGGAGTGGCGAAGAGGGGAGTATGCAGGGTGTAGTAGAACACTGCGATTACAGAAAACACATTTTCAATTGAATATAATTTTACTGATAAAGCCATACAGCGCGCAAACTACGTGTGGAAATGGCATCACCTAGTGTAGGATTAGTTTTGATGGTATTAAAATATTTGTTTCCAGCACACTTCTGAATTTGAAAAAGTGCTTCATTTGTGCTTTCTTTTTTTTTTTTGTAAACCATTTTTATTGCTTTTTTCCACAACACTTTACATAGTTACAGTCATAACACTTGGCATGATAGTTAGAATCGCACATTACATTTCTACTGATCTGCCCAGGGTGTATTAGTGTACAAGAGTAGCCTGTTGATTACACTGCTGTGGTCATGCAGTGTCGTACTGCAGCTGCGGGAAGGAGCTATTTGTTTGGAAAAGTGTCCGGTCCCTGGAACTACTGGTGTGCACAACTAACTGGGGATGGGAACCGGGGGTAGGCAGGGCAGACTAGAGCTGCTTCTGCGGGCGTCTAACAAAGAGGAAGGATTATATTATTGCGTGCATTCGTAGAGGGGGGAATAAGGCTCCCTAAAAGCGCGGCGCAAGCGAGTTAGGGCGTTTTGTGTGGACTTTTGTGGGGGTGCTACAAAGTCATGTGTCATCTTGGGGTCTGGGGGTGTCTGTCATCGCAAGCGTTTGGGGGGGGACTCGGGTTGTGTATCTCGGCTCAGGACTTCAGTCGCAGTTATCGGTGGTGGTGGTAGCCGGGTGCTTACATTGTGGTGGCGGAATTGGTGTAACAATGTGGCCCACTCTGCGGATATATGTTTTCTAAGGAACCCCTTGTACCTCCTCCCGTCTGTTTGTGTCCTCCTCCGCTGAGCCCCATTTACTGACTGCTCCAGTCCAAGCTGCCAACGGGGGCCCCTCTGGGGCTCTCCAGTACATTGTGATCCCTCTCTTTGCCTCCCTAGCCCTCCTCCTGGCAAAGTGCATTTGAACCTTAAGGGTTTCGCGCCTGCGAAATATTACGAGCCCACTGGCCTCCCAGGTGTTAAGGTCAATGAGCCCCGTTAGTTCCCGCAGTACCTCGTGTATTGTACCCCAAGAGGGCGGTATCGTGGGACAGAGCCAAAACATGTGGTTGAATGTTGCATCTGGGGATTGACACCTCGGGCACAGAAACCGTGTGTCTGGGTAAAAGCGTTGGAGCCACGCCGGAGTAAGGTAGGCACGATGCAGTATGGAGAACTGTACATTTTTAAACTGAGCATTTGGGGACACTTTCTTTGATTATTCTAAGGCCTGTTCCCATTCCTTGTCGTGCAGTGGGCGTCCTATCTCCTCCCACCTTTGTCACAATGGGGTGAGCGTAGTGGCCGTGAGATCTTGGATTGCTTTGTAAAGCCATGTAATTAAACGTCTCCCCGCACCTATTTGTAGTATTGTGTGGAGTACCGGGTGTGTTGCGGGTTCCCCCTCAGAGAGGTCCCAGACACGGCGGCTACTGAGGACTATCTGTCTGTGGAATAGGAATTGCCCCCTCGGGAGATCTGTCTCCTCTGATAACTGGTCAAATGGGAGCAGTTGGCCCTCCGCGAACAAGGACCCCACCTCCAGGACCGAATGATTTGTCCAGACTTGCATTGCTTGGGCGGAGTAGTATCCTTCGTTTCTGAACATACCAGCTAGCGGGAATAAGGGGGTGTACAGGGGGGTCTCGCCAGACATGCAGTGAAGGCGTAACATGCATGTACGTGCCACCGTCACCTGTACCGGATATGTCGATCCGGGACGGTTGCCTGGGAGGAGCAGGTGGCAGAGAGCTGGTACTGACATGGGTCCCCCCTCCGAGGTGGTCTCTGCCAAATGTCGCCCGCTGTCCAGCGAAACAGCCACTGGAGCTGCGCTGCAAGGAAATAAGCCTCAAAGGATGGCGCTCCCAATCCCCCTCAGTCTGTCGGGAGTTGCAGCTTTGAGAGGGCCACTCTTCGGAGCCCGCTACTCCATATGAGGGAACTTAACAAGGTGTCCAGTTCTTGAAAGAAAGAACGGGGAGGAATGACGGGAGTATTGGCAAAGTGATAGAGAAATTGCGGCACTAAGATCATCTTTGCTAAGGCTATTCTGCCTATAGGAGCCATGGGCAGGGTCTTCCAGAACTTTACCCGGGCTTTGGCTCGCGCCAGAGCTCTGCGGTGGTTGCCCTCAAATAGGGCCACAGGGGAGTGATAAAGTCTGATGCCGAGGTATCGTGGAGCGCCGATACTCCAGGCAATGCTCAAGTTTCCCACTCCTCTCTCTCGTGGGGGAAGGTCTGGGCTTAATGGGTAAATAGTAGATTTCGCCCAGTTGACCTTTAGCCCTGCCGCAAAATCCGAAAGTGTGTTCCATATGGGATTGAGATCTGCGGTGATATGTCGCACATACAGCAGCAGGTCATCCGCATAAAGGGATACAATATGCGTAGTACCCGCTATTGGGATGCCCCAGGCTTCTCCCTCCTGGCGCAACCGGATCGCGAGAGGCTCCATTGCCATGGCGAACAATAGAGGGGAGAGAGGACACCCCTGTCGAGTGCCTCTCTCTACCCGGAGGGGCATTGAGATGTATTTACCTAATCGTACCCTGGACGTGAGCTTCGTATATAATAGTTTTATGTGCTCTCTGAAGACGGGCCCTTGTCCCATCCGCTTCAGTGTCTCGAAGAGGTATGGCCAGGTCAGAGTGTCAAATGCTTTTTCCAGGTCCACGACCAGGCAAGCATGGGTGTAACAAAGGCCCCCGCGGTGCGGGGGAGCCCCCCCGAGCTCCAGGGGCCCCCTAAGCGCACAGAACACTTACACTCACGGACAGGGTTCGTCTGAACTCTGGGACCTAGTTTTAAAGTTAACTCGTTGCTCAATGCTCATACAGTACAAGGTGCGTGCTGCGCACGGCGGTCTTCAGCCTCAGGGCGGGGCATAAGGTGGGCAGGGCTGGGATGCCTGAATTGTCCTGTGCAGTCAGTGTAAACTGTACGTGCGAAGGCGGTGGGCCTGAGTCAGACACAGTGACCGAAATGTAATTGTCAGCCTGTGCCTGCCACCGAAGCTGCAAGTCGGTGAGAGAGTGAGACGACGGGACAACTGGTAGTAGAACTACTAGTCCAGTCACTCACTATATTGTGATGAGTTCAGTGGGCGGAATCCGCAGGGCACGGCGTGCCCCCACTTCTTTCATTTAATGAGATCCATGATTCCACTACTTTTTTATTTAAAAAATGTATCCCAGCATGCCATAAATAGCCAAGGCTTTTATATAAGGCTCGGCGTTCATGGCTGTTGGGGGCGGGCGGGGCGGGCAGGAAAGAAAAACGGGCTCTTTTTTTTTTTTTTCCTTCTTGCCCAGAGAAGGCAAGGGCAGTGTCCACTTCTCTTGCTCTGCCGCTGTCGGCTACCCCCCTCTCTTTCTTCCTCTTCTTCTTATTCCCTCTCTTTCTGTCTCTGTCTCGCTCCTCCTTACTTGCTGAAAATCATGAATTCAACAAATGGCTTTTACCCTCTTTTCTCTCCTTTCCTTTATTTGTTCCGCTGTGTAATGGATCTAAAAAAGAAAAACACTTGCTGGAAATGCCGTCTTTTTCTGACATTTTTCTATTCCAAAGTGCAGCCTCGGGATGGAGAGAAAAAAAAAGGTTCAAAATACAACAAATAAATAACTAAATAAAGCAAGATATAGTGGTCGCAAAGTGGCCAGATTGGTTTTATTCACACTCTCACACTTTATCGCCACTTTACAAAGTTTACCAGTGAAGCGCAACTCTCGTTTTCTCGTCTTTCTTTGAACAGCATTGTTTTCCGTAGTTGGGGAAGTGCAGCATTCCTGAAGGTACTGCAAAACGTTTAATGTGTTCATTATCAGCTGTTTTCCTTATTTTAGTTTATCTGCGTCCAGGGATGTGGTCTTTATAAACCAAACTGCTTACGTTTTGAAGGGATATAAGCAATGGACATTGAAACGGTTCACTTCTAGGCCTGTACTCATGTCCTTAACTTTTCAAGCAAAAACACTCATTGATTTCTGAATAATGAGTGTAAAAGCGTTAAGGTAACCACATTGTTCCTGCTTACATTTCACATGCTTTACTTAATCTCGCATTTCCTAGGAGTGTTTGCTTTTTCCAGGATGTTTTTACTTTTTTTTCTTTTCAGGCAGCATATTACTCTTGTCTAGTGCATTATTTGAATTGAGTCACATCCAGGTGTTTATAGCACGGCACAATTTGGTTGTAGCTGAAGGCAGTGCGAGTTTGTCTCAGTGGAGCAGTCTGGTGTTCAGTGGGGGAGAGGATGTGGCACTATGACCACAGCTGCCAATTTTGGCACTGGGGAACCAGGTTCAGCCTTCATGACCAGTTCACCAGACCACTCTCCTGAGGGAGCACATTCCCATGCTAGACCTAAAAAGGCAAAGCAAGACCTTAGAAGCCCTGGTGTCATAGCACCAGCAGGTGGACCCTAGTGGTGGGAAGTGTGGGTTAACCTTGAAGGCCTGTCCACCACAACCCATACTGAAGTACACTTCCAGTCTTGCGGGCAGGGCTACGAAGCAACACACCCTAGAGCAGAGGTCTTCAAACTTTTGGATGCCGAGACCCCCCTGTCAACATTTTGAGGCGTAAGGACCCCCTCCTGACAAAAATTTCTAAACCTGTAGGCAGGGCTACTGGAATTATGAGGCAGGTGAGGACCAAATTACGTGACAGGCTTGACTAAATTGTGTGGGAAGAAAAGGTAAATGATGTTATGTGATGCCACGTACACAGTAACACTGAGGAAAGATTTCACCCCATCAGTACCAGTGTATAACCAAAATACAGCAATTAACATCAGAAAGATTTCTAGTCAACCTTTGTGAAGGGCCTTCCACTCCGCAGGAATACGTGCTGCCATATTAGAAGCTCACTTGGCCCTGGCCGGGAGAAGCAGGGGTCCCTTAAAACCCTGGCGGTTTTGTGCAGAGTTAAGCAGTTTACCCATGCATCTCTCCTCTCACCCCCTCCCTTCCATCCCTCTGTCCTCTCCTAACCCCGGATCCCTCTCTCACTTTGCAGGCCATTTTATTTCACCCCTTTTTACAACTTCTGAACTCTCCCCATTCAACCTCTCACTTCACCTTTAACACTCCCAGCCAGGGCTTGTCCTAACACTGGTCACACACGGTGAAACAGTCTTTTTTGGTGCCCCACCCCCGTTTCCTCCTTCTCCATGAATTCCTTCACTGCCACTCACCAACAATTCACCTCATCTCTCTATATCACCTTTCTGACAAACATTTCATTTTTTTATAGCGCTACTCATAGTTTACTCACACTCATTTCTGTGATCTGCATGGTACATATTCTTTGTAGCAGGAACGTTAACCCTCTGCACTGTGTGGGTGACGAGTGCCCATGTGAGTGCACGGTGAGCGATGCAACAGTGAGAGAGTAGGGTAAGAGGAGTGACTGCAGGGTGAGTGAGGTGGCTTATGAATGTAGGTGCGGATGCAGTTCAGAATGGGACGAATGAGTGTATGATTACTGATGGGCTTGTTTGAGTGAGTTGCATATTGAGCAGTGAGGGGGACAGGTGAGTGAAGTGTCACATGAGTGCAGGATGAGTAGTGTACTCGTGTGATTGCAGGGTGAGGTATAGGATGAACAGCGCAAGTGCATTGTGAGTGCAGTGATATCACTGTGAGTGCAGGGTGAGCGGGTGAATGGTGTGAGTGCATTGTGATCGCTGTGAATGCAGGGTGAGCGTGAAAGTGAAGGACGAGAATGACGAGTGAGTTGTCTGAATGCAGAGTGCATTCCCAGACACTTGAAGTAACTCGGCATGTTATTGACGGCGGCGTAGGGTTTAAGATCTAAGTTAAACTATTGCTATTATGGCATTAATCGAGGGTGGAGGAAATAAATAATGTGCTGATCCTGCAGCAAACTTCCAGTCCTATGGTTAGGGTTGCCAGCAGATTATTTTGATGGCCCAGTCGGTACAAAAATAAGCAGTCACCTAAAGCTGTATTTTAAGCACTTATCTGTGCATACTTCGAACAGCAAATATAAATAGAAAGCACTTTTAATTGTGTTCTAGGGCTGCCTCAATGATCCATGACTGATAATTAAAGAGAACAAAGACCGAAAAGTCACATAACGAATGCATACATACTTTTTTTATTTATAAGTCTATTTAGTGTCAAGAGGAGGTCTTTGCAGGCTCTTTAAACAAAACATGGCAGGCATTTTTCTTTTGGCAACCCTACTTTATATTCCTTTTCATGAAATGCATTCTCACACTGCAGCAGTAAATGTAAAATACAAATGTAAGGAATAGGCAGAGTGGGGGCCCAGGGGTACTGGAACCAGGAAAAAAACTAAGCCTCTGTAACCAGTTTACAAAGGCATGTAAACATGCAAATGGTCTTTAAAGACCTGTGAAAAACTCGGGCGTGCCGGAGATAAGACTCCAGACACTGCCCAGCTGAGCCCCCAGCAGCTCGAGTTGCACTGCAGCAGCCCGGGCTGAGACGCAGGACGGGGGAAGAGGGGGGGCTGAAGCCCTTGGGCCTCGGCAGAAGTGTGACTGGGAAGGCGCGACCCCCTTTGCATCGCTCCACGGCCCCCCTGGGGGTCGCGCCCCATAGTTTGAAGACCCCTGCCCTAGAGCAACAGTGACTCTGTCACTGAGGTCACAGGACCCTTGAAACCAGTCCGCCTCACCTACTGGTACCTCCATTGGCCTTGTTACAGCAGTAGTAGTGCAACTCACCAGGGATCGGCAATGCAGGAAGGAATTGCACGCACACCAAACTAAGTTTGCAAACTTCACTGTCTCTCTGCTTCATGCACAAGCACTTTTAACATGTGCTGCCTGCTTTGGGGCCACTGGAATTATACAGCAATGGGGGACAAAATTATGCCGCAGTGTTTACTAAATTATGCAGCAAAAAACGGCTGCAGCGTAATGCGGTATATTTTCTGATACTTTTATTATTTTGACTTTTTACACATACTGTCTTTGCAAAGATTGTGCCTCATTAGTACCAGTGTAACATACAAATGAAGCAGTGAAAAAGGTGATCAGTCGACCTTTGCAAAGGGCCCTCCACTTCGCAGCAACACAAGTTATGTTATGTTAAGATGTTTTGTAGAGCGCGCAGCTGCCCCAGCAAAGGGGCGTCCCGGCGCTAAGAGCAGTGGTAGCAGCTAGCAGCATGAGTCCGGCCTAGCAAAAGAGAAAAAGCCAAAGGGTGTCAAAGATGACAGACGAGGGAGCAGGTAGCCTAGTGAGGGAACAGGTGGGTTTTTAGTGCTTTACGAAAAGCCAAATAGTTATCCATACTCCGGATGTGACATGGAAGGCCATTCCACAGCTTAGCTGCCAATACACGGAAAGAGCGCCCACCGGCGCGGGCCCTCTTCACACGTGGGGTAGACGCCAGCTGTTGGTCTGCAGAACGTAGCTGACGCGTGGGTATGTAGGCGGAGAGTAGGCCAGATAATATCCCGGGGATAGGATATTTCAAAATCTTGAACGCAAAGCAGAGAGACTTGAACTCCACCCGCTTCTCTACTGGCAGCCAGTGTAACCGACGAATGGTGCTGGAGGTGGAGCAGCGTCTGGGCATGGCAAGAAGAGTTCTGGCGGCAACATTTTGGACCCTCTGCAGTCTTGCAATCTCGGCCCTGTTGGCCCCCAGATAGAGCACGCTGGCATAATCTAATCTTGACAGCACAGATGCATGCACAATCGTCTGCCAGATAGAGGGGTCAAAAAAGCCCAGCATGGGACTGAGGCTGCGCAGAATACCAAAACAGGTCGCCGCTACCCTCTTAGTTTGATCTAGGAAACTAAGCGCCGAGTCGACCCAGACGCCAAGATTTTTCACCACCTGTTTGGGAGTGGGAGCTGGTCCCAGGGTGGTAGGCCACCAATGTCCGCTCCATAGCTCAGGATCTTTCCCTACCAGCAGGACCTCAGTCTTGCTGGCGTTGAGCTGGAGACAATTGGCGGTCATCCCCCTGCAACATCCGCCAGCCCACTTGGAAACTTAGCAGCATCGTTTAGACAGTCGTTGGAGAGGGCGACTACTAATTGAGTGTCGTCAGCATATGACACTATAGTCAGCCCGCTCCTCTTGGCTATTGCGGCTAAGGGCTGGACGTACAGGTTAAAGAGCGTTGGACTTAGCGCAGAGCCCTGCGGAACGCCCTGTTTGATGGAGTGCACCCTAGAAGAAAAAGGGGGGGCCGACACCTGAAAGGACCTGTCCGAAAGGAAGGAGGTGAGCCACGCCAGGGCGGGGCCCATGATACCAGCCTCCTTCAGTCTCCGGATCAGGATCTGGTGGGAGACCGTATCGAATGCGGCACTGAGGTCCAGTAGGATCAGTGCCGAAGTACGTCCCTCATCCAGTGCCGCTCTCAGGTGTTCGGTCACAGCTAGCAATGCGGACTCTGTGCTAAGACCCGGGCGAAAGCCACACTGGGAGGAGTCCAGTATGTTATTCTCCTCCAAATAGCCTGACACGATGGTATTAACATAGGCTTCGGATATTTTGGAGGTCCAAGGAAGCAAGGAGATGGGACGAAAGTTCTCAGGTTTTGTCGGATCTAGAGTGGGCTTCTTTAATAGCGGCCTTACCGTGGCTTGCTTCCATGTCCTCGGGACTATGGCCATGGCCAGGGACAGGTTAATAACCTGGCCCAAAGGTGTAAGAAGCACAGGTAAAAGTCTCATTAGGTGTTCCGGCTTCATAGGGTCAGTTGGAGAACCAGATTTAACCTTCCTACAGAGTATGCTAAGTGCTTCTTCAGTAATTGGTGGAAAGGTGGCCAATGTATGGGCGGGGGGGCTGGGTCCTCAGAGTCGAGGCCCTTAGCTGTCTGGGGGAAGGTCTTGTAGATGTTGTCCACCTTCGTTATAAAGAAGGTGGCAAGGTCCTCACATTGTTCATTAGACTTAACGGCGGATGCCACAGGCGCCCCAGCATTTTTGAGATTTTTAATAATGGCGAAGATCTTCTTGGAGGGATTCTGGCTGTTTCTGATCTCCTCCGAGAAATAGGTGGCCCGTGCCTTCTGAACAGCCCTGTGATAATTCTTGATGGCTGACTGATAGTGACCTTTCCGGATAGAATCAAAGTCTCTCCTCCACTCCCGTTCCAGCCGTTTGCACGCTTTGCGCATAATAGCTAGGTTGTTGTTATACCATGGATTGGACTTGGTGCTTCGACATTTCGATTGTTTGGCCGGGATCATGTCATCCAAAGGATGTCTTATCCAATCATAAAGTGCTTCGCTGGCGATGTCTGGATCCTCTGGTCAGCTAGGCACACTTGTTGAAAGGATAGTACTGAGTTGGTCGAAGTTTAATTTATGCCAAGGGCGGCGGAGCGTGCATTTCTGATGTGACTTTCGTGAGGGCACTACCCCAGAAAGTGTCATAGAGATCAGGTAGTGATCAGTCCAGCATAGCGGAGTGGGAGTCGAGACAGAGAGACGCGGAAGGTTAGAAAAAACTGGATCGAGTAAGTGGCCAGCAGAGTGAGTGGGGCCGCGCACCAGTTGGAGCAGCTGGCAGGCTGCTAGGTCCGCTGAAAAATTGGCCGCTTCTGAGTCATGGGAATTATCAAGGTGCAAATTTAAGTCCCCAATAACAGAGAAATTGGCATGCCTCACAACCAGGGCACCCACTAGGTCCGCCAAAGCAGCCCTACTTTCCTTAGAGGGGCCTGGGGACGATATACTAGTATGCCAGACATGGTAAAATTGGAATTAAAAGTAATCCTGAATCGGCTGCACTCGCAGCCCACTACAGTTTCCTTAACCAGTGTGCAAGTGTAGGATGATTTAAACACGACTGCCACACCGCCACCTCTTGTCTCTCGGTTAAGAATGGTAATACTGTAGCCCGGGGGAAGTGCAAGACCAGGTTCAACCACCGTGTCTGCTGACAGCCATGTTTCTGTCAGGAAAAGAACATCTGGTGAATCGCCTTGTAGTAGGTCATACACATCTCTGTAGTGTTTAGCCAGTGACCGGCAGTTGAGACTGAGCAGTTTAATATCTTGACCAGCTACCGAAGGGTGAATAGGGGAGGGAGAGGTAATTGCCCCTGAGTTAAAACCGCAGTTCCTGCAGCAAAATGGGCCCACGGGAGGGTTAGAGGGGGGAGAGCAGCCCGTGTTCCTTGTTGGTCTCATGGCCATGAGTTTATCCCGGGAGTAAATACATGTGTTTTTGTCAAGTCACATTTTTTTGTAACTTTTGATCCGTTTGAGATGCAAACAATGTATTGGGTATAATCGTCAAATTATGCAGCAGATGTATTATGTGATAAATATGGCAGAGCCATAATTATGTGGAATACATTTGCAAACTAGGATACTTCGCCATTCATGTTTGAACTGCTTTTGTGGAAAAGGGCAAGAGAAGTTCTGATGACAGAAACTGCATGGCTCGGAGACAGCTTGTGATTCCACTTTTGAGCATATGTGGGAAATTCTGTGATTGGAAATGTATCCCACTTTGTGAATGTATTTTAATGTCAATAACTCCTATTAAACCTTTAATGAACATGTGCATCCATTGGTTAAATTAAATAATGTAATACGCTGTAACTGGTCAGTGAAATGCTAAACAAATACTAGAAATTGGGATGTCCTTCTCTTTCTGGCCACACCTCTGACTCCGCCCACTGATCCAATCCTCAGGTTATCCCCGCCCTCTGATTCTCCGCCCACAGTTCCCCTACTTTTTCCCCCACTTCGACCACTGGTTCGGTTCAGTTCAGTTATGTTTTCTCTTCAATTCTCTGCAGTGGGGGCTGCTTTTATTCAGGGACCTGGGCCCCGGATTTGCTTGCATGCCATTTGCGAGACTCTAGCCACCACGAGCCTTACACCCATCATAAAATAAGCCTTACTTTCGCGAAATTTTGTAGATGTCAGCCTGCGGCCCTGCAAGGGTATTTGATTTATTGATGCTTCTTTATTGGAGGGTTCGGTGTCTCCGGATGGGGTGCGACACATGAAAAACTTGACAAATGGCTTTTGCAACAGCCATTCTCCATTACAGCCTGCTGGGAACTATGAAAGTGGACAAACGGCAAGACCCAAATGTCTTCAATCCCCTGCTTCCTCTGGAGGAGCGGTGTTCTGTTAATATGGCATCGTTAATTTTTCATTGTGCTGAAAATACCCAATCGTGCTTTGCATCCACACATTTAGAGTAAATTGTGCATGCCCCTATTTCTTTTTTCTGCAATGGTTGTATGTATATAAGGCAATACTTCAGTGATTATCTTTCTTCAGCAGTGATGTAACATAAGCCCCTGCAGTGCGGGGGTGCAGAGCTTCCAGGGGGCCCCCCTCAGCAAAAGTGGTAGGTGTTGGGGAGGGGGCCCCCTCCATGTACTTTGCAGGGGGGCCTCCTCAAGTTTCGTTACGCCACTGCAGGCAAGCCGCCCTAGGGTGGCGGCCTCGGGCCCGGTCCTGGACATGAAACAGCCTGCGGATGTTTTGGGATGTATTCCTTCCCGGTACAAACCAGTTCTGATCCGGGTGTATTAACGGCGGGAGCATTGGGCCTAATCGGTCTGCCAGGATCTTGCCCAGGATCTTACAATCAGCGGATAATAGTGTTATTGGCCTATATGAGACCACCCGTGTCGGGTCTCGCTCAGGCTTCAGGATCAAGACTAGGGAGCCAGGCAATTCCCCCTCTTCCAGCGCTGCCTCGTACATGTCTGCTAGTTTTGGCGCCAATAGTGTGGCAACGGTACTGTAGTACTCCAGGGGTAGGCCATCTAGCCCGGGGGCTTTGTTCCGGGTCAGAGCCTGGATCGCTTGTTTCACATCCGAGGGTGTGATCACTGCCTCAGAGGGCCTTGTCCTCACTCTGGACCTGAGGTATGGTGAGAGGTGTTATAAGATATGGTCGACTAGCCTCTGGCAGTTCTGTGTGGGGCTCTTGTATACCTGTGCGTAGTGGTCTTGAAAGAGCCGTAAGATATCTATCTGGGACGTGGCAATCCTACCCACGGGGCGTGGCAATCCTACCCACGGGGCCGATGATTTCAGTTATTGGTCGTTCGTCCTGGTTCTGGCGGGCGAGCCTCCTTCCATATGTTCCCTGGCCGCATACAACTTGAAGTTATATCTCCGCAGGTCTGCCAGACTCTCCACGTATGCCGTCTCGGCTTCCGCGACCAGGGTTGGGGCCACCAAACCTGAGCCCGCCACCTTAGTCATGGCCACCAGCTCAAGCTTTGTTTTTTTGTAGGCTTTGGTCGAGTGTCCTGCGGACTCCCACTATCTGCCTGATGCAGGCCCCCCTGATGACTACCTTGAAAGCGTCCCATTCCAGCGCCCTGGTGGACACCGTGTTGGCATTATTTGTAAAGTATTCTTTAATACTGTCCTCCTGGTCGTGACGGAAAACTGGATCTTCCAGGCATTCTCGCTGTAGTTTCCAGGTGGGGACTGGCGGGTGGGGTGGTCGCCATTTAAGGGTTAAAAGGTGTTCTCAGGCCCAAGCTATGCTGTACGGAGCCCCAATTCCTCAGGCCCTGCCAGTAGTCACCCCTACAGCTCTCCTGGCATGGCGATCTGCATTGCAACACATCCACTGGGACAAAAGACTCACACTACAAACGCCATTATGGCACGGCACTTGGCTACGGGAAGTTGGGACCCTGACGGGTTTTCAAACGTGAGACCTAATAGGCATCACCTGCTTGGGAGATGTCTGGAAGGGAGAACACTTGTCCTCCTTTCAGGACTTACAACATGCATACTCCTTACACTCTACACAGTTCTTTAGGTATCTCCAATTATGTCACGCCCTTGCCATTCACATTCCTAACCAGGAGACATTCCCGGAATTCAGCCCACTGGAGGCCAAGATTCTCATGGGAGACCTGGGAAAGGAGGGATATCCCAAATATATTGATCCCTGATAAACAATACCCCATCCACACTAGATCCTCTTAGAACCCGATGGGAACGATGGGTAGGCCCTCTGGAAGACTAAGACTGGTGAGACGCTCTTATGGCCCCCAGAACACTCACTATATCTGCCAGACTTCGCCTCATCCAGATATACCATCTCCACTGCGCATATCTTACACCTGCGCGACTGCACAAAGCTAGATTTCTCCCAACCCCGCAATCCACGCTGTGAAGGCGAACCAGCCGACTTCTTCCATATGGTCTGGTCCTGCACTGTCATATCTAAATACTGGGCATCAATCACATCTGAATTGAGTGGCATATTGGGGTGGGAGGTCCCCCTTAATCCTCTTGCTCTTCTCCTGGGGGTGATGGAGGGGATAGACAGCTCCCGAGCCGACAAGTTGTTTCTAGGAACAGCCATGTTGATTGCTAAAAGTGACATTGCAATGGCCTGGAAAGACTCGAAATCTCCCTCCATTTCAAAATGGCGCAGGGGAGTTGACTGGTGTGCTATCCAGGAAAAAGCGGTTTACGAGGCAAGATGGTGCCCGAACAAACATGAACCAATATGGGGCAAATGGACAGGTCCATTGGACTGATTACTCATGGCGCTAAGGTCGGGCCCTTTCCTTTTTATCTTTTTACACCAACTAGATGGGGGAATAATACTTGTAATTGTAATGATACAAATGTTACTTTGTTATACAAAATGGCAATAAAATTGGTGTGCGTCATGGTCAGAGACCACTCGCCCTAAATAATTTACTTGCTGGGTCATTGGGATCATCACCGGCGAGCACAGGAACCGGTCGAGGCGTACCCGTAAATTATGGGGTATCGAGTGGAAGGAGTACAGTCTAGAAGTTGGGTTCCGGCTTCTCCACACATCTGTCAGAGCCCAGTGTTGCACCCACGACCGGAAACGCTCCATTTGTGCCTGTGCAGTGGAGCCGATGCCAGGGGTGCGAGCGATCCAGGGACAAGTCCAGTACACAGTTATAATTCCCCCCCGTACCCATGGCGCCATAGCAAATTGTGCCAAGACCGCCGATAGAGAGTCCCAGAACCTCCCCTGGTCAGTATTCGGGGTGTAAATGCTGCCCATGAGTAAGGGCTGACCATCCAGAAGTCCTATAGTGCATACCGTCCCTCTTTGTCCACCCCCCCCCTACGGGTTTCCTTGAATGGGGTCCCCAGCCTAAGCCTGATCAGCGCTCCACGCGCAAACGCGGAGTAGGTGGTAGCACAAAAAGTGCTGCGCCAGCGTCTTTGCACACGTTCTAATTCGGCCTTTGTGAGGTTCGTTTCCTGTAACAGGATTATCTGCGCTCTCTGGCGCTTGGCATAGGAGTAAACCGCATATCTCTTGCGAGCCGTGTGCATTCCCCGGACTTTTAGGGGTAAGAGACTAATGTCCGCAGCCATTGGCACGATATAGTGTATTCTGGGGTTGGAGGGGTGAATGGAGGGTATCGTGCGCCGATTCTGGCCCCAGCCCCCCTATGTGTAATGCTGTCAAGTGAAGACGCCCGCCTTGAGTGGGAGTGTTTTTGTGGGGAGTGGGGGTAACGGAGGGAATTTAACCATCGTTGAGGGACCGGGTCCCAACATTGCAGACCTATCACAACCGGTGATACGTCCAAACTGTGTCTATAGCTAAAGTTCTTGTGTATTGCGGGGGGCTGTGTGGTCAGGATCCTGGTTTCCATTGCCCTGTGTGGCCCATGCTCTGAAGTGTGTTATCGGTGGGGGTACATTGTGCCTGAGAGGGAGACTGCTAGGCAGTGAGCGGCAGCGCGGCCTTCACATGTTGCCCTAGGCATGAGCTGGATGGTATCTTTGTCGGGAGAGGGGTGAGTGGGAGGGAGGGCCGTGGTTCTGAGTGTCGGGTCCCCTCAAATCAATGTATCTGCTGTTTGGGGTTTACTAGGGGTGGAGTCATCAAGTCCGTCCTGGATATACTTGTGTCCCTGGAGTTTTCCTCGGATGAGAAGATATGCAGGCCATCCTCTCTGTCCGAGTTTGCCGTGGATAGATCCAGATTCGCCGCTGCCTGAAGAGGTCTCCTGCGCTCAGCAATTTTTTCCTCCAGGTTGGGGGACCAGTGACAGGGCCCTGATGCTTCGGCTCCCGTCGCTGAGAGGTTCTTTTCCCCCCGTTGACGCCGGTTATGTGGTTCCTGTGGGTTGTGGGCTGCTTCCCGGTGCAAACTGTCCTAGGCATGGAGTTCCATCCAGTCATGTCCATGAAGAATCGTGGGCCTCCATCATGTATGATCCTTAGGCGGGCTGGGAAGAGTAGCGAGTACTGGATCCCCTTTTGGCGGAGCATTCGTTTTGCTTCCATGAAAGAGGTCCGTTGCTGCTGCACCGCCCTAGAGTAGTCTGGGAAGACCATCACTCGCTTATCCTCCACTTGAAGTGGCCCGTGTTGCCTGGCAGCTCTCGGCACTGCGTCCCTGTCCAGAAAGTGGAGTAAATTTAGGAGTAGTGGCTGTGGAGGTGTTCCTGGAGGGGATCGCTGAGCAGGGACCCTATGGGCTCTCTCCACTGAGAAAAAGGGTGTGAGTTCAGAGTTTGGGGTGAATGATTCGAGCCACGTCTCCATGTATCCCACCGGGTTGGTGTCCCCCCCCCCCCTCGCTCTTCCCCCCCACCCGCGAGGCTCTCTGAAGTCCTTGAGCTCCCGCTGTGTTCGAAAGCCAGCCACCGAGTGCCAGGCGGCGGGGCACCCCTTTCTGGGCAGTCCTGGGTTGGCGGGGGCAGGTCTGACTTCCTCTTCCCCCCTGCAGTCGAGTCCGTGTAAACTGAGCACTGCGTCAGGGCTCCCAGGGTCGCGTACCGGCGTATGCCTGGCTCCAGCACTGTGCGACTCGCGCTTCCCCGGTTCACTCCTCACCTCATAGTCCTCTGCGGTAACAGCTGGCTCCTCGAGTCCGGCCCGGGCCGCTGCTCCGCACTGGGGTGTCCCGCTCGCGCTCAGCCTGCCAGCGGCGCACATCTCAGCTCCTTAATGCTCCAGCACACCATTATCTGCCCAAGAGGGCCGCCATTTTGGAGGAGCGGCCGTGAGGCCAGGGCGCTCCAAGCTTTCCCTTATGGCGCCGCACCACGCTCCGAGGCAGTCCCCAGGCACTCTTCCGGTATCTGGCGGTAGGCAGCCGCTGTTTTGCCGCGTTATAGGGAGCCACCGGACAGGATGAATAGCGATGATTTAGGCCGGCGGCCGGAGCTCTACTCTGGCACGTCCGCCATCTTGACTGGCTTGGCCACGCCCCCTTCATTTGGGCTTTCCTAATTCTGATATATTCAGAAATATTTGCACAGTTAATTTACAGCCATTTAAATTCTGTGTGCTAGAAAAAAGCCTCTTATTTCACACCCTCAGATTGTCAGATAAATCCTCCCAATTTTAAGTTGGAGAAAGAAAAGTAAACATCAAGCTCCCTCTGCAGACAGAGCCTGATATTTGACCTCTTGTTGAATCCACAAGGAAAAATTGACAAGATCAACAAAATGTAAAGGCATGCTTACAGAAAGTGAGCACTCATAGAAGAATACAGTAAACGGGCTAAGCTCTACTGGGGGGGAAAAAAGACATGCTGGACAGCCTAAAACAAATAAAGGCAGCAAATGGAAAGCAAGCAAATGAGAGTTACAAACCACAAAGCGAATGGTAAACAGTTGGTGAAATGCAATCCTAGGTCAGTTTTCAGAATATCCCCTGAAAGTCTTCAGTAACCAGATAGCTGAGCTGTCTGGTAGGCTTCAACCTAAATACTGGAGCACAGCAAGAGCCTCCAGCAAATAAGTCAACCATATTTCACAGTGCAGCCCATGCCGTTTGACATGCTGTCATCACAGTCGTGTGTTGCAGCGCTTTAGAAAACTTGGGTCACCAGGTTCAAAAATTATCTAGCTGCTACTAAAGAAAAAACACACCAAACAAGCGGTTGATACTGCTTCACTTAGTAGGTGAAGACGTATTCAAGATATTCCTTATCGTATTGAACAGAGGCAGTGGCTACAATGCTGCATTACCAGCCCTTAACCAGTTCCGTTCCAAACGAACCTGGATTATGAAAGGTTTATGTTCCTGCTGGGAAAGCAAATGTGAATTTGTAAGGGCCTAAGCCGCCCACATGGAAGCATACCTAGCGACATGTCCAATAAAAACAGAACCAGTTGAGACAGTGAAGTTAGCTGGCTCTACGCAAATTGTATGTAAAGAAACAAAACAAAACTTGTAGGTCCTCTGGCAACCTGCCACATCTGAACTTAAGATCTCTGGCCCCAGGGAAGAACTCCTCTGCCTGGGCAAACCAATCATTTTGCAAAAGTATGATGATCAGTGACCGGACTGAAACAACAACCAAGGAAGCCCAACACAGCCCCTAGAAATTCATGCAGGAATCTACATGCGGAGCTAGAACCACCAGAACATATCTGAGCTAGGAGGTTCATAAGCCAGTAAAAGATCATTGCCCAATGTGAATTAACCATACATGACCACAAGATCATCAGCCTCTTTGAAATGGGTGCTACAGTATGTGTGATGTCGTGGAAAGACTTTCAGAAAATCAAGCCTAAACCTCCATTGATGCCGTCCACCGTGAAGGTATATGGATATTGGAGCTCACCTCCACTACAAATATTAGGCAGGTTTGTCACAAAAGTGTCTTACAAGTGCTAGCCCATCTTTGCACTATTCTTCGTGGCTCAATCAGAAAGGACCACACTCCTCAGATGCAAAGAGGCCGAACCACTCAAACTCATTCCATTTGTCTCAGGAGAAGACAATCAAGAGCATGTTGAGTAAGTACACCAACATAGTCAAAGGAAAAGGCTGTGTAGGTGAATGTGGAGGACATGTGGCCTTGCGGCTCAAGCTGCCGTGTTTGAAACCTGGGGATCTAGGTTTGAATCCTGGCCTCTCTGCTAGACCCGACATCATAAGATTCTGGGCAAATCACTTAATCTCCCTGCGCCTAAATGTGTAAAATGTATTTGTGTAGTCTCCACTTGATGCGCAAGATCTGTTAGTCCTCCAGCCCATCATGTAATATGCAGTGCTCAGTTGCTTCACAGCTAAGTTTGCACAGTATAAATGCCAATACATACATACATACTAAGCTGCACATTGCCACTTCAGTCTCACCAGTGACACTAACACTAGAGCACAGACAAATACCTTTACATGGTAAAGAGACAGTATAAAGGGAACTGGAAAATCTGGAGAAAGCCGGAATCAATGAGCAAGTAGAAAGGTCTACCTGAACATCCCTGATAATATTAGGACGCAAACCTAAACAGCCCAAAGAAGTTTGATTATTTGTGGTCATGCAGATGTCTAACAAGGAGATTCAGCGGGATTGTCACATTACTCCAACGATCATTGACATTATTGCTTAAGTGAATGGGACAAAGTGGTTTTCGAAGATTGATTTGAAGTCTGGTTATCAGGAACTCCCTTAAACAAGCCCTCTTGCTATATAACCACCTTCTCTACACGTCTGGCTCCAGATATAAAAAGACCTCAATGTTGGCTTCTCTAGCTCTCCTAATGCATTCAAAAACTGCTTGAAGGAGGATCTGTCAGCGTTAAACAACGTGATAAATGTCAGCAATGATATTCTTGCATTCGCTCAGACAGCCTAACAGTACAAGAGACTGCGGGCATGACTCGATGGAATAAAAAATTTAGCTCACCAAAGTTCTTCAGATATCAGCACTGGCATCAGAGTCCAAGATGGCGAATGAATTCCTGACTGCACTGTCACCAAAGAACATCTCAAAGTTTTGCAGGGTTTTTTTTTTTAGGTATGGTGACACATTGCAACTGTTTCATATCAAGTCAACGTCACTCACCTAAGAACTGTAAGACCTACTGAAATCGGATGCTCAGTGGGCGTGGTCCGAAGACCAAGAAACTGCTTTCCAAGAAAGCTCTATCAATCAAAACCACCATGAAATTCTATGATCCAAAGAAGCCTATGCAACCATCAGTAAATGCAAGCCCCTTTTTGAAAAGTAACTTTTTTTTTCTTGTAAGCATATGCAGCATAAATTTAAAAAAAAAACATGGAATACACATTTCAAATGAATGACCATCGCATACAGTTTGAATATAACATGGGTTTTCTACCATGCCGGTGTACTTGGAACATGTACAGAAACTCTTTTTAGTTTTACTGCAAATCACAGGAAAATATGATTCTTAATGCAGCAGAGAAAAGATGCCACTGGCTTTTAATTAATGTAACCTGAAGGCATAGGGGCATATTAGCAAGACCCACGTTAAAATTATCGCCGTTTTAGCGGCAGGAAACTGCCGCTAAAACGGCGATAATGGGCTTGCTAATATGCGTTATAGAATTCCAATAGAAGCCCAGGTTAGATGTGCAGGACGTCTAACCTGGGCTTCTATTGGAATTCTATAACGCATATTAGCAAGCCCATTATCGCCGTTTTAGCGGCAGTTTCCTGCCGCTAAAACGGCGATAATTTTAACGTGGGTCTTGCTAATATGCCCCATAGTTTTAACACTCAAAGACGAAAAACGAATTAAGAAGTAAGATATAGCATGGAAAGAAAATAACATTGGCAAAGTGAAGAAATGGCTTACTAGTCATGGCATTGAGAGAGTGTTTCTAATCTGATAGAGACATCTAGCTGCAGATTCCTTACCGTAGAATGTTGCGGGCATCAGGCTAGACTCAGAAGACTTTTGCTCGAGCAATACTCTTGTGCAATGGTGGCGTCGGTCAGCTCCGATTGACGTCAGCGGCGTCGTCCGCACCGGAAATGAAGCCCGTGTCACCTATATAGGCGTCACCTCGGCGCACTGACGTCAGTTCTTTTATTTCCGCACCAGCTAGCGCAGATCTGTGAAGAGAGCTACGCTCTGTCACTTTTTGGCAGGCTTTTTTTGACGGCAATTTTTGGTGTGTAGGTTTTTCCCCTCGATGAAGAAGACTTCTGGATTCAAACCACGTGGCGCCTGCCATCGCGCCATGTCAGTGACAGATCCACACTTTGTCTCTGGTGCCTGGAGCATGACTCGAAGTCGTGCTCCGACTGCTGGGCCATGGCTCCGAAGGCTTTGAGGGAGCGGTCCCTAAAGCTGCTTGCGGTCTGGCGCTCAGCTCCATGCCGTTCTCCCCAGAGGTCTTGTTCTCGGTGCCAGTCGAGAGGAAGGTCCAGGCACCGCTCCGGGAATCCTAAGTCCTCGTCCTCCTGCTCGAAGTCATCGGGTCAGTCAAGTAAGAGGCATAAGAAACAGAAGAAGTTGTAGTGTGCTTCAACTTCTCCCCGTCCTGCGGCCGACGTGAAGGAGGAGTCTCGACACACTAGGCCTCGTTCTGTGTAACCTGCGCCTGGGTCAGCTCCGCACTTCCCTGCCTTTTTCAGGAGCGACCCCTGACCAGCTTAAAGAAATCTATAATGCCACATGCCTCATATTTGAGCAATCTAGCCCTCCAGGCTCGCCTTTGGGGGACTCAGTCAGTTCCACGCCAGCGGCTCAGGCGCAGATGCCCCCTCAATGAATCCGGTGGTGGATCTGGACCGGCGCCAATCGCGCCACTGCGATCTTCCCCGGCACCGGCCCCCGTGCCGAGACACCCGACACCGCTGGCGCCCTCCAGCGGCACCAGCCCCATTGTTATCCCCGACGACTTGGAGCCGGATCAGTGCCTACTGACGCAGATTCTGGCGCCAACAGCAGCCTTCTCTCCTAGGTCTGTTCCTCAGTCTTATTTTGAAGGGCTAGGAATGGAGGAAGATTGGGAGGGGTCGCTGGACCCTTTAAAAGACAAGCCTGTGCACGAAATGGACTGGTATGAGGAATTGGTGGAGGCCAATGGACTGGATACCTTTCCAGATTCTGGCCTGCTTTCTCCCCCTACCGTGGCTACGGAGGAGGGAGCTTCATATGCTATTGTGGTGAGAAGGGCAGCTGAGGTCCTGGACCTTCAGCTTCTATGGGGGAAGTCGAGACTAGCATATTGACAGAGGTCCTGCAGCCGGGTGTCTCCTCCTGCCTTTCAACGAGTCCTTGACTGATGTCCTTCTGGGAACCTGGTCCAAGCCCAGCACAGGGGCTCCTGTGAATAGGACAATCGCCTGCTGCCATTGTCGTGTACTGGGTGACCCAAAATTCCTCACCAACCACCCTACCCCCAAGAGCTTGGTGGTCCAAGCCTCTACCTCGCAAGGCGTGTTCCTTCCGCACCCCCAGACAGGAAATTCTAGAGGCTGGATAGTTGGGGCAAGAAAATGTTTTCTTCTGCCAGTCTTGCATTGCGGTCGGTGAAAACTGCATGCCTATTGGGCCTTTACGCCCACTCTTTGTGGGAAACTGTTGGGCAAGTGCTGCCTCAGGTCCTGGAGGAGGCCCAGGCCATTCTCTCCCAAGCAGTATCAGACAGGAAAGATGCAGCAAAGTTCACCCTTCGTTGTGGGCTTGACACCGCCGACTCACTGGGCAGAGCAATGTCATCAACAACGGCTGCTCGACGCCATGCCTGGTTGAGAAATTCTAGCTTTTCTGGGGATGTCCAGGCTTTCCTTATGGACATGCCCTTTGATGGCACCTGTCTTTTTGGAGACCAGGCAGACATGGCCCTGGAGCGCTTTAAGGACTCACAGGCTATGGCCAAGTCCTTGGGCCTCTCAGTGACCACCTGTCCCTGTCTGCTTTTCACCCCTTTTGTGGCCACGGAAGGGACTTTCAGCCTTGCCAGCCATATCCCAGCCACAAGACCGAGCAAGTTCAGCAACCGCTCTGTGGCCGTGGACGCGGCTCCTTTCAACCCCGTGTGTCAGGCGGTCAGAGGTAGAGTCAGTACACTCCTCTCCCTGCAGCCTCCAGACCTTCCTAGTCTGTCCCTTCAAGGTCATGGGTGGCCAGTTGGTGGCAGGATCAGCCATCATCTTCACCACTGGCAAAACATCACATCAGACAGGTGGGTTCTTCTGGTAGTCTGAAAGTGCTTCTCCCTCCTCTATGAGACTACCTCTCCCTCCATGCCTCCAACTTACGACCGGCTGACAAAGGACCACCAAAACTTGCTTCAGGAGGAAGTCAGGACTCTCTTGCGCAAGGGAGCCATAGAGAGGGTTCCGGTGCCAGAAGTAGGCTGTTATTGCTATTCCCACTACTTTCTGTTCCCAAAAAAGGACAAGGGCCTTTGTCCTACTCTAGATCTGTGAGCCCTCAACTACTTACTCAAAAAGGTAAAGTTCAAAATACTCACTAAAGCTCACGTTCTGTCTGCCCTGGAGACTGGATGGTAGCTTTGGACTTGAAGGACCCCAATATTCACATTCCCGCCCTGCCTGCCCATCAATGTTACCTGCAGTTCACAGTAAGCTATTAGCACTATCAGTTCACAGTGCTCCCCTTTGGCCTTACCAGCGCCCCATGGGTGTTCACCGCCATCACCTTGGTGATCTCAGCTCATCTGCGCTGATCAGGTGGGCAGTCTTCCCATATCTCGATGACTGGCTTTTGAAGGCGAGCTCGCCCCAGACTGTCCTCTCCCACCTCCAGACTATGGCGAACCTCCTGCTTTCACTAGGGTTCACTATCAACGTTTCAAAGACACACCTGACTCCCTCTGATGCTCGCTTTCATCGGGGCTGTTCTGGACATAGTGTAGTTTCGTGCCTATCCTCCCAAGTCGAGTCCAGGATATGTAGGCTAGGATACCGATACTTCAGCCTCTATCCTGGATTTTGGTGAGACTGACTCTGAGGCTGCTGGGCCTCATGGCCTCCTGCATCCTGCTAGTGACACATGCCAGATGGCATATGCGGGCTCTGCGGTGGATCCTGAAGTTTCCTGTGGGCGTTGCATCAGGGGAATCTCGGACATGGTCCAGTTCTCTAAGAGAACTGCACAGGACCTGCAGTGGTGGTTGACCAACCGCGATTGGGTCAGAGGCAGACCCCTCTCCCTTCCCCAACCAGATCACACAGTAGTGACAGATGCATCACTCCTGGGATGGGGCGGCCATCTGGGAGCGGTGGCGATCAGAGGATTCTGGTCTCCGGTGGAATCCGAACTCCACATCAACTTGCTGGTGCTCTGTGCGATTCGTTTAGCATTGAAAGCTTTTCTTCATTCCATCAAGAGAAAGGTGGTCCAGGCATTCATGGACAACACCACCACCATGTGGTACCTCAACAAACAGAGCGGGGTGGGCTCTCTCAAGTCCTTCTCTTTAGTTTGAGCCCTGCCCAGCAGGGCTCTGCTCTGGGCCCACTTAAAGGGTATCTTGCAGCCCTGTCTGCCTTCTTGAGGCTGCCAGACCAACCCTCTTTATTTAAATCCTCTATTGTAAATAGATTTCTTAAGGGGCTCCGTACATATGTTCCCACCTGCCCCATTCATCCTGCCTCAGTGAGACCTTAATTTGGTTCTCACCTTCCTCATTTGTGCTCCGTTCCAACCTCTGCACAATTGCCCCCTCTGGCTGCTTACCATCAAAACAGCCTTTTTGGTGGCAATAACTTCTGCCAGTGGTTTAGCGAATTGCAGGCTCTGTCATCCAGGCCGCCTTAGCTGACCATCTTCCCTGATAAGTTGGTGCTTCGCACTAAGGCCTCTTTCTTACCGAAACATCATTCCACGTGGGGCAATCCGTCAACTTGCCCACTTTCTATGCTCCTTCGCACCCCTCTAAAGAGGAGGAGCGACTCCACCGTCTGGACCCAAAAAGAGCGTTGTCGTTCTACCTTGACTGCACTAAAAAAATCCGTTGGGAGGACCAACTCTACGTGGGGTATGTTGGATCAAAGAAAGGTCGAGCGGTGCAGAAGAGGACTATCTCGGGATGGGTTACCACAGCATTGCAATGTGATGTTCCAGTCCTTGACATTTGTCAGGCAGCAACGTGGGCATCACTGCACACATTCACTAAGCACTACTGCCTGGACAGTCAAGTCCACAGGGCCATTTTGGCTGCTCTGTCCTGCATTACTTCCTGGTCTAAACTTGACGGTAGTCCCTCCTCCGGGGATGGTATTGCTTGGGTATCTATTCTAAAGTAAGGTATCTGCGGCTAGATGTCTGTATCAGATGGACAAGTTACTTACCTTCGGTAACGCCTTTTCTGGTAGAGATATGATCTAGCTGCAGATTCCTTACCGACCCACTCTGCGGACAGCTTTTTAGGGTCAGGGCTGATCCCTTACAGGGCTCTAGTTGTTCTAAGCTCACCACTGCCAGTGCACTTCATGGCTCCGCTTGCCTGGCGTGGAAAGTCGTGAAAAGTAACTGACGTCAGTGCATTGCGGTGGCACCTATATAAGTGACGCGGATGTCATTTCCGGCGCAGACGATGCAGATGATGTCACGCAGAGCTCACCGACTCCACCTACCGGCGTGCAAGGGTATTGCTCGAGCAAAAGTCTTCCGGATCCAGACTGACTCCTGGGAAATACTACGGTAAGGAATCTGCAGCTAGATCATGTCTCTACCAGATAAGGTGTTACTGAACGTAAGTAACTTGTCCTTTAGGTGAATGTGATAAGGCAGAAAGTGACGCTCACAGTGCAAAAGACAAAATGGCTGAAACGGGGTAAGCCATTGTACAGTTCTGTATGCTCTGGTGGGTGGAAGCAAAATATGACAGTTGAACAGAGCAATCGGTGAAGATGGCTGACCTAAAGCCCTTCTATGTATGTATGCATTTATTTATGCTTTTTATTTTTTATTACATGAGACTGCAGATAACAGCTGAAGCTATTTTCTGGCCAGACCAAAAAAGAGGTTGATGAAGTTTCATTGTGAGTTGTGGCCGACACTGTAGCTCCTCCAATGTTGACTGTCAGTTGGCTTGTGTGCCTTCATAATGGCAGCTGTGATTTGGACTCCCTTCTAACAGTTGGAAATTGCGAACGAGATCCAGTTTCATTTTGCCATCTGCTTATTTTTAAGTACCTGGCTATCGAGTCCTTAGGGATGTCATGACCTTACGATCATAATATTTTAGTTGACTTGTTTCCTTTGGAATTTTTTTCATGGACTTGTTTTCCTTACCTAATTTACATTATTTAATTTACTGGTTTAATTTTGTTAATTTCTGCCCAGATGCAGCCAGTGACTCCCCACTGTTATCAAAAGGAGCCAATTAATAATACCGTGGTGAGTTTCTGTTTTCACTGTTCTCCCCCCAACTTCAGTTTAAATCCCTGGTCTATTTCTTTTCTTTACAAAGAGAACCTATAACACCTTGCGTCACATAGAATAAATACATCTGGGTTAAAGCATAGCCACCAGCTAGAGCTAAATAAGAACCTTTCTAAGAATCCAGCCTTATTTATGCACGGTCAGCATATTAACAATGTTTGTTTATTACTGATACTTAGCTTTTGGCAGCTCTCACTGATGATGTGGTCTTTCGAGATTTAAAATATTGCCATGCACATACCTATATGATAGGCAGTGGGGTGGCAATTATATCTCATGAGCGCCTCTAGGTTCAGATTAACACAAGTAATCAGTTTACTGGTTCAAAAACTCTGCTTTCTGTTATTGTTTGTAGCAAATTCCAGCAAGCGTGCACTTGAGGAACTGGCCCACTTGAATAATAATCTAATTAAGCTTAAATCTTGAGTGTAACTGGTGTGCACCTCAACAGAAATCTTAGAACATGTAACTGAAAAGTCTAGAGTTACAAAGGAGGAAAAATGTAAACCATCAGGACAAACTCATTAACATTAGACAGTGAGAAAATATAATCACCTAATTAGGTCCACAAAGAAGCATTGTAGGAAATTTCCCCTTTTCGACATGGTCACCCCCATTTTTTGCCCGGTATTTGATGTGATTTCGACTGGAAGTGCACTGGGTTCCTGCTAACCAGGTCCCCAGTGCCAGATCTCTTTCCCAAAACTGTGCGATTGTACTACAATTGGCAATACCTTTGGCACTCCCTGTAAGTCCCTAGTAAGTGGTATTCCTGGTACCTAGGGCAAGGAGGCTAAAGGGGGTCCTTAAGAGCTGCAGCACAAATTGTGTCACCCTAAAGGACCCCTCACCAAACACATACAGACTGCCCCTGCAGGCTGCGTGTCTTGGTGCAGACAAAAGTGAAAACACAACATGGCACATACACTGCATGCAATATAGGTAAGTCACCCCTACATGCTTGCAAGTTAAAGTTTATTTATTTATGATCTTGGAACTCCAAAGAGGTCCACATAAACTGAAAAGCCAACAACATAAAAAAAATATTGTGCAACATAGTTTCTACAATCATAAGCGAAAGCCGATAGTAAAAAATCTCCAAATACAAAACATTAGAATATTCTATACAATAGGAAATAATTAACATATCCTTTATGTCCTTAATACTGTATAACATCAGGCTAAAACCAAAGTTAATAATTGCTTCCTTCATATAATGAGCGTTAATATAAATTTAAAAAACACTTAAAAAAAAGTAAAAATCTTATGACAAAACATTTCATTTGGTGGCTCATAAATAGAATCAATTAGTGCAGATGCCGAGAGAATAGATAATTGTAGACAAATTGGTCTCATCCATTTACGCCGACACAATAATAAAGCGGGGCAAATAAATAGCACATGATTAACGTCCTGGATGGAGTTATTACACAAATTACAAATCGGGGAAGAACCATACCATTTAGACAGTACATTATTTAAAAGGAACATACCCTGCCTCAATAATAGCCAAAAGCGGCGCACTCCATGGGGCAGGTTGCAGGAAATATAGGCCTGTACTTTATTTATCACACAGGAGTCTATGGCCGGGTGGATACCCCTCTTTAGAATGCGAGCTTCCCTATCCCTTGTGAAACTTAATTCCCAAGTGGCCTGTTTCAAAGTGGCCCTTAATTGATATGGCGATAGGGTGAGGAGCAGAGACTCATCCAGTTGCAGCAAGTCAACCGCAATCCTAAAATTTTTAAGAATTAATGACTGCTCCTTTAAATTTTCTAATATTTCTTTCTGAATTAAAAATCTTAGTGTGCCAGGATCACCCTTTATCAGGCTTACAACCCATCGCACTATCCCTGCAACTTTTTTCTTCCGTGCATGCACATGATTTTACTTTTAGATGTATTAATCTTTAAATAGTGGGCCTCTGTAAATTTGTGTAGTGCTTGTAGACGACTATTTAATGCCCTAGGCGTTAGATCCAATATTATTATGTCGTCTGCATAAAGTAAACATGTAATCGGTTTCCCCCCCAGTAATGGGGCAATGCCCTCACTTTGAGCCAAATTGTGAGGAAGATCAGAGATATATAGGGAGAAAAGTAGGGAAGCCAGTAAACATCCTTGTTTTAGGCCATTTGCGGTAAGGATGGTTTGGGAGAGACCTCTTTCCCCTCCCATTAGGACTCTGCACCAAGTATCCGTATGAAGAGCACAAACTAACTCCAAAAGAGTGGCCGGCATACCCAGGTCTGACAGTTTTCTCCACAGCAGAGGACGATCTACTTTATCGAATGCTGTGGAGAAGTCTATAAGGCTGTATACACCCTTCCTCCTCTAACTTTAACATATTTTTCATTTATTACCTGTAGTGCAGTTAGGTTATCTATTGTTCCATGCTTTGTCCTAAACCCAGTTTGCTCCAACGGTAAAATTTTAACCGCATCCACCCAATCATTAATTTGGGTCAAGAGGCATTTAGCAAAAACTTTACTCACTACGTCAAGAAGTGCAATTTGACGATAGTTGTGAGGGGCATCTCGATCTCCTTTCTTAACCCCTTCGCCGAGGCGCGAATTCCGCCGCAGTGCGAGGGGGGGCGGGGTTGGGCGTGGCGCTGCGGTACTCAACACTGCTCCCGGCCGTCATAAGTCACGGTGGGCGTGTGCTCATGACGGCTGGGAGCCGTCAGAACTCCGCCCACTGATTAATTCTCCCGCACAGGCGGGGAATTAACAGCGCATGGGCGGAGCGTCAACGTTCTGACGGCTCCCGGCCGTCATGAGCACACGCCTACCGTGACTCATGACGGCCGGGAGCCGTCATGAGTACCGAAAAGGTTAAACAGAGGGACTATTATACTCCCCTGCCAAGAGGGGGGAACCATTTTGTTTGCATAGCAATACTTGAACACCAGAAAAAGAATTTTACTCCACAGTATACTATTTTGTTTTAAAACTGTGATTGGTAATTCATCGGGGCCCATCGCTCCAGAGGAACGCATCCCTCTGATCGCCATTTCTATTTCTTTTTCAGATGGCGATCCATACGATGAGGGGTCTTCCTTTGGTGCGATATACTTAATTGCCATTGCATTATCTGCATATAAATCCTGAATAAAGCTAACCCATTTATGCTCTTCAATGGCCACAGGGAGTGGTTGAGATCTAGCTCCACATCCCTCCCCGATAAGAGACCAAAAGGTTATTACCTGGCCTTTTAAAGGCTGCTTCTCTCAGTTTAATCCAAGTGTTATCTTCCCTCTCTTTTCTTAACTTAACCTTGACCCGAGTCCTCCTCCTTTTTAATAATAATATTCTATAATATCTTTCCAAGGAGTAATTCAAGTACTGTTCCCTAACTAGTTTATTTATTTCGAGGTTTAACGGCAGGAAGGGTCTGGGGACTACTTTAGTGCTTTTTCTTTGGTCCGCCTTCTTTGCAATTTCTACCGCTTGGTTCATAAATGTGTTAAAACCAGCAATTTCTGTTCCATTCCAACTAGGCAAGTTCTCTACAGTGACCTCTAAGACACTGTCAAGGCACAAGATGGCTTTGTTATCCCAACGACATCTCCCTGTTTTCTTAGCAAGACTAACAGATTCACCATTTAACGCCCATGGATCATGCGAAAAACAAATTTAAATTTACGATAAGACTTAGTACTTTATGGTCACTACAGGAAGAATTAGAGACCTTTAGGTCTTTTAATAAGAAGGAGGAACTTCCCACTACCACATAGTCTAAGATAGATTCTCCACTATAAGTTTTACAAGTAAAGGTTGCCGGTGTATCCGAAGGAAATCTTCCATTTACTATAATGCCATCAACCTTCATTAATTCATCAATAAGCATTTTCCCTCTCTTATTAGTTCTAATATTTTGTGGAAAGAGCGCTTGTGGAATCTGCATAGATTCTTCTTTTTCTTTATTGCGGAATCTATCCAAGGTAGAGTTAGAGATTTTACAATTCAGATCCCCTACCAGAACTATATGAGGGGGAAGTTCTACATCATTAACTTTTTTAATGTAGGAAAAAAACGCCTTTAAGAGAACATTGTGAGAGGCATCTGGCGGAATATAGGCATTTATCAACATTAGTGGTGGACTTTTTGCATTATTATCAAGATTATACAACATTATTGCCAAAAAAAGATTACTAGGATCTTTATAGTAATCGTAATTCCATGTTATCTTATTTGACAGTAAGCAGGCCACCCCTCCCTTTGCATGTCCCCTCCTGGACGGGGTTGCTTTACAGTCTATAGTGAAATAATCCTTACATAGCAGTTCCTCTGTACACCAGGTCTCCTGAAGACAAATCACGTTTGCATCTAACACACTTAAATATTGTAACTTCTCCCTATTATTCTTTATTCCTGCAGCATTCCAAGATATTATTTTTAGTTCGTTGCTAGAAGGATGGCTGTTGTAGATGTTTACTGTTAGATCTGCCCGATAGTACACCGGGTAACCAATTCCATTTTGGACTCTCTTCTTTAGAATTCCATTTAAAGGAAAGAGGGGGGCATTCTTTAAGTTTCACTTGTCTGCCATTTTTAGTAATACAGATTTTTAATTCCTCTGTTTCATACAAGCAATCTCTACTATCTGAAAGTGAGTGAGTTGACAGAGACCTATTGTCGAGGGCTCTATTTCGGGGTATCTCAAAGAATGGGATGACATCAATCCCCCTGCTTTGTAGGCCTTCTGACCATTGTAATATAAGATTTGCAATAATTTTGGAATTAAACCTTACCCTCGACTTATAACCAACCTCTGTATTTAAGATGGAGACTAAATTTATATCACTACTTTGTATAAGTTTCAAACTTTCAATCTCCAAGAGACATTTAAGAAGCGAAGTCCTATTTAATATTAAATCTGTATCAAACAGAGGAATAAAATCTAACTGGAGTGTGTCCATACTTTCCCAGAGGGTTCGACACCAGTGATCCCTGGTTTACCTCTCATTTTTACGATGTCAGGGAAGGGGACAGCCAGGGGGTTAAGTACTGATGAGGGAAGGTTAACTGGCCTCGACTGCTCCACTGTTAGAGGGGCTTCCATTACCTATATTACTGTATTAGCACAATCTCCTGTGGAGTACGCAATATTCGAGGGGGGTGCCTCATAGACCATCATCGACTCTGTTGTTAAATCTTTATTCTGAGGGTTCGCAAAATCAATTTCATCTTCCAGCTTCATATCTCGTGATGTATTTTGCAGGGGCTGGGAGGAAGTCTCCGTACTAACTGAAACCTCTGTTTTCTTTAATACGAATTCTCCTTTGCTTCTTTTTTGAGATTCTTCGTGTTGATTTCATCTTTTTCCCTCTATTCTTTCCCTTTTTCCCATTTCTCCCATTTTTTTCCAGGTGCGAGGCTCCTAAGACATTGTCTTTCTCACCACTTAACTGGGTTTTGAAAATAGGGAAGACTTCCTGGTCTATCCTTCTAGGTGAGCCCACCGAGCCTTTTACTTTTTGAGCTGAATCAGAGATAACCTGTATGGGTTCAAGTAAAGGTTCAGGGGTCTTCTCTAGCATCACAGCTTTATTCATTATCTTATCAATTTGGGGATTGCCATCATGAGGAGTACAGGTTGATTGACTATTAGCACCATCAAGTATATTCTCTAGAACCTCTTTCACCTTTACTTCCGCTTCTACTTGTTCAGTATGTACACTTGAACTAGTCTCCCTCTCCCGATTACTTTTTAACAATACCTTTAACATTTGAGTTACAGTTTCCAACACACAGTCGGAACCTCCTACAAATGTTTCAAGTAGCGTTAGGATAGAGGATAGTAAATGTTCTAAGGATACTAATGAATCCGAGACTATTATATCCTTCCTTAAAGTTTGACTGGGTTGGGTATCACTGATATTTAGATCAGGTGTCAAAGAGGGGTGTGATTGCAGAAGAGAGTAATTAGATTTATTAGAGGGGGTACTACTGAATAATTTTAGTCCTATAGGAACTGCTATTGCTGGAGTGTTTGCTAGTTCCGTAATCTTGCTAGTATCATGAGAAATATACCTCCTGCAAAGCTCTAAATCCAAATTGGGGAGAGTAAAATCTTTATTTTGGACATCCTCTGCTAAATAGGGGCCAAGGGGCTCTTCTATGATTACGTGTGGAGTGTTTGGTGTTCTGTGTGGGATTACATCTGCCGTCTTAGGAGATGGTAAAGTAGATCCTAAGGATACCAGAGGAACTGGAGAGCTAATCATGTCCCCAGGGCACCGTACTGGATGCCTCTGGGATTCTAGGGGCTCTCCTCCTCCATGCTCACTATCAGTAGGATGTGATTCTTTGACCTCAACCATTTCAACCATTTCAACCATATCAGCGACAGTCACAGTATTAACAGTATTAACAGTATTAACAATTTTAACCATTACATTAACCATTACACCATCATTCCCAATCACATTATCTCCCCCATTCCAAATGGTTGAGGTATTTGACTCAACTTGCAGATTTTTTTCCTTTCCCATAGACTAAATAGTTGACTTTTTCCTTTCGACAGCATGCCTGAGATATCCTTATTGCGTAGGGGGATTTGATTTAGTTTTTGCACAGGTCCTACCCACAAGTAATCGCCCTGACCTAAGTTTTCTTGCCGTCATTTCATTTAAGGCCTGCACAAAAAGTGCGCTGCATAGGGAACGAGTTTCAAATATAAATATATTGTCAATTATATTGGTTATTGTTGTAGACTTATTCTTATTCTTACATATTTGTCACAGACTTAATTACAATCTCTTAATTTTCAGTCCAGAACAAAATAGCTCTCGCTGCAACAACTGGAGCCAGAACTATCCTTTCTCTGCTTAAAAAATAAAGGGTCCAAGGACAGAGGGACAAAGGGACAAGAGGATAGAGCGTTACACCATAAGTAACTATAAATAACAAACAAAACAGATAACAGATAAAACAGTTCGCAGATAGTCTGTCAGGGTCTGACCCTTGCGCCTACTCAGTGCCACGATCCAATGGTAATACAGGGACTACATATCCCAGGAAGCCTGAGGAGGAAGGGCTTCCGGGTATTTGAGGACAGCACGCACGTACACGTACGTGCGTAATTCTGAGTGTGAGACACGGACGGTGTTTCACATGGAAACTAACACCAGAGGCTGATCGGAGATTCTGTCGGCTTTTCACAGCGGTTCGCTGTGTCCTTTTCGGCTGCCTGCTGTGCTTTGTAGGTGGGCCGTTTCTTGGTGGCAGACTCGCGGTCAGGATTCAGACCGGAGTGAAATGTTTGGCTATTCCTCAGTCTCTTCTCGGACATCGGGAAGCTCGAGGGAGGTTTCCGTCTTCTTTGGCTTCACTCTGCTAATTTCCAAGGCTACTCCAGCGGCTGTTGGGGCAATTGAGCTGCTCGGGATCGAGTGGTTTCTTCGGGAGACTCCGTTAATTTGTGACAACAACAAAAAGGTACTTTTGTTGAAAACGCTCTGAGTTTTGTTTTTGTTTCTTGGTTGGCTTTTCTGTGGAGTTTGACATTTGAAAGACTCTGGAACAATGGAACTGATCTTTCCCGGCTACATAGGAGATGTGAAACTTTAAACTATGGACATTAAAAGGCTATAAGGTTACTTTCTGCATATCCCTTGCCACCAGAACCTTTGAGAAGTTTTGCTTCTGTTACAAATCCTTTTTTTCTCCTTTTCATAGTGTGAGGTCACACTTTCTTTTCTTTTGGGCTATTGAATCCTGCTTTTCTTTGTGGGGGAAATTCGACAGAAAGGGTATGTATGTTTGTTCAAGGGAGGTGGTTTTTTCAGGGAACCGAAGGTGATCTGAATGCAGTAGTAATTGTGTATTTGCGTTATAGGTGTATCCTTCTTCAGTGGTGAGCGGTATCATTGCTGAGGATAGAGAATTGCTAAGGAACGTAGCGGGTGGAAACCGGCTTTTGAGGTATTACTTCATTTAGTGAGAGTAATTGAGTGTAGTAGAAAGTCTAGTAGTGTCTAATCACTGTGTTTTATACTTTCAGGTCTCCCTTCCCTGCTGTTCCTACCCTTCCTTTCCCTCACTTGATCACCCCAACATTCTGTGCCGCTAGTGTCAGAATTGGGGATATCGAGAGGTGGACCCCTTTTGAGCATCATCTGGATCCTGTGGAGTATCCGTCCACCGTGACAGAATTACGCACCCAAGAAATAAACTCCACCCGGTCCAGGTGATTCCCAAATATGGCCTCCTTAGACAAAGTATTACAGGCGTTAGTGGCCGTTCAGCAAGAGTTAGCAGCCTCTAGAGCTGAAACAGCTGCACTCAGGGAACGAGTTGACAGACAAACAAGGAACCCTTTTGACGCTTCTTCATCTCAGATTCAAGTTCATGTACCTCCACCCATACCTTTGGCCAGCCCAGAACGGTATTCCGGGGATCCCATGAAAATACAGACCTTTCTGACACAGGTTGCGTTGCACTTCTCGTGTAAACCTGCTTCCTTTCCTACAAACCATACTAGGGTGGCATTTGCTATTTCGTATTTAACTGGGGACGCGGCCAATTGGGCAGTCCCATTGGTAAAAAACGATGATCCAATACTGTCGGATTGGAACGCTTTTCGTAGGGAGCTTGAAAGGGTTTTGATAGAAGGGCAACTACGTTCAGTGCTGACAGGGAGCTGTTAGAGCTGAAGCAGGGAAAGCATGACTTAGTGACGTATTTAACATCTTTCAATAGGTTAATAGCTGAAACCGCCTGGCCAGAGGAAAAACGCATGTCACTCTATTATCAGGGGTTACGGGATGACATGAAGGATGTGCTGGCCCAGATTGACCCTCAACCCACTACATGCACAGATCTAGTGAACCTGACCTTGCGTTTGAATCATCGCTTGGCAGAAAGGGGTGGGGATCGCAGGAGAGGTGAAAGGCCTAGTAGTTATGAGGACAGAGGAAACAGACCACAGACAGCCTCCGGTAACTCAGGATCAGAACCTATGGAAGTGGGAGCCATACGAGCACCTTTGTCCAGAGCAGAGAGAGAGAGCCGCAGAGTACAGGGCCTTTGCATGTACTGCGGGAAGAAGGGCCATTACGTAAGGGAATGTCCTCATAAACCCAAAAGCCAGGGATCATTCCGTTTCAATAAAAAAGTGGCCCTAACTACTGTTATAACTCACAATGGTGAGTCTTTAGACACGACAGGCGAGTAAGAGGAGGAGGACGCATCCTCAAGACAGGACGTCAGACTGCCCTCCTTAGCGGCCATAGACGCCAAGGACACAGAATCCCATCTGGTCCTCACTATGACCCTTACAACAGACTCTCAGAGGTACCCGGTGTGGGTGATGATTGACTCAGGGGCTACAGGGAATTTCATTGATGCTGGATTAGTTGATAGACTAGAGCTAAGACGCCTTCCCAGTGAGACCCCTGAGAAGGTATATGCTGTGGCTGGGAAACCCATTAAGTCAGGGCCCATCACTGAGCAGACGGAGAGGGTCGGATTGGTTTTGAAGGGGGAAGACCAAGAGCATGTCGAGGACATTACGCTGAATATCATTGAAGCACCCCAATATGAGGTTATACTGGTAATGCCATGGCTACGGCGGCACAATCCTCAGATTGATTGGAAGAAGAAGACAGTAGAATTCCGGTCTGAGGAGTGTAGTGTGCACTGTTTGCAAACCGCTGGTTCTCATCTTCTGGCGCTCGCACAAGTGTTCCATCTAGCTACAGCTGCGGAACAAGAGACCGTGCTCCCTGCGGTGTATGCTTCTTACAGAGACGTGTTCAGTGAAAAGAAGGCAGAGAGACTCCCCCTCACCGCATTTACGACTGCCAAATAGACCTTGTCACAGGAGCCACCATCCCTTCTTGTCGGGTATACGCCTTGTCAGAGCCAGAGACAAAACACTTGAAAGAGTACCTAGATCATTATGTGGACATTGGTTTCATCAGACCTTCCCGCTCACCCGCTGCTTCGCCTCTTTTCTTCATTTCTAAAGCTAATGGGGATCTGAGAACGTGCATCGATTACCGTATGCTCAATAAAAACACGGTACGAAACAGATACCCCCTTCCACTTATCCCAGTGTTGTTGGACCAGGTGAGGGAAGCGGTGGTTTATACCCGTTTGGACCTCAGAGGGGCTTACCACCTGGTCCGCATCCGCGAGGGTGATGAGTGGAAGACGGCTTTTAGGACCAGGTATGGGCTGTTCGAGTACTTAGTCATGCCCTTTGGGTTGTGTAACGCCCCGGCAGCATTCCAATTCTTCTTAGACGATGTGCTCAAAGATTTCATTGACAAATTTGTGGTAGTCTACATCGACGACATCCTGATTTATTCCAGCAATCAGGATGTACATGTGTAACATGTGTCTCAGGTGCTTCAGAGATTAAGGGAACACAGCTTGTTCTGTAAGTTGAGCAAATGTGTGTTTCATGCTAAGGAGGTGGAATTTTTGGGAGTTATTCTGAGCCCGTCCGGATTAGGAATGTCTGTGAGGAAGGTGGAGGCGGTACAGGAGTGGCCTGTGCCGAAGAATGTGAGAGAGGTGCAGTGCTTCTTGGGCTTTGCCAATTATTATAGAAGATTTATCTCTCACTTCTCTCTCTTGGTTTCTCCTATCACACGTCTGTTGAGAAAAGGAAAGCCTTTTCTTTGGGACACCGAGGCCATGGAAGCCTTCACCTTTCTAAAAAAGGCCTTCACCACGGCTCCCATCCTAAGACACCCACAACCGGAAGCACCATTCATGTAGAAGCTGACGCCTCTGAAGAGGCAATAGGGGCAGTACTGTCTCAACGTGACAAACAAACAGGTCAACTTCATCCGGTAGCCTTTTTGTCCAGAAAGTTGAATGTGGCTGAACACAATTACACCGTGGCCGAAAAAGAATTGTTAGCTATCAAAAAGGCATTCCAGGAGTGGAGACAGTATATATGGGGGGCTCAACATCCAGTCACGGTATATACTGACCATAGAAACTTACAGTATATGAAAACAGCTAGACAGCTCACACAAAGGCAAATGCGCTGGATGTTTTTTTTGCGGATTATGAGTTTGTGGTTACTTTCCGTCCTGGGTCAGAGAATCGAAAGGGCGGATGCTCTGTCTCGTCAGAACGACAGTGGAAGACCCCGACAAGGCATCACAGAAGCGATAGTCAACCCCAACAAGGTGTTATGTGCAGTGACCTTAGATCATTTCTTAGAGGAAATAGTAAAACAAAGATCCTTGGTTTGTTGGCAAAAATGGGCTGATCAGGGGGCTGATCGTACTCTTAAACATGGAATACCTCTGTGTAGAAACAGACTGTATCTGCCAACGCAGAACCTTCGGCTCAAAGCATTCAATTGGTGTCACAATTCAGTTCTAGCAGGACATCCAGGACGCACCAAGACTCAAAACCTCGTACAACGTCAATTCTGGTGGGAAGGAATGGCTAAGGATGTAACTCAATGGGTGTCACGGTGTGATACTTGTGCCCGGAACAAAAATGAGACTGCCAAGTACAAGGGTAAATTAATGCCTATGCCCACACCTTCACAGCCTTGGCACACCATCAGTGTGGACTTCGTTCTGTGTTTGCCCAAGGATCAAGGATATGATGCCATACTGGTTGTGGTAGATAGCATGACCAAGATGGGACATTTTATCCCTTGCAAGAACCTACCAACAGCAGGTCAGACAGCTCAATTGTTACTGGCCCATGTGGTCCGGTTACATGGGCTTCCAGGGGTTATTGTATCTGATAGGGGACCTCAATTCTCTGCTCGGTTTTGGCGTATGTGGTGTAAGGCCTTGCAAGTGGAAGCCGCCCTTTCAACCAGCTTCCACCCACAAACAGATGGGCAGACAGAGAGGTTGAACCAGACCCTCAAGAAATATCTCCGCTGCTATTCCAAGGAAGCGCACGACTCATGGGTATCCCTTTTGTGGTTGGCCGAATTGGCATACAACAACTCATGGCACAGTTCTATCAAGGAGACACCCTTCAGAGCCAATAACGGGTTTCATGCTAAAGTGTTGCCTGTGTCTATCCCTAGCGAAGTGGTTACTCAACCTACGGTGATGCAACATATCAAAAAGATACACACCGTGCATAAGAAAATCCAGGCCAGTTTGGAACAGGCGAAACGTACCTACAAGAAATGGGAGGACAGGCGTCGCAGTGAAGAACCGAGCTTTCAGTCAGGAGATCGAGTATGGTTGTCCACGAGATATCTTCGATTTAAGATACGCAGTGTCTTTCATCCCAGATACATTGGACCGTATACAGTGCTACGTAGGATCAACCCAGTTGCATACAAGCTTAAGCTGCCCGCTTCCCTGAGAATCCATCCGGTGTTCCACGTCAGCCTACTGAAACCAGCGAAAGGAGCTCGTCGCAAGGCGGCACCTCCGGTGCTACGGGATGGCCAGTTGGAATACGAAGTGCGCAGAGTGATGGACTCCAAGTATCGTCAGGGGCGATTGTGGTATCTCATTTCCTGGAAGAGGTATTCTTCAGAGGATGATTCCTGGGAACCAAGCAGTAATGTGCATGCACCTCGTGCGGTTCGCAGTTATCACGCCCGCTGCCCGGGTAAGCCTGGTCCTAGGAGGCGCTGGGGAGGAGGGCGTACTGTCAGGGTCTGACCCTTGCGCCTACCGAGTGCCACGATCCAATGGTAATACAGGGACTACATATCCCAGGAAGCCTGAGGAGGAAGGGCTTCCGGGTATTTGAGGACAGCACGCACGTACACGTACGTGCGTAATTCTGAGTGTGAGACACGGACAGTGTTTCACATGGAAACTAACACCAGAGGCTGATCGGAGATTCTGTCGGCTTTTCACAGCGGTTCGCTGTGTCCTTTTCGGCTGCCTGCTGTGCTTTGTAGGTGGGCCGTTTCTTGGTGGCAGTCTCGCGGTCAGGATTCAGACCAGAGTGAAATGTTTGGCTATTCCTCAGAGTCTCTTCTCGGACATCGGGAAGCTCGAGGGAGGTTTCCGTCTTTTTTGGCTTCACTCTGCTAATTTCCAAGGCTACTCCAGCGGCTGTTGGGGTAATTGAGCTGCTCGGGATCGAGTGGTTTCTTCGGGAGACTCCTTTAATTTGTGACAACAACAAAAAGGTACTTTTGTTGAAAACGCTCTGAGTTTTGTTTTTGTTTCTTGGTTGGCTTTTCTGTGGAGTTTGACATTTGAAAGACTCTGGAACAATGGAACTGATCTTTCCCGGCTACATAGGAGATGTGAAACTTTAAACTATGGACATTAAAAGGCTACAAGGTTACTTTCTGCATATCCCTTGCCACCAGAACCTTTGAGAAGTTTTGCTTCTGTTACAAATTCTTTTTTTCTCCTTTTCATAGTGTGAGGTCACACTTTCTTTTCTTTTGGGCTATTGAATCCTGCTTTTCTTTGTGGGGGAAATTCGACAGAAAGGGTATGCATGTTTGTTCAAGGGAGGTGATTTTTTCAGGGAACCGAAGGTGATCTGAATGCAGTAGTAATTGTGTATTTGCGTTATAGGTGTATCCTTCTTCAGTGGTGAGCGGTATCATTGCTGAGGATAGAGAATTGCTAAGGAACGTAGCGGGTGGAAACCGGCTTTTGAGGTATTACTTCATTTAGTGAGAGTAATTGAGTGTAGTAGAAAGTCTAGTAGTGTCTAATCACTGTGTTTTATACTTTCAGGTCTCCCTTCCCTGCTGTTCCTACCCTTCCTTTCCCTCACTTGATCACCCCAACATTCTGTGCCGCTAGTGTCAGAATTGGGGATATCGAGAGGTGGACCCCTTTTGAGCATCAACTGGATCCTGTGGAGTATCCGTCCACTGTGACAGAGTCCAGAATCACCAAAATCACAGGACAGGGGGACTAATGTCAGAATGCACTGCGATAACCCGCGTGCAAACAAATTTTCTTTTCAGTGGTAGCTCCAGGGGTCCCCACAAAGTCCACAAAAGTCCACACCGTGCTACTGACCACTACTGCTGCTGCTGCTACTGACTTTATCTGCCTGGTCACAATTAATACAGGGAGAATATAAGGTGCATAAGATGGGAAAGCGTCCAGCGTCCAGCACCTTTGCACCAGTGACACAAATACAGCCCAGGCCTAGGCCTGTTCCACCTTTGAAACTTCAAATATTATGCTGCCTGCGGTCTCAGACTCAGTCTCTGTCTCTGTGTGTGAATGTTAATGTTAATAGCCCACTAGGCTCAGGCGGTCTCCGGGGGCCCCGTACATAGGAGATGAAGGTAAGGTTGAAGGACGAATGGTGAAGGAAAAGAGAGAGGCAGAGAGCCGCTCTCCGAGCTCTGCGTACTCTCTGCGCTCTCTGTGCTCTTCAGAGCAGGCCTTCCTCTAAGCTCTAAGCTCCTAGGTGCACTGGCAAAGTCTCAGCACAGTCTCAGTCCTTTGTTTGGAAAAAACAACCTGTCAGGGCTAGGAGGGTAGGGGCGGGAGCGGGGAGCACCACTATGCCAGAATTGCTCCACACTATCCCGCTCCTCTTGCGCTCCTCTTGTGCACCACTCCGCTCTGCTCTACTCTGCTTCCCACCCCCCCTCACCTTGCCCACTTGTTCACCCGCTCAAGCTGCCTGCTCTGCTCCTGCAGGCCGCCCGCCGAATGTCAGCCTCACGCAACCAGGCACCCAGGGACCGGCAAACCCAGTAACCGGCGGCAATCTCGGCAGCCCGGCTCACAGCCCCCTGCGGCGGTTCCTTGCGGCTCACAGTTTCGCGTTCGCGTCCGCAGCTCGAGCCTCCGCCTCCTCCACAGGTGCGCTACGTCTGGTGCGTGGTGCGTCTCCACTCGACTCGAGAAACAGCTTAACCTTGCATCTCGTGTGGCGCAATTAGCTCGCAGATCGATATATTTTTAGACTCCTGCGGAAGCCTTCTTTGTGACTAGCAGAGCAAGGACGTTAGTCATGCAGCGTTGACGGCCAACACCCCTTGGTCAGACAGCAGGACCAGCTCTCCGGAGATTAACTAATGGGCCCGGCTGACAAAGGAGAACTCGGATCTGCATTTCACACTTCACCGCTCTGGCTCCGAGAAACTACAAACACCCCCTTCAGCATGCCTTATAGACTTAAGGCAGGGTGTACTCTACTACATGTGGAGACATATCTGCATGAGCCGATATGCACCTGTGCTGGTCAGCTGTGTTGCTGCCAGTACAAATGAACAGGGGAGCCATTTTAAGTACATGTGCTGGACACTGGTGAAAACAAGTTCACCAGCTACATGATGGCTTCAATGAAAATAGGAATGTTTGGTATCAAACATCACATAATAATGAACCCACACTGATGCCAGTGTTGGATTTATTGATACATGCACACAGAGGGCATCTTAGAGGTGCCCCCTAAAAACCTACCAGCTACCGTTGTGCTGACTGACTGCTTTTCGCCAGCCTGCCACCAGATGCACGTTTTTGACCCCTAAGGGTGAGGGCCTTAGCTCTTAGGAGGCCAGAAATCAAGCCTGCTCGGGCAGAGGGTGCTTACACCCCTGCCCACAGGTTTACCTGCAGATTAGCATTCCAAGGCAGGGGAGCTTCTAAGAGTCCACTGCCTTTGGTTTGCGAATCGAGCTTCTCTCACAGGAGAAGAAGCCAACCCCCTTGTCCAGGGCCCTTTGGCACCTGAATAGTAAGGAAAATTAGCTAGTCAGATAGGCGTGCCCACCCTCAGAGCAGTACCACCCCTAAGGTGAGCTACCTGAAGTGGAAGCAACTTTACAGAGTTAGCCATCTTGGTGATGGCAAATTTAGGATCTCTGGGACAGGGTTATGCCCACTTCCCACAGGATGTGGTCATACAGGGGCGTAGTGACCCCAGGGGTAAGTAACCCATTGGCTACTACCCTACATCCCCCTAAATTCAGAATTTAGGGAGCCCCTGGTACCAGAAAATCAGATCCTGATGACCTACGAAGAAGGAGGACACTGAAAAGCTGCAAAAGCAGAAGACTGAAGAAGAGCAACTGACTTGGCATGGCCTGTCTGCTGTTCCCCCGTCAAGCCTGCACCAAAGACGTCTCGTCCTGCAGCTGTCATGCCTCCAAAGCCTGGGAGGACGTCCTGCCTTCAATAAAGACTCAAGAACTCCCATGGAGTAGCAGAGCAGCTCCCCTGCATCCTGCATGCGCCCCAAGAAGAACCATGAGGACTCTGGAACTGCCAAAATCCGAGCACCACTGCACTCGAGCCCCCAGCCCATGTCGAAGTGGGCCAACAATGTCAGCGTGGTCCCTAAGCCCTCAGGAGACTGAGTCCACTTTGGGTTCACCCCTTGTGAACTCCCCGACGTCGCCTGCAGCCTCTGTTTGCAGGCCCCCTCAACCGCAAGTGCACGCAGACGAAGAAGCCCGATCCCCCAAAGATCCTCTGCGCCCGGGTCCAAGGAGAAGAGGACCACTGGTGTCCCCACATCCCCTAGCATCGCAAGACTTGAACTCTCCTGTTGGTTCAACCTGACTGGTCTCCCAGTTAAAACCTGCAGCCTCTTTTCAAGAAGACTGATCCCCATTGACTAACCTTGGGCACCTGACGCTGTCTTGCACCACTGCACCCGGCCGCCCTAGTGCCGCTGGAGGTGACCTGCCAGTGCTGCCTTGGACCTTGCCCAATTCTCACCTTACGTCCCGGAGATTGGTCTTGTAAGTTGCTGTACAGTACCTGAATGCAATACTTGTTTTTCCTCTCATAGGACAACATTGCAGCTTCTGAAAAATGCAATGTTGATTTTTTTTAAACTCAAATTATTTCTCTGGCAAAATGTACTTACCTTATCACATTGATTCTGGTGCCTAAACATATATAAAGATGCATGTTATTTTTATAAATTGACTTGGATCTCCTTATTGAGTCGTGTGTATAATTTATTGTCTATTGTGTGTATTTGCAGATGTCTAACACTCCTCTCTGATAAGCCTAAGGCTGCTCAACCACACTACCCCCAAGAAGAGCACCTTGGGATTGCTAGAGCAAGCCCCTGTCCGCTCATAGGGGAACCCCTGGACTCTTTGCACGACATACCTCACTTTGGTATATCATATAAAGAGCCAGCTTCCTACAAGTGCGATTTTCAAAAAAAAAAAAAGTAAGGTACTACGTTCAATAGTTTTGTACTGATGGATACTTCTAACCACAGATTCCTCCCCTTTGGAATATTCCCAATGTGGCAGACTGAATCTGTAAGATTTAAACAGCATTGCTTCCATGTACCGGTAGGTGGCAATGTGCTGCTCTGCATTCACTTCATTCAGCCCCAGAAGAGATGAAGGAGCCGCATATAAGTGCCACCCCTTTCCTTCAACATCAGTTCCTTTCTACCTGCACCATTAGATGTGGATCCAGAGCTCACCCCCGACTTTCACCTCATCAGTGGATTCGTTTTTTCAGACAATTCTACTTTTTCCCATATGCAGGGGAACTATGTCCCCTCTAAAACTACAGGGTTTCAGCCTTAAAGGGACTGTTGCAAACAATTGTCTGTGACAGACCCCATGAGGTGTTATTCTGGTGTTTGGGTTCAGGCCACAACTTCAAGTCCTGTGAGGAGTTTTCCCTTATAAATCCAAAGCAAAGCTGTACATTGGCAAGCACTGAAAGAAGTCACGGAAATTCTGATCCCACTTCAAGTCAAGCACGCTGACCTGTTCCTATTCCCGGGGTTGTTCCCACAACAGGTCCTCTTCGCAGTCCAAGTCTTCTGGTAAGTGGAAGCAGAAGCACAAGAAGGATTCATCACACTCATGCCACGCTCAACATGAGAGGTCTTGAGGATGTCAGGATGCCTCTCTTTCACTGCTGGTCCCCCACAAGGAGCCTGCAGATCTCGATACAGTTTCCAGGGCCGTCGGCAACATCGCAACAGATTGAAGCCTTTAAAGAGGCTGTGTTGCAAATCTTTGGCTCTCTTCTCGCTCCCTCTGATGGGCCTTTGGGGCCCAAGGATCCTCAGAGGCCTCCAGTTGGGTTACTGGTGGATGGTTCCCCCCAGCACTGTCTGTTCCTCCTGAACCCGTCTTGAGTTCCACTTCGATGACAGAGCTGACTTCTAATCCGGCACTGAAATCTACGCCAGTCCCTTTGACATTGATGCCAGCCCAGTTGCCATCAGCACCCGTGGAACACCCTGTCCACATAGTCCCACCTGGCACCTAGCCAGATTCGTATTGAACCTGACTGATGTTGCGTCCTAAACTGTACCGATGCACCTAGTCTCAGCCCAGTTCGACTCAGACAGAACAAGGCCTTTGTCTTGGAGCCACACCCCAGAGCTCCAACAACGTTTCAATTATGACTCTCTTCTGAGTCAACCAGCCTTTGGAAGTGACAATGGAGATGATGGGCATTATTTTCTTCCACACTATGATGATGATGATTTGTATATGGACTTGCAGGCGGCCAGTAGATTGGATACTTTTCCGGACAAAGAGTTGTGTCCTCCCCCTGGGCCATCAACGTAAGAATGTCTCCTTTGCCGTTGTGATGAGTAGGGCAGCAGAAGTATTAGATTTACAGTTGCCAACTATGGAAGTCAAAAACTGATGTATTAACAGAAGTTTTGCAACCTGGACAGACTTCCTCTGCGCCTTTACTTTGACTCGATGCAACCCTGACTGACTCTAATGGGCACCTAGTCTAGCCTTGTTCCTGTCTGCCGGTGAACAGGCAGGTTGCAGGTGCCACGGGCTGGCACCAGGTGACCCTGACTTCTTGACATAGCACCCTACACCAGAAAGTTTGGTGGTTCAGGCTTCTATCAGCAGGGTAAACCCCAATTCATTTCTTAAGACTCCTCCAGACACCAAATCAAAACATATAAAAACAGTCAGGAAACTGATGTTTTCCTCAGATATCCTTGCCTGCCAGTCAATCAATAACAGCTGTTTGCTGAAGAGCTGTTCCCATACTTTATTGAACATGGTTGGTAAGATCTTGGCGGCAGTCCCTAAATAATTTCAGGCCAGAATGGCTCAAACCATCTAGGATGGTCAGGATGCTGCCACATACAGCATACGTTTTAGGGCCGACTGCTTCGGCACAACAGTCGGTACTAGGTTGGTGCTTTGACATTACACTTGACTCAACAGGTTTCTTTGGTGACTGGCAGGTCTCTGATGAAAATGCCATTCAAAGGATCTTGCCTGTTTGGCGAAAAGGACCATTCAGCATTGGAACACTTGAATGAAATCCAGTGCACAAATGCATTCCTTAGGCCTTTCTACCCCTGCGAAACAGTACCCCCAACAATTTTTCACCTTTTGAGGCTACTCAAGAAGGCTTGGCGTACCTGAAACACCAAGGTCCACTTATTTCCCAACAGGCATCCCAGTCCCTTTGGGGTCAGGGCAGGCATTAAGCAGGCAATATCCAGTTCTCCAGGGGCCACAAAAACCTGGTCCCCCTCAGGATCAGCGTCAAAGTCACTTTTGTTTACCCTTGGTTGTACACGACCACCTTGTGGGATGTAGGTTCAGACGTTTGCTCCAAGGGTGGGATAATATCACATACAACAGGTGGGTCCTTCAGATCGTTTTGGCGAGACTATGCCCTCCTGCCATTGCTTTTTCTACTTGCCTTATCTTCCACCCACATCAGTGTCTTTCAGAGGAGCATCTGTCCATCTTGCCCCAAGAAGCACAGACTCTTTTGGCTAAAGGAGCCATGGAGAGGGTCCTGGGCATCGATATAGGGACTGGTTCTTACTTCCCACTATTTCCTCATGCTTAAGAAGGATGGAGATCTTGGTCCTGCTTTTTTTTTTATCTCTACCCTCGGAAAGCTTTCTTGCAGAGAACAAATGTAAGATACTTATGTTTGAGCCATGCTCTGTCTGCCCTGGATCCAAGCAACTGGATGGTAGCTTTAGACCTGCAGGATGCCTACTTTCATGTACCCGTCCTGCAGTCCCACAGACTTTACTTGCAGTACAACGTAGGCCAGGAGCATTTTCAATTTGCTGTGTTCACATTTGGCCTCACCAGTGCCCTTCGGGTGTTCATGAAATGGATGGTGGTGGTTGCAGCACATCTTTGGAGGTTGGGGATTCCTGTTTGACCCTATCCTTATGACTGGCTGTTGAAGGTAGGCTTGCTGCAGTCCGTCGTAGACCACCTCCAGACGACTGCAAACCACCGAATATCGGAGCGGTTCACTATCAACCTGCTGAGGTCACACCTGACTCCTTTGCAGAGGCTCCGTTTCATTGGAGCCATCCTGGATGGTGCAGTTTTAGGCCTTTCCTCCATCATAAGTCCAGGACATTCGAGCTATTATCCCAATCTTTCAGCCAAGATCCTGGGTTTCAGTGAGAGTGGCTCTGAGGCTTCTGGGCCTCTAGGCTTCTTGCATCCTACTTGTCGACTATGCCAGCTGGCAAGTTCAGGCTCTGCACAGAAACCTGAAGTCTCAATGAGCCTAGCATGAGGGGAACTGGTCAGATTCTATCCAGGTTTCGTCTGAGACTACACAAGACCTGCAGTAGTAGCAAAACACAGTTAGCCCAGTGGCAGATTCTCTCTCTCTGCACCACCCAGAGTTGATGGTGGTGACGGATGCATCACTTGTGGGAGAGGGGGAGATCAGAGGACTTGACTCCAGCAGAAACCATCTCCACATTGCCTGGCAGTGAAAGCCTCCCTTTCATTCATCAAAGGGAGGGTGTTTCAGGTTATTATGGACAACACCACCACCATGTGATACTGCAACAAACAAGGCGGGGTCCTGTGCTACTAGTTGTGATAACTTTGTTTCACTGCATGAGTGAACTCCAAGCTCTCTCGGTACAGCCATGCCTCCTTTTTTTCCAGATAAAGGTAGGGTGAGAACCAGGGTGGCCTTTTTGCCAAAGGTTGTGACTAATTTTAACCTTGGGCAATCTATCACTTTCCCAACGTTCTTTGCTCTACCTCACCCCTTGAAAAAGGAGAGACTCACTCCATGTGCTGTACCCCAGAAAAGCTTTGAGCTTTTACACTGATCGCACCAAAGACCATTGGGCGGTCAACTTTTTTGTTGGGTTCCCTGGGGCAAAGAAAGGCAAGGCAGTGCAGAAAAGGCCTCTTTTAAGGTAGATAATCCTCTGCATTAAGATCTTCTATGTTCTGGCCAAGAAGCAGCTTCCGGTAGAACTGAGGGCCCATTGCACCAGGGCCAAGCCTGCTACCAGTGCACTGGCATGTGGAGTGCCTTGTCCTTGACTTCTGTCAGTTCACACTTTCATGAAGCACTATTCCCTTGACAGCCAGATCTGACAGGAAGGGCATTTTGGGCTTTCGGTCCTGCAGGACTTTTTAATCTGACCCATCCCACAGACCCACGTTGGGCGATTCTACTTTGTTATGCATTCTAAAGGTGAGAAATCTGCAGTTGGAAGTATCCATCAGAAGAACAAGTTACTTACCTTCTGTAATGCTGATTTTGGTGGATACTCTAACTGCGGATTCCTCAAAGCCCTGGGCCGACTCTGCGCTTCCCCAAGTTTCCGGGAGCCGGAGCGACCCCCACTCAACTTCCACCAGTTTTATGAAGCCATGTGCCTTATATTTGAGTAGCCCGCGCCCGCCATTTAGGCATCAGGGATCCACAGATGGATCTGGATCAGCGCCGGTTGTGCTATGTCAACCTTACCCGGCGCTAGTCCCGATCCGACACTCCTGGTGCCGTCGGCACCTGCCAGTGGTACCATCCCCATTTATATCCCCAACTATGACACGGAGCTGGAGGGGCGTCGACCAGCGCTGACGGGAGCCATGCCTTTCAGCCCGGAACCTGAGCCCTATTCATATGGGCTGGGACTCGGGGAGGAACAAAAGGGGTTGCTGGACTCTGAAGAATACCAGCCATATGATGCCAAAATGGACTGGTGTGAGGATTTGGCAAACACCAGCGGATTGGATACTTCTCAAGATACTGGCATCCTTTCTCCCCCTAACGTGGCTCCGGAGGAGGGAGCATCATTCGCAATGGTGGTGAGGAGGAAGGCTGAGGTCCTGAACCTTAACTTGCCCTCGATGGCTGTCAAGACTAATATCTTGATGGAAGTGCTTCAGCTGGGAGTGTCCCCTTCAGTACCGCTTCTCCCATTTAATGAGGCACTTACTGATATCATGTTGGGGACCTGGTCCAGGCCCAACACTGGGGCTCCTGTGAACAAGACAATAACCTGCCAGCTTCGCCCCACTCCAGGCGACCCCAAATTCCTCACGGATCACCCTACCCCAGAGAGCTTGGTAGTCCGAGCCTCCACTTCCCAAGTAAATCCTGTTGCATTCCCAACCGCACCCCCGGATCGGGAATCCAAGAGGCTGGACAATTTAGGCAAGAAGATGTTTTCTTCCACCAACCTGGCACTGCAGTCTGTGAACAGCGTGTGCCATTTTGGATGCTATTCCCACTCTCTGTGGGATACGTTTGTGCAGGTGCTGCCAACAGTCCTGGAGTAAGGCCCGAGCCATACTCTCCCAGGCTGTTGCCGACGTGAGGGATGCAGCTGAGTTCACCATTTGTTGTGGACTGGACAACACCGATTCACTGGACAGAGCGGTTCATCGATGGTGGCCCTACAGCGCCAGTCCTGGCTGAGGACTACTGGATTTTCTGGGGATGTCCAAACATCACTTATGCACATGCCATTTGATGACTACTGTCTCTTTGGAGACGAGGCAGATTCAGTGCTGGAGCGCTTTAAGGAAAGCATGGCTACAACCAGGTCTTTGGGCCTTTCCATGGCCCCTCGTCACCCCCAAGGCACCTTTTTCTCCTTTTGTGGCCACGGAAGAGGCTTTGAGCCACGTCAGTACTGGCCCAAACACCGCAGCATGCAAGCTTCCTAACCTCTGTGTGGCCAAGGACACCGTTCCTACAGACCCCATGGGTCGGACAGCCAGAGGTCGGGCCAGTTCCCTGGCAGCCTCCAAACCCTTATAGTCTGCCCTCTTACCATCATGGGCACCCAGTGGGGGGCAGGATCCGCCATCACCTGCCCCACTGGCGTTCTATAATATAAGACTGGTGAGTTTTGCAGATCATCCGAAGGGGCTACTTCCTCCTCTTTGAGACTACCCCTCCCCATGCCATCTACTTACAACAGGCTGATTGAGGACCACCTATCCCTTCTCTGCCAGGAAGTGTCAGTTCTCTTGCCCAAGGGAGCCATAGAGGAATGGCGGGGTCAGAAGTAGGTTGTTGCTGCTATTTCCGCTACTTTCTGGTGCTCAAGAAGGACGTAAGTCTTCGTCCTATCCTCAACCTTCACTCTCTCAATTTCTTCCTCAAGAAGGAGTTCAAAATGCTCACGCTCACTCTCGCTCATGTCCTGTCTGCCCGGGAGACTGGATGGTAATGCTGGATTTGCAGGACACATGTTTTTACATTCCTGTCCTGCCTGCCCACAGACGTTCCCTGAGGTTCACGTGGGCCATGAGCACTTTCAGTTTGCCCTGCTCCACTTTGGCCTTACCAGTGCCCCTCAGATGTTTACCAAGGTGATGGTGGTGGTTGCAGCTCATCTGTGGAGATCAAGGGTGCCAGTCTTCCCCTATCTCGATGACTGGCTGTTGAAGGTAGGCTCACCTCAGGCTGTCGTCTCCCACCTCAAGACTACGGCGGACCTCCTGCATTTGCTGGGGTTCACGATCACCATGCCGAAGTCACACCTGACTCCCTCTCAAATGCTCCCTTGCATCAGAGCTGTTCTGGACACAGTGCACTTTCGGGACTATCCTACCGAAAGGCGAGTCAAGGATATTCAGGCTATGATACCGAAGTTTCAGCTTCTATCCTGGACTTTGGTGGGACTGACTCTGAGGCTGCGGGGCTCATGGCCTCCTGCATCCTGCTTGTGATGCATGCCCGCTGGCATATGTGGGCCCTGCAGTGGGACCTGAAGCTCCAGTGAGTGCAGCATTAAGGAATCTCTCCGACACGGTCCAGATCTCGGAGGGAACTGCAAGAGATCTGCAGTGGTGGTTAACAAACCATGATTGGGTCAGCGGCAGACCCCTCTCCCTTCCCCAACCTGATTTGACAGAAGTGACAGATGTGTCACTCCTGGGATGGGGCAGCCATCTGGGAGAGGTGGAGATCAGAGGCCTCTGGTCTCCAGCGGAATCCGGCCTTCACATGAACCTGTTGGAGCTCCGGGTGATCTAGCTGGCACTGTAAGCCTTTCCACCCTCCATCAAGGGAAGACTAGTGCAGGTGTTCACGAAAAACACCATGGCCATACGGTACTGCAACAAACAGGGCAGGCTGGGGTCGTGGACACTTTTTAAAGATGCCCTTCATCTCTGGTCAATGCTGGAACAGCAGGGCATATCCTTGGTGGTTCAACATCTGGCAGGTACTCTGAATGCCAGAGCGAACAAACTTATTTAAGATGCGTAGCGAATCACGAATGGCTTCTCCATCTGGAGGTGGTGCAAGGGTGTATTGAGATGGACGCATGCGTCTTGGCGCTGCCAAACACAAGAACATCGGGTAATGTATTTAATGAAATGATCGAATTTGATATAGCGCACATCTACTCAAACTAGAGTGTCCTGGCGCTAGGAGGCGGGCATGTGGCGGATCGCTGAGGAACAGCTAGTTTTTAAAGAGCAAGGTTTTAAGATTCTTCCTGAAGGTTTTGCAAGTCTGTAGTTGCTCTGAGTTACTGTGCACCCAGGAATCCAAAGGATCTTCCCCCCCATATGCGCTAAGTGTATTTTGGGTATGAGGGTAAGATTTGCATTTGAAGATCTTAAGGATCTAGTTGGATTATAGCAGATTACGCGTTTGTTTAGATAGCTGGCTCCTTTGCCATGAAAGGCTTTGAAAAAGATCACCATAGCTTTGAATTTGATCCTTTCCTTCATGCGCAGCCAGTGCAAGGACCTTAAGATGGGGGTCATATTCGACCTGGGTTTGGGTCTCACAATTGTTCTGGCTGCCTCATTTTGCCCCACTTGCAGGCGCTGAACAAGATAGTCAGGGAGGCCAAGGTACAAACTGTTGACATAGTCTAGTTTTGATGTCACCAAGGCTTGAACCACAATCTTCCTACTGTCCAGTGATAGTAGTGGCAGGAATTTTTTCAGCATGCGGAGCGTGCCAAAACAGGCGCCTGTTAAGGTTTGGATCTGTGAACGCATGGAAAGAGCATTGTCGATGACAATGCCCAGGTTTTTTTTTTACCTTCTCCTTGGCTGACAGCGGAGGTGACAAATCCTTTGGCCACCAAGTGCTCCAATTATAAGTTTCAGGTTTTCCATAAAACACGACTTCTGTTTTATCGGGATTACACTTCAACTGGTTTATCTTGAGCCAATTGAATACATTTGTGAAACAAGATCTGATATTTGCACCGTCAAAATCAGTTCCTTTGTCACAAGTGAAGATCAGTTGTGTGTCATCCGCGTATGAGAATTTTGGCACCTTCTTCCTCTACCAGAGGTGCAAGGGGTGATAAGTATATATTGAAAAGAGTGGGACTAAGGATAGAGCCCTGGGGGCCACACACATTCATAGCGGGAATGGGAGATGAAAATGGGGGTAACCAAATGTCTTGTGATCTGTTTCCAAGGAGGAGGACATCCAAGTTAGAGCGGTCCCGCCCAATCCAATGTTCAGTAGTCTACTGAGAAGTCTCTCGTGTGGAACCGTATCAAAGGCTGCCAACAAATCGAGTAGGATCAAAACTGCTTTTCCTCCTTGGTCTAATTTTTCCTTGATAAATTCTGTCACCTCCAACAGAGCAGACTCCATCCTATACTTTGTCCTAAAGCCTGATTGTGAATGGTGTAATATCTTCCGGTCTTCAATGTGCTCTAGGAGTGCTCTGTTTACATATTTCTCTAATGCTTTAGAGAAGGCGGGTAGGAGGGAGATAGGCCTGTAGTTGGCAGGATAGTTATGATCGGCGTTCGATTTTTTCAAAAGAGGTAGAATTTTTGCCTGCTTCCAAATGTGCTGCATTTTGCCGGAAGAGAGCTATAAGTTAAGTATCTTATTGACTGTAGGGTTGATGGTAGGCGCTAATAGATTTAATAGTTTCGCCAGGCAGGAGTCAGTTGGAGATCCAGACTTAATGCTTTTGAGAAAGGTGAATGACTCCTCTAATTGTAACGGGGAATGATAGCAGTGTAGGTGGCTCATAAGAGACCAGCTTTTCATTCACTGAGTGATAAAAGGTCTGCTCTTCCTCTGAAATGTCAAAAGCTTGTTGGATTATAGTGATCTTATTATGGAAGAATTGCGCTACCTGCTTAGTCCACTCCGCAGTGAGTGGTCCTTCCTACCAGCTTTAGGGGAAGTGAAAGATTTCACTATATTAAAAATGTCTTTTCCCTTGTTATGGGCAAATTCGATCTTATTCTGGAAGAAGTTTTTCTTAGCCTCCCTCACTTGTGTATGGTGAGCTTTTAAGGCGTCTTTGTAGATTTTTCTATCTTCGGGCCAATAATGTTTTCGCCATTTCCTTTCAAGTCTTCTACAGTTCTTTTTACTAGTTCTGAGGGGTTCATTGAACCAAGAAGATGGAAGAGCCGACCTCTTTTAAGATCGAGAGGTCGAGGGTGCAGCGACATCAATATTAGATCGGAGCCAGGACTCAAGTAGAAGGGCATCGCCATCAGGATTGCCTGTTAGCTCCAGGGAAGACCGATCAAGAGCATCTACTAATGCCGGGATATATATTTTGTGTAAGGCTCTGTAGTTAAAGTCCCTCTTAGTTGCTTTTGGTAAGGGATCTTTATCTAAATTGTGAATTTTAAAACTTACAATAAGGTGATCTGACCAGGTAATGGGCAGTGGTGGACTACCAGCAATTCCAAGTTATGGAAAATCTGGTCAAGGGTATGGCCTTTGTTGTGGGTGGGGGCAGGAATCTATGGGATAAGATTACAGGCCTGCATCGTATCTAACCAGGATGTTGCTATGGGGTCATGTTCTTTATCCATCTGTATATTAAAATCTCCCAGAATGAGGCACTTGTTGTATTTTAGGGCCAATGAGGTGAAGGCTATGTTTAATGTGGTGATAAAATTTCCGGGTGCACCTGGCGGTCTATATAATAGGATTCCCGCTATACTTTGATGAGGAGATAGAGTGCAACAAAAGCCTAAGCACTCTGCCCCCTCGATGCTATTAATCATGATAGAACAGTCCAACTTTTGCTTGAAAATAATGGCAACACCGCCTCTTTCCCACAAGGCTGGTACTTTCTGAGAATTTTGTAGCCCATGGGGATGGCCGAGGCAATGGTGGAGTTACAGGCCTCGGTCAGCCAGGTCTCGGTAAGAAATAGAAGATCTGGCTGTTCATCTAACAGTAGGTCATGGATATGTGACTCATGTTTTTGCATTGAGCGACAGTTCAATAGTATAGCGTTGAAATTCTCTACTTTATTTATGCCATTCATCTTGCTGCTTGGAGGTAGGACCTTAGAGAATTTCTCTGTGGGCCGAGAAGGGGTACAATTGCAGCCTTGGCAATGGAAGCTGTTGTATTTATTAAAATCCGCAATTACACATTGGCAAGATAAGGGAGTCTTTAGATTAAGCAGTTTCACGCTCCTATTGTAACAATAGAATCCTACCCGAGGGAATTTGGAAAGCATGGCCGGCGCCGGTCGCCTCCGGGACGCTGACGGGCGCAGACGGGCTTGCCTTAGGCGTGCCTGCTGCGCGCGTGAGCTGCACCTTTGCGTTAGCATCGGTTTAAGTAGGCGAGAGGCCGCTGAAAAACTAGACCGCTAGCCAAGTCAAGAGAGGCTGGGCGGAAGTGAGGAAGCCAAGACCAGCCCTCCGCGCAAACGGCAATTCAGCCGCGGCGGACCAGGGCGGTTAGAAGGACAAAATACAGCGAAAACAGGTGGGAATAACGCGGTAATGTAAAAGGTGTAGGAACAGATTTTAAAAGCCAAACAATTTAAAACAATGATTCCTAAGAGCGTAGCATGCAATTTTACACTAACTTTGAAGGCAGCAGCAGACCCTGCCACTGTCCGCAGGAATCAACCTTCCTAGAACTGTTGGTGCATCTAGTCTACACTGACTGTCCTATTGTTAAAGAAGCCCGGAGGTCTACAATGTGATGTTACCCTATAGGATGGACAGAAGCCCACAGCGCCTGCTAGTCCATGTGCGCACTGGGATGCAAGCATGGTGGTCTGTGCCATGATGTTACCCAGGGCACTCTCGGTGACATAGCGTGGAGGTCTGTGCCTTGGTATCACACTACAGTGTGGACAGAAGCTCACAGCACACTCTACTCTCTGTGTGCAAGCATGAGATCTGTGCCGCAATGTTATCGCTACCACTACCAGACAGGGTGAACTGGACAGAAGCCCACAGTGCTCACAACTCCCTGTGCGCGTGTGATTCAAGGGTGAAGGTCTCTGCTGCGGTGTTACCCACTGCACTTGCTGTGATTTGGTGTTTCCCGACAGGCTGGACAGATTCCCACAGTGCTTGCTACTCAGTGTGCGCACTGAGTACTTGTGATGCAAGCACGAGGTCTGTGCCACAATGTTATGTTACCCATGGCACCCGCTGAGATGCAGCATGGAGGTATGTGCCTTGATGTTACGCTACAGCAGAGCTTTCCAAAGTGTGTGTCGCGACACGGTACTGTGTCGCCTCCCATGTGTGGGTGTGTCGCGCGACGATGACGTCTGCGGGCATATTAGGGCGAATGCTCTCTTGGGCGTTTGCATTCAGTGACGCAGTACGGCGTACGCGGAGGAAGGAGAAGCGTTAGGCGAGCGTGAGCTGAGCGCGCAGCCTTGTTCCCTTTGCGACGTAGTGACCATGGAGCCGCCTCTGCTCCCCAGGCGCTCGGTAAGCTAAATTTTCGAAAATTTAAAACTCTGTTTAGGGCCTACTCTACGTAGCTACCTCAGAGGCCCCGGTAGCCGCCATGTTGCAGGTGTCCTCCCTTGTTTTCTGCAAGATCAATAACAGGTGTGCAGTATCACGCGCGTTATTTGCTGTCTGGCCTTAGTTTGTCGAATGATGAATAATTGCCAAGCTCACCTTGTAAAATTTGCCTTGTTTGTGACACATAATTGTTCCGTGCGATTGATTTGTTTTGTGGCCAGAGTAGACTTCTTAATTGAATTTATATTGATCACTCGAAGACCAGTGGCTCGGCCGAGCGGCTCTGTAAATATTTCAAATTAAATCCATTCCCGTGATCTGATGAACGGTCTTGCATAGTTTGTTAAATGTAATTTGTAGGCAGGAACATAGCGTGACAGGAAATGATCATTTGATTGCGCGGCTGTAATGCAGTTATGTTTTTAGTCTGAAGCAACTGCGCCAGCGAAGAGGGTGGTGTGTTTTTAGGTCTCGGCCTGCACCAGCTAAAAGCGCTGGTCTGGCCGAGAGTTTTAGTAAGCGGGTTTTGGAAGTGCAAACACTGGCTTTCGGCTGGCGACCAGCTTGAGTTCACGATGGCGTGCACGCGCAGCTGGCATCTGGGTTTCCTATCTCTTCCTCATTTCCTCGTCATGGCTCATTAACTCTCTGGACTCTGATGTTTCAATCGCAGCAGCAGCTCACATTACCAACTGAGGGCCCTGGACTACAGTCACATGAAAAACAACAGCGATTAGCATTGAAATGCAAGCTTTTTTTTGTCTAGTTAGAAATATTGCTTCGGTGGGTTGATTTCACCTTATATCGCTATTTGTTTTATATTGGGAGTCACAGCCTAATTACCAGTATTTTTGTCTCTCACTGTTTTTTTTTTAATATTTATTCGCACAAAGCTATATTTAAGGTTACTTTTTCCGCGTCACTTCTTCACTCTATTTAAACTCCACCCCCCCACTCTTATTGTCTCTCTCCTTCTCTCTCTCTCCCCTCTCTAATTCTCTCTCTACTTAATTAACTCTCCCCTCTCTATCTTTTTTAGCCTTTCATTCTCTCTCACCCCTTTATCTGTTTCTCTTTCAAACTCCTTCATTCACTCTCTCTCCCCTTCTTTCTCTCTCTATCCCGCTCCACTCTTTATTCTATGTACACCCTTTCTCTCTCTTTCTCTCTCACCACCCTCTCTAATTGGGCATTATATCTTCACTCTATCTCTCACTCGGCAACACCACAGCATCACTCAGCGCAACCACAGCATCAATCAGAGCCAGCACAGCATCAATCAGAGCCAGCACAGCATCACTCAGCACCAACACAACATCTCTCAACGCCATCACAGCATCGCTCAACGCCATCACAGCATCACTCAGTGCAACCACAGCATCACTCAGTGCAACCACAGCATCACTCAGTGTAACCACAGCATCACTCAGTGTAACCACAGCATCACTCAGTGCAACCACAGCATCACTCAGTGCAACCACAGCATCACTCAGTGCAACCACAGCATCACTCAGTGCAACCACAGCATCACTCAGCGCAACCACAGCATCACTCAGTGCAACCACAGCATCACTCAGTGCAACCACAGCATCACTCAGCACAACCACAGCATTACTCAGCACAACCACAGCATCACTTAGCGCCACAACAGCATCACTCAGCGCCACCACAACATCACTCCGCGCCACCACAGCATCACTCCGCGCCACCACAGCATCACTCAGCACCACCATAGCTTTACTCAGCGCCACCATAGCTTTACTCAGCGACACCACATCATCACTCAGGGCCAACACTGCATTACTCAGCACAACCACAGCATTACTCAGCACAACCACAGCATCACTTAGCGCCACTGCATCGCTCAGCACCGCCACTGCATCGCTCAGCACCACCACAGCATCGCTCAGGGCCACCACAGCATCGCTCAGGGCCGCCACAGCATCGCTCAGGGCCGCCACAGCATCGCTCAGTGCCGCCACAGCATCACTCAGCGCCGCCACAGCATCACTCAGCGCCGCCACAGCATCACTCAGCGCCGCCACAGCATCACTCAGCGCCGCCACAGCATCACTCCGCGCCGCCACAGCATCACTCCGCGCCGCCACAGCATCACTCCGCGCCGCCACAGCATCACTCAGCGCCAAGACAATATCACTCAGCACCACCACAGCATCACTCAGCGCCAAGACAATATCACTCAGCACCACAGCAGTATCACTCAGCAACACCTGAGTATCATTCAGCATCACCTCAGCATCGTCTCCGCAACAGTCACCACCACCACCACTACCACCTCAGCATCACTCGGCACCACCTCAGCCTGCTCTCGGAATCTGGCATCTGTTGATTCTCCCCTAGCGTCTGGCCGCTGCTAGTGTTATAATACAGGTACTAGTTCCCAACCTTCACCCTCCGATTGTTTATGCCCCCTCAAAAAAAAAGCTTTAACAAACAACCATTGCAATAGGCAGAAACAAGTTGCCAGCATTGCAAGAACAAAAGAAAACTGAGGAAATGTTTTATTGTAAATACTTTTTTAATATGGTCGTTCAGTTTTACATAATGCCTTCTTGGTCATATATAAAGTAACCAAAATGCTTCTGACACTTTTTTATTATAACTTTTCAGCATGCCGCACAGCAGCCACACTTCTCTACAGCACAGCTTGAAGACATTGGCAAAGTCAATAGCTCTGCCTAAACACTTATAAGGCCCCAAAGGCGAGACCTATTGGCTATGCCAATGCTTGTTAATCTAATATGTTTACTACTGCTAACAGATGTTTTTAAACAAGATTAGAAGACATTACTTTCCCCAAGCACTACGCTACATGAATAAATGAGTACAAACAGCCTAACCACGAGTTCGTTAAAACAGCTTTAGTTGTAACATGAGACCGTCACCCCTCACATTTTAACCGTATGAAGGTATTTATTTTTATTCCTATAAAAGCATCTACATAATCCTGATTGCGAGATAATTAAAAAATAAAGTAAGAAATGCCTTAAAAAATATACTTGATTAACCCACAAAGGTAGGGAGTGAGAAATAACATCTTAACGGCACATAGCAAAGACAAGAGCACTCTTGACTAAGCATTTCGATCAGTTTACTGGTGTGTTGCTAAAATTCACTTTTGTACTCTCGCTAGCAGCGTTACACGGATTGTCAAATGTAATTAGTAGTGTCACTAACCTGACTTCATATGCAGTAAAGATAAAGCAAATAAAAAGCATTTGAAACTTAGCTTTCTCCTGTTTGCTAAAAGTATTCAGGACTGTGCCTTCTAATTTTAGAAAAAGGATGAGAAAGGCCCCCAACGAAGTCAGCCCAATGCCTTTCTATCCACATAGCGGCGCAGTTCCATGCACACACAACAGCCGGGTCGGACTGGGACAGAAAATAGTCCTGGCATCAAATAAAAGTGGCCCCCCATTAGTGAATTATACAGCTAGTAAAGTGGCCAATGTTTGAAAATGAGGGCAGTTTCGACACACCGAATGAGTGATTCGTAAGGTATTCGCTTCTTTGGGTCATCTCTGTGTGTGTGAGCGTGAGTGTGTGTATGTGTGTGAGAGAGCGTGTGCTCGAGTCTGGAAATGTCACATATTTCTATGCATGTAAGATTGTATGTTTGTTTTTGAACATGTGTCGGTCATCCTTTGTCTATATATTTATGCATGTTTGTGGCAGAGTATGAGGGGGAGGTATGGGAGACATTTACATACTCCAGCACTGTAAGCAGAGTATGAGGGGGAGGTATGAGGGACACGTTTACATACCCCAGGTACCCGCTTCTGTGGTACGGTATGCATGAAAATAATTCAAATGGGCTACAGGTGAAACATGTTTCTAAGATTGACTTTTTCATGTTAAATGTTTTTTTTATTGTGGCGATTCGAAGGGGCGCAGGTGGCAAGAGGCCACCAGTTCCGGGATAGATCAGCAGCATGCACGTTATTATGCATGAACAATGGTTGTGGGTATGACCACTGGTCCTTTTATTCGGTCAGAGTAGTTGCAAAGGCTGAGATGAAGGTTGAAAGGGTTGGCAGTGCGTGCACCCCCCCTTTTTGTGCCGTAAATCACTGGGGCATGTGTCAATGTGTTCATGATTATATTCTTGTTTCAGGCACAAACCTAACCTTGCTTACACCCAGTTTTGCCAGTCACTGTCTTTGTTAGAACAGATTCACAATTGCTTTATTACCCTTCCTGCTTTCTCAAATTTGCTTGAAAATGCACCATTTGCCCACTATTTTTTCAAAATTTTCTCGGGGGGGGGTAAAACCCCCCGAACCCCCCCCCCCTTAGGTGGTTCGGGCTCGCTCGCTGCGCTCGCTCGCATTACCGTGTCACAAGATGAAGATTGTCTAAAAGGTGTATCTGAAAGAGACACGTTAGTGATAGATTCCTTACCTTAGAATATCCCCAGGCGTCAGACTAGATCCGGAAAGTTTTTCATCAGCAGTACCCCCTGCGCATCGGTAGGTGGCGTCGTGCGGCTCCGTGTTCGTCGCTGGCGTCGTAAGCGCCGAGATGATGTCACGGAGACTACTTAGGCGCCACCCATGCACGCTGACTTCAGTTCTTTCTTTTTCCGCGCCAGCAAGCGCAGATCCGGTTAGAGCACGTACCTTAGTCACTTTTTGACTAGTTGTTTTTGGGACTTTTGTCTCTACTTTTCTAAATCTTGACTCCTGGTGCCACGTAGGGATGCCTGGGTTTAAATCCTGCGGGCCTGCCGCCGTACGATGTCGGTGGCCGACCCCCATGGCGTCTGTCTCTACTGTCCGGAGCGCGACCATGACTCCCGGTCATGTTCCGACTGTCTGGCCATGGCTCCGAAGGCTTTGCGGGAGCGGTCCCGAAAGCTGCTGGAGGCCCGACAGTTGTCTCCGCGCCGTTCCAGGGCCAGGGGTCGCTCGAGGGACCGGCCGCGGAGTCGTCATCATCGCTCCTCGGGGTCCAAGTCTTCACCCTCGGATTCGGGTAAGCGACGTCACAAAAAGAAATCGAAGAAGCGCGTACGCTCTCCGACCTCCCCCCGTCGGTCTTCAGACGTGGACGAGGGGGCCCGGGGTCTTTCCCCCGCGGCTCCGTTGGAGCCTGTCAGTCCCGCGGCCTACCCGCCATACCCGGGTCCGTCGGCGACTCCAGCCCAGGTGCAAGAGTTTCTTGCTGCCATGGACCGCCTTTTCAGGCCTAGGGCTCCCGCCGGTGCGCCTTCGGGCCCGCGGTCCCTCTTGGGGGCCCTTGGTTGCCACCGGCTCCGCCACTGGCGGCTCCGGCGCCGCAAAGTCCTCCGCCAGCGGCTCCGGCCCCGGCGCCGCAAGGTCCTATGCCGCCCCCTGCGGTTCCCTTCCCGGCGCCGCCCTGGGTGCCGTTCGTCCCACCTCCGCCCTTGCCCGCGTTTCCAGCTTGGGACCCTGATTGGGCCTTGGAGCCGGACCGGGGCCGTTCTCGGCGCCGGTGGACCATTTGTTTTCCCCTGTGCCTCCCTCGCCGCTGCAGCCTGTGCCTCGGGCTGTTGTGGAAGGGGAGGACTGGGAGGGGTCGGAGGCAGTGGCGTAGCTAGGGGGGGGCGATGGGGGCGGAACGCCCCAGGCGGCATGAGTTTTGGGGCGGCAGCCGGCCCCCCTTTCCCCACTCTTACCCGCGGCCGTTGCGGCCGCAAGAATCGGCCGCTACCCCCCCCCACCCCCCCCGCTCTTCTATCACTTTGCCGAGGGCGGCAAACGCAGGGGCCGCCACAGGCAGCCTAAGGCCTAGCTACGCCCCTGGTCGGAGGACCCTCTTGCACGGCAGTGTGAGTCCAAACAGGAGTGGGCAGAAGACTCAGAGGATGCAAGTGGCCTTGACCTCTCCTCTGAGCCAGGGTTTGTGTCTCCTCCCACTGTCATGGAGGAAGGCGCAACATACACTGTGGTGCTCCGTAGAGCAGCTGAGGCTCTTGGCCTTGAATTGCCTACTGTTACCCTCCAGACTAACCTCCTTACTGAAGTGCTTCAGCCAGCGGCAAGTTCTATAGAACCTCTGCTTCCGTTCAATGAGGCCTTGACGGATGTTTTGATGGGTACCTGGTCTAGGCCAGCCACAGGGGTTCCTGTGGATAAAAACGTGGCCAGGTGTCACCGCCCGGCACCGGGTGACCCTGCCTTTTTGACGACTCATCCGACACCGGAGAGCCTGGTCATTCAGGCTTCCACTTCCCAAACAGCATTCCCTACCGCTCCGCCGGATAAGGAATCAAAAAAGCTGGAGCAGCTTGGCAAAAGGTTGTTTTCCTCTGCCAGCCTGGGGCTCAGGTCGGTCAATACCGCATGCCTCTTGGGCTGCTATTCTCACGCTGTGTGGGACACGGTGGCGCAAACTCTGCCCCAGTGCCCGGAAGAGGTTCGGGCTGTGCTTTCCCAAGCTATTGCAGAGGGGAAGGATGCCGCGAAGTTCGCCATTCGGTGTGGGTTGGACACCGCGGACTCTTTGGGAAGAGCCATCTCCACAACGGTGGCCTTGCGGCGACATGCCTGGCTGCGGTCCACAGGGTTTTCGGGGGATGTCCAGAGTTCCCTCATGGACATGCCTTTTGATGGTACTCGCCTATTTGGCGATAAGGCAGACAGTGCGCTGGAGCGTTTTAAGGACTCTCGGGCTACAGCCAAGTCCTTGGGTCTCTCCACCACCCGCCCAGCCACGTCTACCTTTCGTTCCTTTCGTGGCCGCGGAAGGGGCGCTCCTACACGTTCGTTCAGCCAAAGGCCTGCGCAGACCCAGCCTCAGCGCGGCCGCGGGCGTGGTGGCCGCCGTGGCGGCACAGGGGGCCAGCGTGCGGGTCAGCCCACCTCCGCTCCCGCAGCATCCGCCTCAAAGCCTTCCTAAATCGTCCGAAGGGGCTACTCCCTCCCCTTCGAGTCTGCCCCCCGTCCATGCCACCTCAGTTCTACCGCATTTCGGGGGATCACTTGGCGCTTCTCCAACAGGAAGTCACGGCCCTCTTGGCCAAGGGGGCCATAGAGCGCGTTCCTGGGCCAGAAGTAGGACATGGTTGTTATTCCCACTACTTTCTGGTCCCCAAGAAGGACAAAGGGGGCTTGCGCCCCATCTTGGACCTCCGGAACGTCAATCGCTTCCTCCGGAAGGAGAAGTTCAAGATGTTGACTCTGGCTCAGGTCTTGGCTGCCCTCGACCCTGGAGACTGGATGGTAGCGTTGGACTTGCAGGACGCATATTTTCACATTCCCGTCCTGCCGGCCCACCGGCGTTACCTGCGGTTCACGGTAGGCCAGGAGCATTTTCAGTTTACCGTGCTCCCTTTCGGCCTTACAAGCGCCCCTCGGGTGTTCACAAAAGTGATGGCGGTGGTCGCAGCTCATCTGCGCAGGTCAGGGGTGTCAGTCTTCCCCTACCTCGACGACTGGTTGTTGAAGGCGGGCTCACCCCAGGCCGTCGTCACCCACTGTTGGAAATGGCCCTTTTTGCAGGGTCACCCCTAAACTTTTTGCCTACCTCCTGTATTTTTGCTGACCTGTTTCTGTTGGTTTTATGACTCTGGGCACTTTACCACTGCTGTTCAGTGCTAAAGTGCATATGCTCTCCCTTGGTAAATATGTCTATGTGAATTGGTATATCCCTTATTGGCTTATTTGGTTTACCTGTTAGTCCCTAGTAGTGTGGCCTGTGTGTGCCCAGGGCTGGTAAACCAAATGCTGCTGGTGGGCATGCAGCGCTGGTTTGCGCCACCCACAGAAGCAGCTTTTAAAGTGTGTCTCAGACCTGCCACTGCAGTGTCTGTGTGCAGTCCAGAACTGCCATCTTGGCTGTGAAGTGCACCCACTTCCCAGCCCCGGAACCTTCCCTTGGCATCCTGTAAGTCGCCCCTCGGGTAGGGTGCATTGTATGTGTAAGGTAGGACATGCCTTGGTGTGTGTAGCATGTCCTGGTAGTGAATTATGCACCATTTCGTTTTTCACTACTGTAAGGCTACCTGTTCCTCATAGGCTAGAATGGGCAGTTTGACTATTACATGCTATAGTCCTAACTGACCCCAGGAACATGGTAGAAAAACGAATTTAGTATGCCTGAGCTCAGAATATTAAAATACACCTTTTAGTGAAGTTTATTTTTATATTCTGTGTTTGAAAATACCACTTTTAGAAAGTAGGTATTTTCTTGCCTAAGCCTTCCAGTGTGCTCTGCCGTTATGTGTATTGGCTGTCTGGTTTTAGAGGGGCAGGACAGGCTGAGTCAGACCTTGGTGGAATAGAGAGATCTGCATTTAGAGTGTGGGGAAGGGTGGCTCTTTGATCTGAATAGGGCTGTGCCTGGCAAGGTGAATGCTGGCTCCACCTCCCACTGTGTGTCTGCTAGCAGACCCCCTCTTTCTGAAAGGAAGGATGCAGCCTGGTAAACAAAGTGCTCCAGGCCTGAGCAGAACTGGTTCTGGCTAGGTTCAGGGACTGGTAGCTTCAAGGATCAAAGGCTTTTGGGGTATAAATATCTGTGCTCAAACCCCCTAATTTTGTATTGCTTTTGGATCTGGAGAGGAAACTCTGTCCGTGCCACTGGAGGAATCTGCAGGAAGTGACTGTCCTTGTGCTTGTGTGTCGTTTCTTGCACTGGCCTGCAGCAGTGACCACTGGACCTTGAAGAAGAGGAAAAGGAACTATTGAGAGAACTTTTATTTTTGTACAGCAATCACCCAAGGGCTAGGAAAAGAGCTAGCCTCCTGCTGGAGTCTCAGGCACAACAGACTCCACCACCAACCTCCTGCTTCCTCCCTGCGAGGACTGCTATCTGCTGAGGAGGCTCCTGTGAGTTCCAGGGCCTCTATTTTGCATCAGAGAGAAGAGGGTAAGAAATCAACGCTAACGCATCTTTGCGGGCCGCTGCAGTCGAGAGCGCTGGGAAAATCATCGCGCTGCTGCCGCCGAGGGCCCGCAACCCGAAACCATCGCTGACGCCCCTTTGCGAGCCGCTGCAGCCGAGACGCGCTGGAAAGATCATCGCGCTGCTGTCGCCGCGCACTCGCAACCCTGACAGAAATCATCGCTTCAAGACATCGCAGTGCGGACGCCGTGCGTTCGCCACTTTGATCGCATCACACCGGATTTCGTCGCTCCCTCGCGGAGCGTCTTGTCTTCGCATCGCAACACGATCGCACAGCGCAACAGGATCACCGCATCGACTTCTCCCACGCGGCAAGGAAGTCATCGCATCGGCGGTCCAGCGTGCAGAAGTTTGTCGCATCGTCTCCGCACGCATCCCGCAGATCGGCGCATCATCCTCCCTTGCGGCAAGGATTTCAACGCATCGCCGGCCTCGCGTGCCGAGAATCATCGCTACAACTTCTTTGCGACACTTTGTTGGTTTTGCTACTAAACCCAGGTACTTTGTGAGAGAAAGGGTCGCAGAGACCACTGCCTTGAATTTGAACCTTATTTTTGCAATCTCTGAACTATCTTTGACAGACCTTCAACAGCTATCCTATTTTTGACAGTCTTATGAGAGAAAGGGTCGCACAGACCACTGCCTTGAATTTGAACCTTATTTTTGCAACCTCTGAACTATCTTTGACAGTCCTTCAACAGCTATCCTATCTTTGACAGTATTGTGGCTTTTACAGTTATTGGTCTTGTGATAAATCTGCCTTTATATAAAGATACTTATTTTTTATAATTACTTGTGTGGTGTCCCTTTGTAGTGTTCCTCACTGTGTTACTGTGTATGGTCATAAATGCTTCACACCCTGCCTCTGAGATAAGCCTACCTGCTCGTGCTACGTTACCACAGGGTTGAGCAGGGGTATTAAAGAGGGTAGCCCTCTCACTCTGACTTAGGAAGAAGGGTCCCTACTTGGACAGTGGCCCGCCATTGCCAACTAGAGACCCCCATTTCTAACATTGGTGGTCAGCGGTGAGGATCTGGACTTGCATTTATGATCGCATACAGTAATTATAGTGTACACTACTAGTGAGTGCAGACCATAACGTACCGCATACATTTTTTTTGAGAATTGTTTTTTTTGCTCCTATATTGTGATTGATATTGCCGGTGATTTTTCACCCGCGCCCATTTATTGAAAGTTTTTGATCCCCTATTGTGATTGATATTGCTGGTGATTTTTCACCCACGCACATTTCTGAGAGTTTTTGGGATCCTGTATTGTGATTGATATTGCCGGTGATTTTTCACCCGCGCACATTTATTGAAAGTTTTTTGATCCCCTATTGTGATTGATATTGCTGGTGATTTTTCACCCACGCACATTTCTGAGAGTTTTTGGGATCCTGTATTGTGATTGATATTGCCGGTGATTTTTCACCCGCGCACATTTATTGAAAGTTTTTGATCCCCTATTGTGATTGATATTGCTGGTGATTTTTCACCCACGCACATTTCTGAGAGTTTTAGGATCCTATATTGTGATTGATATTGCCGGTGATTCTTCACCCGCTTACATTTTTTGAGAAGTTTTCTTCTATCTTTTATTGATATTGCCCGTGATTGTTACAATGGGCAAGCCTATGTTTTATTGATATTGCCAGGTAATAGTACCCGCATACATTTTTGAGAATTGTTGGATCCTATATTGTAATTGATATTGCCGGTGATTTTTTACCCGCATACATTTTCTTGAGAAGTTTTCTTCTATCCTTTATTGATATTGCCCGTGATTGTTACAACGGGCAAGCCTATTTTTGTTATTATTGATATTGCCAGTTATTGCTACAATGGGTCTTACTGAAATGAGACCTACCTTTTATATAGATGATCTGGTAACCTACAGTCTAGAGGAGCTAAGGGGGTTCTGTGAGGAGAGGGGCTTAGCAGTGAGTAGGAAGGAGACTCAGCTATCCCTGCAGACATCCCTGAGACTTTGGCAACAAGACAGATGGAGATTCTTGGAGTCCCAGTACACCTACCCAGAGGGTAGTTGGTCTGAGGGTGGCTCTAGAGAGTCTGAAGAGGAGGAAGAAAGTGTTATGGAATATCTCATAGGTGGGGAGTTCCTTGATGAGCCTAGTGCCTATGGTAGTGCCAGATTCCCCTCATGGTCCCCAGAGGAGTTGGGGGACAGGCGGGAAGGTCCCATAGGTAGGGAGTCCCTTGCTGAATCTAGTGCACAGGGTAGTGCCCAATCCCCTTCATGGTCCCCAGAGGAGTTGGACAGACAGAGGGAGAGGGAGTACCAGCTGGAATTGGAGAGGCTCCAAATAGAGATTGCACAGCTGGAGGCGCACCGAGCGCAGATAGCAGAAAAGGAGAAGTTAGCTCAAGAGGGTAGGTTACCCCTGGAGCACAGTTTTAATTGTCTGGATTCCCCAGAGAGGGTGGGGTCCAGTGGTGGCAGCAAAATTGAAGTGTATAGTGATGACAGTGTAGTACCCCCACCCAGAGATGTAGCACCTGACTTGAAGGAGGGGGTTGATCTACACCAGGGGATTCAAGGATATAAGGTAGCCCCATTAATATGCAGTGGCCCTGAGGTGGATTGGGGAACTAGCGCAGGGGCCCATAGTCCTAGGGAAAGGAGGGATACTCTACCGACTCTGGATGAGAGGTGCAGGGAGAGGGGTTCCCCCGTGGTTGAGGTCCTGGTGAATGTGTATGAGGACCGCCCAGAAGAGTGTGGGTTGAGTGATAGAGACAGTCAGTTAATGTCTCGCCCACTTCAAGAGAGTGGTGTGGGGTACGTGTGTGAGACACTGGATTGTGAGGTAAAGGTTAGCACCTGCGTGGAACTGTGTAATCCAATTGTGGGAGAGCATATTGTGAGTTCCTATTTTCCAGAGCTAAACCAACATGTGTTAGAGTGCGAGTTCTCTGATCCCAGGGAACTTGCGCAGGAGGCAGACCTCTGGGTGAGTACCAGAGGCTCTGTAGAGGCATTAGGGAATGACCCTAAGAGAAGTGGTTCAGAAGTTTTCCAACCCAGAGTGCTGGGAAAGGTTAGGAGTGTTACAGCTGGGTCCCCTTGTTGTGAGGAGGTTGTAGGGCCTCACATCCTGTCTCGTGGGAGCAGGAGTGAGACTGGGATAGGTCCCGAAGTGCCCCAGCCTCAGTCCCCAGGACTGGATGGTTCCATGAGGGAACACCAGGTGGGGAGCCTAGTCTGTCTAGATGGACCGTCCATTGTGGGGGGTACCCCAGTGTTAGGTGAGCTGGGAGTGCCTGTAGTCAGGCCTCCATCAGTTCTTGTGCCTGGCAGTGCCACTCCTAGGGGAGGGTACGGAAGTCCAGTCTGAGGGATGAAAGGGGGAAGGAGTCCCCAGTGGAAGAGCCCGTGGGTCAGGGGCCAGTCAGAAGGGCTGAGCCCCCTAGGAGTGACCATGGTGACACCACTTCAGTCCTGGTTGGCCAGGCAGTTGTTCAGCCACAGGGGTTGGTCCCTGGGTTGGTAAGTCAGATCCAGGAGTTGTCTGCCCTGGAGGGAGGGACAACTGTAAGCAGTGTCCCGACCATTTTTTCTAAGAACACCACTCCAGGTGGGAGGGTGCAGTATGCTGGAAGGGGGTGCAGAGGGAGGGAGTCCTCGCCTCTGACCCCGGTGCAACCTGCGGGTTTTTTCAGGTTGGTAGGTCAGTTGCAGGGTCCAGGCCCTGAACTGGTGGAGGGGTGTGTTTCCCTTGAGGGGGGCCTGTGTGCTCCCCAGGAAGTCCTGGTTGGCCAGGCAGTTGTTCAAGCACAGGGGTTGGTCCCTGGGATGGTAAGTCAGGTCCAGGTGTTGTCTGACCTGGAGGAAGGGACAACTGTAAGCAGTGTCCCGACCATTTTCTTTTCTAAAAGCACCCCTCCAGGTGGGAGGGTGCAGTATGCTGGAAGGGGGTGCAGAGGGAGGGAGTCCTCGCCTCTGACCCCAGTACCACCTGAGGGTTTTTCCAGGTTGATGGATCAGTTGCAGGGACAAGGCCCTGAACTAGTGGAAGAGTGTATTTTCCTTGGGGGAATTGGTGTACGCCCCCAGAAGTCCTGGGTTGCCAGGCACAGGCCCAGCCCAAGGGTACAGACCCTAGGTTGGGGGCCAGGTTCAGGGTGTCCCCCTGATCTGGAGGAAGGGGCAACTGCTAACAGTGCCCCTCCCGGTTTGTGTTATGGAGGCACCTCTCCAGGTGGGAGGGTGCCGGGCCCCAGTAAAGGGGGCGGGGAGAGGGCAGCCTCACCCCTGACCTCCGCCCAGTCTAAGGGTACAGACCCTATGCTGGGATACCAGTTGCAAGATAGAACCCCTGAACTGGTGGGCGAATTATGCAGGACACCTGCCTCAGGTGCCCTGACAATTCTGGAAGGGGGTATCGCTCCAGGTGGGAGGGTACCGAGCCCCAAAGAGGAGGACCGGGTGTGGGAGAGCCCACCCCAGTCTCTGGCCCAGCCGCTGGGTACAGGCCCAGGGCTGGTGGGTCAGTGTCCGGGTGCTTTGCCTGACCTGACAGGAGGGAGAGTGTACAAAAGGTGCCAGGCACCTGGGGTTACTGCCCCTCACTCTCTGATGCCACAAAAGTTTGAGAGCCCTGAGAGGTATAGGGCTTGGATTTCATCACTGACTACTGTCAGTGATTACTGGGAGCTTGTTGTTTATCTGTTGGGACACACGTGGGGGCCAGTTAAGGTTAGATGCTGCACAGGTGGTGTCCACAGGTAAGGGGAAGAGTTCCCCATTGGTTGCCTTAGTGAGCCCTGAGAGGTATAAGGCCTGGGTCTCATCCCTGACTACTGTCAGTGGTGACTGTGGCTTATTGTTTATCTGTTGGGACACACCTGGGGGCCAGTTAAGGTTAGGTGCTGCACAGGTGGTGTCCACAGGTGAGGGGCAGAGTTCCCCATTGGTTATCTTAGTGGGCCCTGGGAGTGTGGACAGAGGGATCCACCAGGGTTCAGATTGGAGTAGAGCTGGCATAGGCCCCTGCAGTTGCGGGCCAGTTCCGTGTTCTATCGCCCGAAGCAGGGAAGCCCATCAAAGTAGTGATTGGTCTACCCTGCGTTTTGGCTGGAAGGGGGTTGTGTTGGAAATGGCCCTTTTTGCAGGGTCACCCCTAAACTTTTTGCCTGCCTCCTGTATTTTTGCTGACCTGTTTCTGTTGGTTTTATGACTCTGGGCACTTTACCACTGCTGTTCAGTGCTAAAGTGCATATGCTCTCCCTTGGTAAATATGTCTATGTGAATTGGTATATCCCTTATTGGCTTATTTGGTTTACCTGTTAGTCCCTAGTAGTGTGGCCTGTGTGTGCCCAGGGCTGGTAAACCAAATGCTGCTGGTGGGCATGCAGCGCTGGTTTGCGCCACCCACAGAAGCAGCTTTTAAAGTGTGTCTCAGACCTGCCACTGCAGTGTCTGTGTGCAGTCCAGAACTGCCATCTTGGCTGTGAAGTGCACCCACTTCCCAGCCCCGGAACCTTCCCTTGGCATCCTGTAAGTCGCCCCTCGGGTAGGGTGCATTGTATGTGTAAGGTAGGACATGCCTTGGTGTGTGTAGCATGTCCTGGTAGTGAATTATGCACCATTTCGTTTTTCACTACTGTAAGGCTACCTGTTCCTCATAGGCTAGAATGGGCAGTTTGACTATTACATGCTATAGTCCTAACTGACCCCAGGAACATGGTAGAAAAACGAATTTAGTATGCCTGAGCTCAGAATATTAAAATACACCTTTTAGTGAAGTTTATTTTTATATTCTGTGTTTGAAAATACCACTTTTAGAAAGTAGGTATTTTCTTGCCTAAGCCTTCCAGTGTGCTCTGCCGTTATGTGTATTGGCTGTCTGGTTTTAGAGGGGCAGGACAGGCTGAGTCAGACCTTGGTGGAATAGAGAGATCTGCATTTAGAGTGTGGGGAAGGGTGGCTCTTTGATCTGAATAGGGCTGTGCCTGGCAAGGTGAATGCTGGCTCCACCTCCCACTGTGTGTCTGCTAGCAGACCCCCTCTTTCTGAAAGGAAGGATGCAGCCTGGTAAACAAAGTGCTCCAGGCCTGAGCAGAACTGGTTCTGGCTAGGTTCAGGGACTGGTAGCTTCAAGGATCAAAGGCTTTTGGGGTATAAATATCTGTGCTCAAACCCCCTAATTTTGTATTGCTTTTGGATCTGGAGAGGAAACTCTGTCCGTGCCACTGGAGGAATCTGCAGGAAGTGACTGTCCTTGTGCTTGTGTGTCGTTTCTTGCACTGGCCTGCAGCAGTGACCACTGGACCTTGAAGAAGAGGAAAAGGAACTATTGAGAGAACTTTTATTTTTGTACAGCAATCACCCAAGGGCTAGGAAAAGAGCTAGCCTCCTGCTGGAGTCTCAGGCACAACAGACTCCACCACCAACCTCCTGCTTCCTCCCTGCGAGGACTGCTATCTGCTGAGGAGGCTCCTGTGAGTTCCAGGGCCTCTATTTTGCATCAGAGAGAAGAGGGTAAGAAATCAACGCTAACGCATCTTTGCGGGCCGCTGCAGTCGAGAGCGCTGGGAAAATCATCGCGCTGCTGCCGCCGAGGGCCCGCAACCCGAAACCATCGCTGACGCCCCTTTGCGAGCCGCTGCAGCCGAGACGCGCTGGAAAGATCATCGCGCTGCTGTCGCCGCGCACTCGCAACCCTGACAGAAATCATCGCTTCAAGACATCGCAGTGCGGACGCCGTGCGTTCGCCACTTTGATCGCATCACACCGGATTTCGTCGCTCCCTCGCGGAGCGTCTTGTCTTCGCATCGCAACACGATCGCACAGCGCAACAGGATCACCGCATCGACTTCTCCCACGCGGCAAGGAAGTCATCGCATCGGCGGTCCAGCGTGCAGAAGTTTGTCGCATCGTCTCCGCACGCATCCCGCAGATCGGCGCATCATCCTCCCTTGCGGCAAGGATTTCAACGCATCGCCGGCCTCGCGTGCCGAGAATCATCGCTACAACTTCTTTGCGACACTTTGTTGGTTTTGCTACTAAACCCAGGTACTTTGTGAGAGAAAGGGTCGCAGAGACCACTGCCTTGAATTTGAACCTTATTTTTGCAATCTCTGAACTATCTTTGACAGACCTTCAACAGCTATCCTATTTTTGACAGTCTTATGAGAGAAAGGGTCGCACAGACCACTGCCTTGAATTTGAACCTTATTTTTGCAACCTCTGAACTATCTTTGACAGTCCTTCAACAGCTATCCTATCTTTGACAGTATTGTGGCTTTTACAGTTATTGGTCTTGTGATAAATCTGCCTTTATATAAAGATACTTATTTTTTATAATTACTTGTGTGGTGTCCCTTTGTAGTGTTCCTCACTGTGTTACTGTGTATGGTCATAAATGCTTCACACCCTGCCTCTGAGATAAGCCTACCTGCTCGTGCTACGTTACCACAGGGTTGAGCAGGGGTATTAAAGAGGGTAGCCCTCTCACTCTGACTTAGGAAGAAGGGTCCCTACTTGGACAGTGGCCCGCCATTGCCAACTAGAGACCCCCATTTCTAACACCCACCTTCAGACTATGGCCGACCTCCTGCAATTGCTGGGGTTCTCCATCAACGTGCCGAAGTCGCACCTGAGTCCCTCTCAAAAGCTCCCCTTCATCGGAGCGGTTCTGGATTCGACGCGGTTTCGGGTTTATCGTCCCGAGCAGCGAGTCCAGGATATTCAGGCTATGATTCCGATCTTTCAGCCTCTATCCTGGGTTTTGGTCAGGATGCCTGGGCCTGATGGCCTCCTGCATTCTGCTAGTGCAACATGCCAGGTGGCATATGCGGGCTCTGCAGTGGGACCTGAAGTTCCAGTGGGCACAACATCAGGGCAACCTGTCCGATCATGTCCAGATCTCGGAGGGCACTGCACGACAATTGCGGTGGTGGCTCACGAATCGCGATTGGGTCAATGGCAGATCCCTCTCCCTCCCCCAACCGGAGCACACAGTGGTGACGGATGCGTCCCTCCAGGGCTGGGGTGGCCACTTGGGAGAGGCGGAGATCAGAGGCCTCTGGTCTCCGGCGGAGTCCCGGCTCCATATCAATCTTTTGGAGCTTCGGGCGATCCGACTTGCACTGAAGGCATTCTTTCCCTCTGTCTGGGGCAGTGTAGTGCAGGTGTTCACGGACAACACCACCGCCATGTGGTATTGCAACAAACAGGGCGGGGTGGGGTCGTGGACCCTATGTCAGGAGGCTCTGCGCCTCTGGACATGGCTGGAACATCAAGGCATTACCTTGGTGGTTCAACACCTGGCAGGTTCTCTGAACGCCAGGGCGGACGAACTCAGCCGCCGGTGCTTGATGGATCACGAATGGCGTCTGAACTCGGACGTGGTGCAAGGTCTCTTTCTGCAGTGGGGAGAGCCTTGGTTAGATCTATTCGCCACCGAAGAGAACGCGCAATGTCATCAGTTCTGCGCGTTGGAATTTCCAAGGCGGCACTCGCTCGGCGACGCTTTTCGTCGCGAGTGGAGCTGCGGTCTGTTGTACGCCTTTCCGCCTATACCACTTCTGCCCAGAGTGCTGAAGAAGATTCGGCGCGACCGGGCCCAAGTCATCCTTGTGGCTCCGGATTGGGCACGAAGATACTGGTATCCCGAGCTAATCAACATGGCGATCGATCCCCCGATCCGACTGCCTCTTCGGGAGCATCTTCTGTCGCAGCAGCAGGGGACGGTCCTCCACCCGAACCTGTCCAGCCTCCACCTCCATGCGTGGAGATTGAGCGGCGACAGTTAACAGCTTTAGATCTTCCTCCCGAAGTCTGTGATGTCATTCTGGCAGCCAGGCGTCCCTCCACTAAGACGGTATACGCCTGCAGGTGGAACATGTTTGTGGCATGGTGCACAGCGAAGTCTGTGGATCCCCTTTCTGCCCCTCTTTCTGAGGTCTTTCTGTTCCTCCTATCCTTGGCTCAGCAGGGCTCTGCTCTGGGCACTATCAAAGGTTATCTTTCGGCCATCTCCGCCTTTCTCCGGCTTCCAGATCAGCCTTCTCTCTTTAAGTCCCCGGTTGTTAACCGTTTCCTGAAAGGCATTACACACACGTTTCCTCCCGTGCCTTTCATAATGCCTCAATGGGACTTAAATCTTGTCTTGACCTATCTGATGTGCGCTCCTTTTGAGCCCCTTCATAACTGTCCTTTACATCTTCTTACTCTTAAGACGGCTTTCCTGGTAGCTATCACCTCTGCCAGAAGAGTGAGTGAGCTCCAGGCTCTTTCTTCTAAACCTCCTTTCTGTTCATCCGGACAAGGTGGTTTTAAGGACCCGTCCTTCTTTCTTGCCAAAGGTTGTCACGCCCTTCCACATCGGGCAGACCATCACTTTGCCCACCTTCTTTCCGCCTCCTTCAAAAGAGGAAGAGAGGCTCCATCGTCTGGACCCAAAACGTGCGCTCTCGTTCTATCTGAAGCGCACACAACAGTTCCGGGTGGATGACCAGGTCTTTGTTGGCTACGTGGGCGCCAAAAAAGGTCGGGCCGTGCACAAACGCACCATCTCTCGGTGGGTCGTTTTGTGCATCAAAGCGTGTTACTCGTTGGCTAAAAAGGAGCCTCCTGTAGGGCTGCGTGCCCATTCTACCAGGGCGACAGCAGCCACTACTGCCTTGGGACGCAACGTTCCCTTGCAGGATATTTGTCAGGCTGCCACGTGGGCCTCGCTGCACACATTTACCAAGCATTACTGCCTTGACAGTCAAGTCCGGAGAGACGGCTTCTTTGGCCGTTCTGTTCTCCGTGACTTTCTGGTGTAATCTATTCGCAGACCCACCACTGGGGTTGGTATTGCTGGGGTATCTATTCTAAGGTAAGGAATCTATCACTAACGTGTCTCTTTCAGATGCACAAGTTACTACTTGTGTAACGATATATCTGTAAGAGACATTAGTTAGTGATAGATTCCTTACCGCCCCACCCATCCTCCCCGTTCTGCGAACTGATTCTAGGGTTAAGGTCATCCCTTTCAGGGCCCTAGTTTCATGGCACCAGTGGTCAGTTTCTTGCATGGCTCTGCGTTCCTGGCGCGGAAAGTCGTGTACAGAACTGACGTCAGCGCGCATGGGTGGTGCCTAAGTAGTCTCCGTGACGTCATCTCGGCGCTTACGACGCCAGCGACGAACGCGGAGCCGCACGATGCCACCTACCGACGCGCAGGGGTACTGCTGACGAAAAACGTTCCGGATCCAATCTGACTCCTGGGGATATTCTAAGGTAAGGAATCTATCACGAACTAATGTCTCTTACAGATATATCGTTACACAAGTAGTAACTTGTGCGTCACCAACATGAAAAGTTTGGAAAGCTGTGCGCTACGGGGTGGACTCAAGCTCACAGTGCTCGCTGCGCACTGTGCAAGTGTACTGTAAGGGTGGTGGTCTGAAGCGTGATGTTCGACAGAACAGAACAGAAGCCCACAACGCTTGCTAATCCATGTGTGCACTGTGCTCGTGTAACACAAGCATTAAGTTGGTGCTGTGAATGTGATGTTACCTACGGCGCTTACTGTGACGCAGCATGGAGGTTCAAACTTGGGCGTTATTTACCCTACAGGGTGGACAGAAGCGCACAGCGCTCGCTGCGCACTTTGTACATGTAACAAGTGCATTGTGCTCATGTGATGCTAGTGTTAGGTCTGGGTGGCACTGTACTTCTTGTGACATAGCGTGGAGGTCTGTCCTTTGATGTCATGTTACCCGACAGTGTGAACAGAAGCATGCGCTGATATGTTTCATATTTGCAAGCTTCATTTTAGTTGTCTTTTTGTATGCACTGCCATCTTGTGGTTTAAAATGGAACTACTCTGCAACCTATCCTTACTAGTACATAAATAATATGAATTAGGGGTGGCCGAGCATTACCCCGCATGCCCGCGGAATTGGCGGAGTTTTTCGGTCACTTCGCGAAATTCCACGGAGTGTAACTCCGCGAGCTCCGCCCAGGCTTATAAACCGTCTTTAAAAGAAGCCAAGCAAGAGCATTTAATTTCCCATAATCCATCTACTGAGAAGTGACACTATTGCATTTCCATCACCCATCTGCACAGTGACATCACTTCCTCTGTTCTCCTTACTTCAGTCAATTATTCAGGGTGTTCCTCACAAGGGTGGACACAGACAAGAGCATCACCTGTTTGGGCTGATCTGATAGAGACATCTAACTGCAGATTCCTTATCTTATCATTATTCCCAGGTGCCAGACTGGACCCGGAGATTTTTGTAAAGCAATACCTTTGCACGTCAGTAGAGGGCGTTGAGCGACTCCGTAGCGATATCGTCCCTCGGATGTGATGTCGATGGAGTCCATATAAACCCTACCCTGACGCACTGACGTCAGTTTCTTCTGTGACTATTTTTTGCGCCAACAACGCGGAGCCACTTATAGAAACTGTTTATGGAAACAGTGTGCCAAAAAAGAGACATCTTAGTGTCAAGCAAATACAAAGTTCTAAAGAGAGGCATCAGAATGCCAAGGAAAGGGATGTTGTAGGTATCGGGACCAACAGTTCACAGAGTGGGGAGGATGGGTGGGTTGTTAAGGAATCTGCGACTTGATCCTGTCTTTACCAGAAAAGGCGTTACCGAAGGTAACTTATTCATCTGCTAGAGACATCTAGCCACAGATTCCTTATCTTAGAATTAGATACCCAACCAATACCATACTTGGACGCGGGTCTGCGAACTGAACTGAGAAAAAGATCCCTGAATAAGACTAGCCAATCCATAAAGAGATAAAGTAACCAGGCTGTCTAAAGAATTATAGGTGAAGCAAAGAAAACGTTCCCCTAGAAGTAATGTGGGAAGTCCGCATGAGAAACAAAAGGACATTACCCAGAGCAGAGAGATAAGGAAGTGTTGATGAAAAACACTTAATAGAAATAATAACACTATGTAGCCCTATCAAAGAAAATGAACCCATGACTGAACAAGGCTAAAGGAACAAGGCCATCAGCCCATACCACTGAATTAGAGCACCAACTCCTTGTTGTGGAAACCAGAACGTGATCTAACCCTATCCTTTGATACAGAGGAAAGAGAATCTCAAAGCACAACCACGAAAGAAAGAGAGATTCTTATAATACTGAATAAAAACATTGTAAGGCGAACAACAAGAACGTTTGTTAGAGACCCCTCTCAAACGGAGAAAAGCCTCCTAGAGAAGACAACCCTCCAGAACTATGAAACATAGAAGCCCAGGGGACAAAGGAAAAAGAAATGCAAAAGCAACGATCAAGTCAAGGTTGAACTAGAGTCTCAAGAGAAGCGCAGTGACAAAAGCAGATACGTACTCCCTATGGAAGTAATTGAGCACTACAATACTTGCAATATATACCTGTATACACGTGAACACATGTATAAACCTATAGATATATATACATATATATATATATAGGTCCACACACAAGTTTATCAAAATACACCAACAGTATTATCATCCCCATCGGGGAAGCAAACCCCTGGTCACCTCCGGCAAGCGGGGAGACTGGCCAGTGTTGAAACAAGAAACCCCTATAGACTAGAGGTAACCATCAAAAGATAGATTTAAATACCAACATATTTTGGTAATAGACCAAAGATGCAAGAGCAACAGAGTAAAAATTATAGATATACAGGTATTATCACCCAGCTGGGAAACCAGAAACATAATACTGTATAAGAGGAGAGGGAGTGGAGGAGCACCACTGACCCCAATAAATATCAATGGCAACTGCCCATGAACCAACACGTTTGCCCGAAGAGGCTACCATAAGGCGGCTAACAAGAAATTAAAAGAAAACAGCAGATGTGAGAACTTTTGCTATGATGGGAATAAAGACCACGGGGTCTAGTCAAAGATATAGTCGAAAAAAAGGCCACACACATAAGGGCTCAACAGATAACGATTTCCATCCAACAGACAGAGATATCAGGCACCGTTATTGAAGTCAGCAGGCCAGACCTTGAGGCTGTTGTCAGTAGGTGGACCAGACTCAGACACCAAAAGTGGTAACCCCGAAAGGCTGTGCACCGATGTCGAAACGGATTTGGAATCCAGCAACCGGAGAATTGTAATATTCTCACATCTGGGTCAGAGTCGCCACGGCTCCAGGGTACGCTGAAAGGCGCGGGGTAGACTCATGCACCGAGTCTTCAGCCGAAGATCGGTGGTAGGCCTTGTGGTGAAGTCGGTTGATGCTGTGACCTCGACCGCTTGCGTGGAGACTTAGATTTTGATGTCGAAGGATGGTGACGCCCACGGGAATGGCTCCTGGATCGGACCTGCGGCCGGTCATTGGAGCGCAAAAGGGAGCAAGATCGATGGGACGTCTTGAAAGACTGCGACAACAGTGCCACTAAAAGCTTCATCCAGCGTTCCTTCAGTGCCTTTGTTCGAAGCCATTGACATGAGTCGTGCTCCTTGGAGTCATGGTGCTCTCCTAGGCCCCACAAAAAGAGTGAGGGTCCGTGACCGACATTTGTGGTCCACAAGGTTTGAACCTTGAGGACATGTGAAAGGCACACTGTTTCGTTTGAAGAAATCATCGAGGAATGCCCAAAAACAGCATGAGGAACCTCCGATTATCCACGTTGTAAGCGCGAAAAAAAAGAAACTGACATCATTGCATCGGGGAGGGCTTATATGGACTACGTTGACATGACATCTGATGGAATATGACGCTACGGAATCGCTTGACACCCTTAACCGATGCACAGAGGTACTGCTGTACAAACATTTTCGGATCCAGTCTGGCGCCTGGGGATAATTCAAAGATAAGATAAGGAATCTGCGGCTAGATACTGTATCGACCAGATAAGCCATTACCGAAGATAAATAATTTATTCATTAGGGCCAGATAGCGACTTGGGTTAGAATCCCTGGTTCCAGTGAAACTTACAAGGCAAGATAAAATCAAGTGCATCACCAGCCCCTGATCCTGCAAATCCCAACAATCACACCCAGATGTAGATGACCTACACAAACACACATCGTTCACGTAACACAAAGACCCAACCTCATACAGAGCACATTAACTACCACAAACCTTCTAACTATAGAACACACATTCCAACTCATGCAAGCTCGCTCTCCAGTAATCCACGCACAAGACATTGCAGACCTTATCTATTAAGCTTGACACCCTCTTCTTCATAGAAAGATTGTTCAGGCCCACATCCTAGACATCCTTCTTCAAACAGGCAACAGCATTCATCATGTGGAATGCACACATAAGATGAGAGATGGCCTTGCTGTCATCCATGTGTCCTCCTGGTCCTGCACCCGAGGCAAGCTAGTAACACTAAGCTCCATTGAGCTGCTGACATGTCATTTACCATGCTATGCAACTCGGATGCCACTTTTCATCTTATCAACAGGTCTCCTGGACAGAACAAGGCCTTCATTGATGAATTCTCAAATTTCCTCACCATCTCGCCTACCCAACATGTTCACGCCACTCTCCTGGGTGGCTTCAATCTCCCTGACAACACAAGCTACAAAAACACAAGATGCACCCTGTTCAGCCTCATTTATACACTTAACATGGTACAACATGTCACACAACCAACACATTTCAAAGGCTACATCCTCTTCCTTTTCTTCTCAACATCACCAACACTCCAATGCAGACCACCCATACTCCTAAACTAGACTGACCAATTTGCCCTTCCTGTCCCTGCTCAGCATCCTACCAACAAACCAAGATCAACACAAAAGAGAAGACCAAACCTTCAAATTATTTAACCCCTTAACTGCTGGGCCTATTCCCCCCCAGTGCTGAGCCCTTTTTTGGCTATTTGGGGTAGTTTGCGCTTAGGCCCCTGTAACTTTTTGACCACATAAGGTATCCACGCCAAATTTGCGTCCTTTTCTTCCCACATCATGGGGATTTTAAAGGTACCCAGGGTTTGTTGATTCCCCTGGAGGGGACCCAGAAATTAGCCAAAATACAGCTACATTTTGGGTTTTTTGGGGGGAAAATGGGAACAAAGGGCTACAGATAAAAGCGTCTGGTTTTTTCCCTGCAAATGGTATCAACAAAGGGGTTGTGGTGCTGAAATTATCATCTTCCCAGCTTTCAGGGACAAGCAGACTTTTGTCAGAAACCCAAAAAGTTTTACACAGTTTTGGCATTTTTCTGGGACATAGCCTATTTTTGCTATTTTTGGTGCTTTCAACCTCCTTCCAGTTAATGGTAAAAATGGGTATGAAAGCACTGATGGATCCTTGAAAGCTATACATTTCTGAAAAGTAGAGAACATTTTGAATTCAGCAAGGGGTCATTTGTGTAGATCCTTCAAGGTTTTCGTATAGACACTAACCGTTGAAAATAGAAAAAATTGAAAATGAGTTAAAGAAAACAGCCATTTGTGCCAACGTTTTCACCTGTAACTTCTACTAAGTATGACAGATATTTGAAAGCAATATACCGTTACATCCGCTGGACCCTTCTGGTTGTGGGGCTATATAGGACTTGTAGGTTCACCAAGAACCCGAGGAACCCAGAGCCAATAACTGAGCAGCATCTTGCAATGGTTTTTTTATTGTGTACCGGGTATATAGCAATTCATTTGGGAAAATATAATCAGGGAAAATTCGGTATGAAAGTCACCTATGTATTTCTGAAATGGTAACAAAATATAGAGTTTAGAAACAGTAGCTATTTACACATCTCGGAAATTGTGGGTACCCATACCAGCATGTGAATTATAGGTCATTTTTCAAAGTGACTTATTTTTTACACATTGTCTTACATTTGGAAGGCAGAAATGCATTGAAAGTCAATAGGTAATAACAGTTGGTCTACAATTTTGTGTTTCCCTAAGTCTCCCGATAAAAATGGTACCTCACTTGTGCGGATAGGTGTAGTGCCCAGGTTAGGAAACGGCCCAAAATGCAAAAACGGATCCTTTTTTTGCAAAGTGCCTAGCTGTAGATTTTGAACCCTAGCTCTGCCGGCACCTAGGGAAACCTAGCACACCTATACATTTTTGAAAACTATACACCCAGGGGAATCCAGGATGGGGTGACTTGTCTGGCTCTCACCAGGTTCTGTTACCCAGAATCCCTTGCGAACCTCAAACTTTGTAAAAAAAAAAACACAACAAAAAAAACATTTTCCTCACATTTCTGTGGTGGAAAGTTCTAGAATCTGCGTGGATCCACAAAATTCCACCCACCCCGCATTCCCCAAAGTCTTCCAAGAAAAATAGTACCTCACTTGTGTGGGTAGGCCTAGCGCCCACGACAAGAAACGGCCCAAAATGCAACGTGGACACACCATATTTTCACAGTGAAAACGGACCCTTTTTCTGCAAAGTGCCTAGCTGTAGAATTTGAACCCTAGCTCTGCCGGCACCAGGGAAACCTAGCACACCTATACATTTTTGAAAACTATACACCCAGGGGAATCCAGGATGGGGTGACTTGTCTGGCTCTCACCAGGTTCTGTTACCCAGAATCCCTTGCGAACCTCAAACTTTGTCAAAAAAACCACATTTTCCTCACATGTCTGTGGTGGATAGTTCTGGAATCTGCGTGGATCCACAAAATTCCACCCACCCCGCATTCCCCAAAGTTTTCTGAGAAAAATGGTACCTCACTTGTGGGGGTAGGCCTAGTGCCTGCGACAGGAAACGGCCCAAAATGCAACATGGACACACCACATTTTCACAGTGAAAACTGACCTTTTTTTTTGCAAAGTGCCTAGCTGTAGATTTTGAACCCTAGCTCTGCCGGCACCTAGGGAAACCTAGCAAACCTATACATTTTTGAAAACTAGACACCCAGGGGAATCCAGGATGGAGTGACTTGTCTGGCTCTCACCAGGTTCTGTTACCCAGAATCCCTTGCAAACCTCAAACTTTGTCAAAAAAACCACATTTTCCTCATGTTTCTGTGGTGGAAACTTATGGAATCTGTGTGGATCCACAAAATTCCACCCACCCCGCATTGCCCAAAGTCTTCCGAGAAAAATGGTACCTCACTTGTGTGGGGAGGCCTAATGCCCGCGACAGGAAACGGCCCAAAACGCAACATGGACACACCACATTTTCACAATGAAAAATGACCCTTTTTTTGCAAAGTGCCTAGCTGTAGTTTTTTAACCCTAGCTCTGCCGGCACCTAGGGGTCCCATGAGTTTTTGGCCCAAGGCTCGGCGGCCATCTTGGGAAACCTACCAAACTCACACATTTCTGAAAACTAGACACACGGGGGAGTCCAGCGAGGTATGGCTTGTGTGGACCCCCCAACGTTTTCCTACCCAGAATCCCCTGCAAACCTCAAATTTAGCTGAAAAAAATCATTGTTCTCAGATTTCTGTGTGGGAAAGTTCAGGAATCTGCATGGATCCACAAATTTCCTACCACCCAGCGTTCCCCCAGGTCTCCCGATAAAAATGGTACCTCACTTGCGTGGGTGGGTCAAGTACCCGCGACAGGCAAGGGCCCAAAACGTATTGAGGAGACATCAAAATTGCCTATCACAAAACGACCTGGTTTTGCAAGGGGGGTCACCTGGGTTTTTGGCCCCGTGCTCGGCGGCCATCTAGGGAAACCTACCAAACTCACACATTTCTGAAAACTAGACACGTGGGGGAGTCCAGCGACGTATGGCTTGTGTGGACCCCCCAACGTTTTCCTACCCAGAATCCCCTGCAAACCTCAAATTTAGCTGGAAAAAATCAAATTTTTCTCAGATTTCTGTGTGGGAAAGTTCAGGAATCTGCATGGATCCACAAATTTCCTACCACCCAGCGTTCCCCCAGGTCTCCCGATAAAAATGGTACCCCACTTGTGTGGGTAGGCAAAGTGGCTGAAACAGGAAATGGCCCAAATCGTACTGTGGAGACTTCAAAATTACCTATCACAAAACAACCTGGTTTTGCAGGGGGGGCACCTGGTTTTTTGGCCCCGGGCTCGCGGCCATCTAGGGAAACCTACAAAACCCACACATTTCTGAAAACTAGACACCCTGGGGAGTCCGATGAGGTATGGCTTGCGTGGATACCCCAACGTCTCCCTACCCAGAATCCCCTGTGAACCACAAAATTAGCTGAAAAAAACACATTTTCCACATATTTTTGTGTGGAATCACCGTGCCAGCACAAATGTCCTACCCCACAGCGTTCCCCTCAGTGTTCCGAGTAAAATGATACCTCATTTGTGTGGGTGTCCAATACAGAATTGGCTAAAAACTTATATCTGAAAGAGACACGTTAGTGACAGATTCCTTACCTTAGAATATCCCCAGGCGTCAGGCTGGATCCGGAAAGTTTTGCGTAGCAGTACCCTTGCGCGTCGGTAGGCGGCGTCGTGCGGCTCCGCGTCCGTCGTCGGCGTCGTGATCGCCGGGATGACGTCGCGGGCAGTACTTAGGCGCCGCCCCTGCGCGCTGACGTCAGTTCTTCTTTTTCCGCGCCAGCAAGCGCAGATCCGGGAAGAGCAGTGCCCTGGTCAATTTTTTACCATACTTTTTGGTGATTTTTTCACTGTTTTTTCCAACTTAAAGGTGTCGTAGGGATGCCCGGCTTCAAGCGATGCGGCGCCTGTGCGCGGATGATGTCCGTCACCGACCCGCATTGGGAGTGTCTCTTCTGCCTCGGCCGAGGCCACGACACCGAGTCTTGTCCCGAATGCCAGGCCCTCAACCCGAAAGCTTTGCGAGAGCGGTCTCGAAAGCTCCTCGAGGCCCGGCATTCGGCTCCACGGAGGCCCCGGTCGCGTGAGAGGTCCAGGGGTCGCTCGCGGAGTGCACACCGGTCGTCGGCGTCGAAGTCTTCTTCGTCCGGTAAGTCTAAGCACAAGAAGTCCAAGAAGCATCGTCGCTCTCGGACTTCGCCTCGCCGGTCTCGCGACTCGGCTGAGGCCCCTCCCGGCACCGTCCCCGCGGCCCCGGACTTGCCTGTGGAGTCGCCCCCGCCATACCCGCCCTTCCCGGGTTCGGGGCGGATCCGGCCAAGGTACAGGAGTTCCTGTCGGCCATGGCCCGCCTCTTCGGGCCTTCAGGCCCCTCCGGTGCGCCTTCGGGCCCCGCGGGCCCTGATGGGGTTGCTCCGGCGTCGCCGGCGGCTCCGGCCCCGGCGTCGCCCGTGCCTCCAGCCTCGATCCCGGCTCCGGCTTCGGCCCCGGCCTCGATCCCGGCTCCACAACCCCCATCGACGCCGGTCGACCTCACGACACCTCCGCCGGCGCCGATGTCTCCGGTGCCGTTCTCGACGCCGCCCTGGGCTCCGGGCGGCGTCGTCCCCCAGTTCCTTCCGGCTCCGGACATGGACCCGGAGCGACGTCGCTCGACGCCGGCTCCGGCGCCGATGGGACCTTGGGTCCCAACTGTCCCTCCTCCTCCTTATTTTGAACCTGAGGAGGACCAGTTGGACTGGGAGGGGTCTGATGACCCTCTGACGCGCAACTGTCAGTATGATGAGGACTGGACAGAGAGTCTAGGGGAGGCCAGTGGTCTGGATACTTCCCCTGACACTGGCATGCTGTCTCCTCCCGTGGCTACGGAGGAGGGGGCCAATTTTGGTACGGTGTTGCGTAGGGCTGCTGGGGCCTTACGTCTCCAGCTCCCTACTTTGACGGTCAAGCCTAACATCTTGACAGAGGTGCTTCAGCCGGCAGCCTCCTCTGCGGAGACTGTGCTGCCGTTTAACGACGCCCTCACTGACGTTCTTTTGGGCGCCTGGTCCAAGCCCAACACAGGGGCTCCTGTGGATCGGAACGTGTCACGACGCCATCGCCCTGCTCCGGGCGACCCCCTGTTTCTTTCTGTCCACCCCACTCCTGAGAGCTTGGTTGTCCAAGCCTCCGCTTCCCAAACCGCCTTCCCTACCGCTCCTCCGGATAGGGAATCCAAACGCCTGGATCAGTTTGGGAAGAAAGGTTTTTCTTCCTCCAGTGCTGGCTTGCGGTCCGTTAACACCGCTTGTCTTTTGGGCCGATATACCCACTCCCTGTGGGATTCGGTGGCGGATGTTTTGCCCCAGTGCCCTGAGGAGGTCCAGGCACTGCTTTCCCGGGCCATTGCGGAAGGAAGGGATGCGGCCAAATGCACAAGTTACTAACTTGTGTAACGATATATCTGTAAGGTAAGGAATCTGTCACTAACGTGTCTCTTTCAGATACACTATCCGTTGTGGCCTTGACACCGCCGACTCGCTGGGCAGGTCGATTGCAACGACGGTGGCGCTCCGACGCCACGCCTGGCTGAGAACCACTGGTTTTTCAGGGGATGTCCAGAATACTCTCATGGACATGCCCTTTGATGGAGTCGGTCTTTTTGGGTCCAAAGCAGACCATGCGTTGGAGCGCTTTAAGGACTCACGGGCTACTGCCAAGTCCCTGGGCCTTTCTGCTACACGCCCTCCGCTGCCTTCTGCTTTTCGCCCCTATCGTGGCCACGGTAGGGGCGCCCCTTCACGTCAGCAGCCCAGCCACCGGCCCGCGCAGCAGGCGTCTTCGCGTGGCCGAGGACGTGGATTCCGCCGTGGCGGATCGGGCAACCAGCGTGCGGGTCAGGCCACCACCTCCAACCCGTCCGCGGCCTCCAAGCCCTCCTAGTCCCTCCTTTCAGGTGCACGGCACGCCAGTAGGGGCAGGGTCCGCCATCACCTTCCCCACTGGCGCACCATCACCTCGGACAGGTGGGTCTTGGACATTGTCCGAAGGGGCTACTCCCTCCCCTTCGAGACCACCCCCCAGCCATGCCACCTCAATTCCACCGCATGTCAGGGGATCACTTGGTGCTTCTACAGAAGGAAGTCACGGCCCTCTTGACCAAGAGGGCCATCGAGCATGTTCCGACCCCAGAAGTAGGGCGTGGTTGCTACTCCCACTACTTTCTGGTGCCCAAAAGGACAAGGAGGACATGCGTCCTATCTTGGACCTCCGGAACGTCAATCGCTTCCTCCGGAAGGAGAAGTTCAAGATGCTCACCCTAGCTCAGGTCTTGACTGCCCTCGACCCTGGAGACTGGTTGGTAGCGTTGGACTTGCAGGACGCGTATTTCCACATCCCCGTCCTGCCGGCCCACCGGCGTTACCTTCGGTTCACGGTAGGCCCCGAGCATTTTCAGTTCACCGTGCTCCCCTTTGGCCTTACCAGTGCCCCTCGGGTGTTCACGAAAGTGATGGCGGTGGTCGCAGCTCATCTGCGCCGGGCAGGGGTTTCAGTCTTCCCCTACCTCGACGACTGGCTGCTGAAGGCGGGCTCGTCCCAGGCAGTCGTCTCCCACCTCCAGACTACGGCCGAACTCCTGCACTCGCTGGGGTTCTCCATCAATGTGCCGAAGTCGCATCTAATTCCTTCTCCACAGCTCCTTTTCATCGGAGCAGTTCTGGACACGACGCAGTTTCGGGCCTATCCTCCCGAACGGCGAGTCCGGGATATTCAGGCTATGATTCCGATCTTTCGGCCTTTATCCTGGGTTTCGGTACGGATGACCCTGAGGCTGCTGGGCCTCATGGCCTCCTGCATCCTGCTGGTCAATCATGCCAGATGGCATATGCGGGCTCTGCAGTGGGACCTGAAGTTCCAGTGGGCGCAGCACCAGGGCAACCTGTCCGATCACGTCCAGATCTCGGAGGGGACTGCAAAACAGTTGCAGTGGTGGCTCTCGAACCGGCAATGGGTCATGGGCAGATCCCTCTCCCTTCCCCAGCCAGAGCATACAGTTGTGACGGACGCGTCCCTTCTGGGATGGGGCGGTCACATGGGAGAGGCGGAGATCAGAGGCCTCTGGTCTCCGGCGGAGTCCCGGCTCCATATCAACCTTCTGGAGCTCCGGGCGATCCGGCTTGCACTCAAGGCATTCCTTCCCTCTGTCAAAGGGAAGGTAGTGCAGGTGTTCACAGACAACACCACCGCCATGTGGTACTGCAACAAACAGGGCGGGGTGGGGTCTTGGACCCTTTGTCAGGAGGCTCTGCGCCTCTGGACATGGCTGGAACATCAGGGCATGTTCCTGATGGTTCAACACCTGGCAGGTTCTCTGAACGCCAGGGCGGACGAACTCAGCCGCAGGTGCATGATGGATCACGAATGGCGTCTTCACTCGGAAGTGGCGCAAGGACTCTTTCTACAGTGGGGAGAGCCTTGGTTAGATCTATTCGCCACCGAAGAGAACGCGCAATGTCATCAGTTCTGCGCGTTGGAATTTCCAAGGCGGCACTCGCTCGGCGACGCTTTTCGTCGCGAGTGGAGTTGCGGTCTGTTGTACGCCTTTCCGCCTATACCACTTCTACCCAGAGTGTTGAAGAAGATTCGGCACGACCGGGCCCAAGTCATTCTTGTGGCTCCGGACTGGGCTCGAAGAGTTTGGTATCCCGAGCTACTCAATATGAGCATAGATCCCCGATCCGTCTGCCTCTTCGGGAGGATCTTCTGTCGCAGCAGCAGGGGACGGTCCTCCACCCGAACCTGTCCAGTCTACACCTGCTTGCGTGGAGATTGAGCGGCGGCAGTTGATTCCTTTCGACTTGCCTCCCGAAGTTTGTGATGTGATTCTGGCAGCCAGGCGTCCCTCCACTAAGGTGGTATACGCCTGCAGGTGGAACAAATTTGTGGCATGGTGCACAGCAAAGGCTGTGGATCCCCTTTCTGCCCCTCTTTCTGAGGTCCTTCTGTTCCTTCTCTCTCTGGCCCAACAGGGTTCTGCCCTGGGTACCATCAAGGGTTATCTTTGTGCTATCTCGGCCTTCCTCAGGCTCCCTGATCAGCCCTCCCTTTTCAAGTCCCCTGTTGTTAACAGGTTCTTAAAAGGCATTACTCACCTCTTCCCTCCTGTTCCGTTTGTAATGCCTCAGTGGGACTTGAACTTGGTTCTTACCTTTTAATGTGCGCTCCCTTTGAGCCTCTGCATAACTGTCCTCTTCGTCTTCTGACTCTGAAGACAGCCTTTCTGGTGGCCATCACCTCCGCTCGGCGGGTGAGTGAGCTCCAGGCTCTATCTTGCAAACCTCCCTTTCTGTCTGTTCATCCAGACAAGGTTGTTCTTCGGACGCGTCCGTCCTTCTTGCCAAAGGTGGTTACTGCTTTCCACATTGGGCAGACCATCACTTTGCCCACCTTCTTTCCGCCTCCGCATCCTTCCAGAGAGGAAGAGAGGCTCCACCGTCTGGACCCAAAACGTGCGCTCTCCTTCTATATCGACCGCACAAAACACTTCCGGGTGGATGACCAGCTCTTTGTTGGCTACGTGGGCGCCAAAAAGGTCGGGCGGTGCACAAGAGGACCATCTCCCGCTGGGTCACCTTGTGCATCAAGACCTGCTATTCTTTGGCCAAGAAGGAGCCTCCTGTTGGGCTGCGTGCCCATTCCACCAGGGCAACGGCTGCTACCACGGCCTTGGGCCGCGGTGTTCCGCTGCCGGTTATCTGTCAGGCAGCTACGTGGGCCTCGCTGCACACGTTTACAAAGCATTACTGCCTTGACAGTCAGGTCCGGAGGGACGGCTTCTTTGGCCGTTCTGTCCTCCAGGACTTCCTTGTCTGATCTTTGTTCGCAGACCCACCACCGGGGTTGGTATTGCTGGGGTATCTATTCTAAGGTAAGGAATCTGTCACTAACGTGTCTCTTTCAGATGCACAAGTTACTAACTTGTGTAACGATATATCTGTAAGAGACAGTAGTTAGTGACAGATTCCTACCGCCCCACCCATCCTCCCCGTTCTGCGAACTGATTTCTAGGGTTAAGGACATCCCTTTCAGGGCCCTAGTATTTTTCAGACACCTGTGTCAGCTTCTTGCATGGCTCTGCGTTCCTGGCGCGGAAAGTCGTGTACAGAACTGACGTCAGCGCGCAGGGCGGCGCCTAAGTACTGCCCGCGACGTCATCCCGGCGATCACGACGCCGACGACGGACGCGGAGCCGCACGACGCCGCCTACCGACGCGCAAGGGTACTGCTACGCAAAACTTTCCGGATCCAGCCTGACGCCTGGGGATATTCTAAGGTAAGGAATCTGTCACTAACTACTGTCTCTTACAGATATATCGTTACACAAGTTAGTAACTTGTGCTTTTTTAAAAATGTAGCGCTTAGAATTCTCAGTGCTATACCCTTAAACCCTATGTTTTGGGCTCTTCCCAGTCACAGGCCCTTGCCCCATCCACACAAGTGAGGTATCATTTTACTCGGGAGAACAAGGGGAACGCTGGGTGGTAGGACATTTGGGCCGGCACTGTGATCCCACGCAAAAATGTGTGGTTAAAGTGATTTTTTTCAGCTAAATTTGAGGTTTTCAGGGGATTCTGGGTAGGGAAACGTTGGGGTGTCCACTCAAGCCATACCTCATCTGACTCCCCCCGGGTGTCTAGTTTTCAGAAATGTGTGGGTTTAGTAGGTTTCCCTAGATGGCCGCCGAGCACAGGGCCAAAAACCCAGGTGCCCCCTTGCAAAACCAGGTCGTTTTGTGATAGGCAATTTTGATGACTCCTCAATAAGTTTTGGGCCCTTGCCTGTCGCGGGTACTTGGGCCACCCACACGAGTGAGGCACCATTTTTAGCGGGAGACCTGGGGGAACGCTGGGTGGTAGGAAATTTGTGTCACCCGGTGATCCCACAACTTTCCCACACAAAAATGTGTGGAAAAAGTGATTTTTTTCAGCTAAATTTGAGGTTTGCAGGGGATTCTGGGTAAGAAAACGTTGGAGGATCCACGCAAGCCATACCTCCCTAGAATCCCCCGGGTGTCTAGCTTTCAGAAATGTGTGGGTTCGGTAGGTTTTCTGTGGTGATCTAGTGTTCATGGCTTCATGACATGTCATTGGAATGTAGAATGTCCTGTGAGGGTTGCTAAGTAAGGGATTCTATGTTGGGCAGTTACTCTGGGACATGAGAAGCTGTGGCTAATAAATACAATACGTGAAGAACATCTGTCTCCCTGCGTTTATTACAATCATCTTCACTACAATTTGGCGACGATTTAGCCACAGCAAAGGACCCACGCAGAAAGAAGCACTGCCTTAAAAAAAAAATGAAAAGAAAACAACCGGGAACAAGCCATCCCAGCAAAGAACTCGACGCAAACAGAAAGACAGGCTTGTATACTCTTATTATAAGCTGCAGTTAAGCGCTGGACTGAAAGAAACAGTATGAGCAAAGATTCTGACCCTTAAAGTGTTCAGTAATCGTGTTTCATCGCGTTCCCCTTTCACTTAAAAGTAGAGGAGTTGTGCCTGCTGAACTGGATGAACTAATCTGAGCGTGGATGTGGATGTCTCCCCTCCGTGACTGTTAAAACTGGGGCAGCGTGACGATATTATTTATTTTTTGGGGAACATCCCGCTGTGTGCGTGCTCAGCAACGTTTTTTGGGTAATTGGCTCCCTGCCGAGTGAGAGAGACGGACATCGGCAAAGAAGACAAAACTGTGATTGATGTCAGTATCAGGCATCCATTTGTGTAATCAATTGCGATGTGCAGAGTTCATGATTACAGAGTAAATTAGACATGCGCGAGGCTGCCATTAACCGTCATTTTAACGTAAAGATGCTGGAAGTATGTGAGCGCCGAGTCAAGCGCGAGGCAGAGAACGTATAAGAAGCCAGCCATGCGCGTCGAACCAAGCGCGAGGCTTTGAGTGCATACCAAGCCAGCCGCGCGTGTCGAGTCTAGCGCGCGTGTCGAGTCAAGCACGAGAAAAAAAAAAGTAAAACATTGAAGCCAGTGTGAAGCTGTGACAGCAAGTCAAGCGAGTACACCACAAGCAAGTCAAGCGCGAACGCGAAGGCACAAATAAATAAAAAGACAATTTTTACTGATGTGTAGTCGAGCGTTGGGGGCAAAGTCAGCGTGTACTTTAAAAAAAAAAAAAAAAAAAGAGAAGGTTGTGACACGAGGCTGAAAACTGTGAAGTGCTAAGGAAAAAATAATGAGAGCAAAAGAAAGTACACAGCCACACGCAAAGCTCTGATTTACCTTGTGTTGGGGATAAACAGTTCTCACGCCCGTCTTTTCCTGCATATGAATAGAAGACGGACTACAGGAAGTACATCTCTTACAAAATACTGTGAACAGCTAGAACGCTGACTTACTGTACAAAAGAAAGCTCATTGGAGGTTATTTTGTTTGCCAGAATAAACAGTCTAAACTCAAGGAAGAGTTATAGGAGGAAATCCGAAGTGGAAACTAAATAGAATGTTACTTTAGAGACCACATCTACTTATTTTTTTTTTTGAGGGGAGTTTCAAAAAGACAAGAGAAAATGTTTTTTCATAACAAATTATTTAAAAGCAGTCCAAAGTAATGATACACAGAAGGAAGTCATATTCACAGATTATTTTTTTTTATATAGCAAATTTTTTATTCCTTTTAGGAAAAATATTAAGAAAATTTGCAAATCTGTGTTGTGCACACGCTTTTGACTGTGATGATTGTTTTCACACAGTAATATAAGTGTTAATTGAATTTTATTGATAAGCTGTGTACATTTTTAAAAAAAGAAACATATATATAAGTAGAAAGGAAGCAACATTCCTGTAAAATTGGTGACATGGCAACTATGCAAAATGTTGGTGCTCCTCCCCTTTTCTTCAATCTCCTGGTGATCCGCCTGTACCGTGGAGAAATTGGTACAGAGCTTTTACAAAGTATTTAGGGGCCATTGGTGGGAATAGATATCGACCTGAGCGTAAAAGATTTTTATTAGAGCACAATTTGGGTTTCGAAGGTCAATCTATTTATGAACATCTCCCGCCGTATATCATTGCCCATGATCAAGAAGATTTAGATGAATTTGAATTAGCTGTTAAGAAATTAGAGAAACAATTTGATGTACAACCTAGTTTGATTGTGAATAGACATAAGTTCTTTACAAGAGAGCAGCTACAGGATGAATCTATAGATACTTATGTTGCTGTTTTACGTATGTTGGCTGCAGAATGTGAATTTGAAAATTTTACAGACCAACTCATACGTGATCAGATAGTTGTACGCTGTTGGGACAAAAGAGTTCAGGAAAAACTTCTCACATTGAGAAATCCCAATCTCACTGAAACAATAGATATAGTTAAGGGGATTGAAGTTTCACGCAAAGCACTTAGAGAACTCACACGCAAGGAGACTAGTGGTGTGTCTGGTGAATGAAGGCACAACGTTTAAGCAGAACAATAGCTTTAAAAAATTTCCACAAAAAAAAGAGTATAAAAATAGTTTTTTTACTCAGAAGAACATTTGTTTTAGATGTGGGAATTCAAGGCATGGACAGAATGGTAAACCTTATCCTGCAAGAAGTGTGAAATGCAAGATTTGTAATAAGATAGGGCATTTTGCTAAAGTTTGTCAAACACCTAGAGACAAAATTAATTCGGTCCCAGAGGGTGATGTGAGCGACAGCTCAGATGAAGAACAAAATTGTTCAAGAGGAATTAGAGACATGATTGTTGTTGTACGGGATGATGAGTCTGATTGTGTGGATCCGTATGAACACATAGAGGTGGATGGCAAGGATCTCAGACTTCTCATTGATTCCGGTGCTAGAATGACAATGATAACTGAAGAGCTGTTTGATGAGGTATGGGGAAAACGTGCGTTACTTCCCCCAGATAGGAATCCGGTAACATATGATGGAAGGAAGATTGAGTTGTCTGGATACTTTGAATGCCAACTCAAATTCAAGGGACGTACCATTTCTGGAAAAGTATATGTGGCCAGGAAAGGGTTAGACATTCTTGGATGGTATCACCAAGGTCTATTTGGGATGACTCTTAGACCTGGCAGAGATGTGCAGGTTTCTTTAGTAGCTGATGCAGAAGAAAACAAGGGATCATTTGGGAAGTGTGAAAACAGTACAAAATGGGTTGACAAATTTCCTACTGTGTTTGGCGACAACTTAGGGAAAATTAAGAGGTTCAAACATAAGATTAAAGTTCAAGACAATGTTACACCTGTGAAACACAAATTGAGGAATGTGCCTTTCAGTGTACGTCAAGACTTAGCAGATATCCTTAAAAAAATGTGTGTTGAAGGTGTGATAGAACCTATTGAGTCATCTTTATGGTTAAGTCCATTAGTTATCGCAAGGAAGAAGAATGGGCAATTGAGAGTGTGTGTGGACTTGAGGAGTCTCAACAAGGTCATTTGGGTTGACTCACACCCACTACCCAGGATTGACGACATTATCAGCACATTTTCAGGATCAAAATTGTTTTCAAAAATTGATCTAGCTTCCGCCTATCATCAGATAGTGCTTGAAGAAAGCTCACGACATCTCACAGCTTTTGTTTCACCTATGGGCTCTTATCAATTTAAACGGATGCCTTTCGGTCTTGCTTCGGCGGCGGCCGTTTTTCAACGTGTATTAGAGAATGTTTTGGAAGGAATTGAAGGGGTGGTAACATTCCAAGATGACATTTTAATAGCAGGGGGAAACCAATCCGTTCATGATAAACGCATGTGTGAAGTTTTAGAAAGATTAGAAAAATTTGGAGTTGTAGCTAATCGAGGGAAGTGTGAATTTGCAAAGCATACAATAGAGTATCTGGGTCATGTAATCTCAGAGAGAGGGATTGAACCAGGACCTGGTTTAGTTGATGCTATAACCAAAGCACCTACCCCCAAGACTAAGGAGAATGTAGCCTCATTTTTAGGCCTTTGTGAATTTTACTCAAAATGTATTCATAATTTCTCGGCCAAAACTGTAGTGTTAAGAGAATTATTAAAGAAAGAGAAAAAATTCTCATGGGAGAAAGTCTGTCAAGATGAGTTTGAAGGTCTAAAAAAGAAATTGTTTCAGCTGGAGTCCTTGCACCGTTCGACTCTTCACAAGAGTGTATTATAACTGTGGATGCAAGTAATGAGGGTTTGGGTGCTACCATTGCACAGATTAAAGGAAAAACTGAAGTGACAATAGGTTTCGCTTCTAGATCCTTGAGGTCTAATGAGAAAATCTTCTCTGTCATTGAAAAGGAACTTTTGAGTTGTTGGGCAGTTGAAAGATTCAAATGTTTTATATGGGGTAGAAAATTTGTGCTCAAAACCGACCACAAACCTTTAGTCAGTATTTTGAGTGGGACAACTATCAAAGATCATACCCCAAGAATAGCAAGATTGAGCTCAAAACTACTACAGTACAATTTCATTGTTGAGCACATCCCTGGTGGTAAAAACATAAGAGCAGATTACTTATCTCGTTCACCTTTAAGTTTTACTGATTATTCTGAAAACAGTGAAGAAAATGACGAAGAATGCTTAATTGCGAGTGTTGACATTTGTCATGACACTACTTTTTCAGAACATGAATGGTTTTCAGAATCCTCAAAAGATATGGAATTAGAAAGTGTGAGGAAGTACGTTATGAATGGGTGGCCAAAAGAAAAAGCACTAGCACAAGAATTACAACCTTACTTCAAAGTAGCAGATGAATTGTCTATTGAAGAAAAGGGGATGTTGGTACGGGAGACAAATTCATTCCACCCGTTTCTTTGAGGCCAAGGATCATTATGTATGGTCACGAAGGACATTTAGGCCAAACCATAACTAAAAGAAAAATCAGAGATAGTTATTGGTGGCCAGGGATGGATTCTGCTATTATAGCCAGTGTTAGGGGATGTGTTGTTTGTGCGTCTAGTGACAAAGGACTTAAAACCGAAGCAGTGCCTTTACAGCCTGTTGAATTACCAAACACTGTTTGGTCGAAGCTTGCTATTGACTTTATTGGCCCTTTCGGTATTCTTCCACGAAAGTTAAGATTTGCTATTGTAATTGTTGATTACTACAGCAAATGGTGGGAAGTAAAATTTGTAGAAGAACCCAACACTCTCTCTGTCGTAAAATTTCTTAAAAATCTATTTTTAAGAGAGGGTTTTCCTAAAGAAATTGTCTCGGACAATGGTGTCCAATTTGTGTCTAAAGAAATGAAAAGTTTCCTTGACAGCAATGCCATCAAACACAAGTGCGTTGCTCTATATCACCCTCAGGCCAATGGTCTGGTGGAAAAGATGAATCGCACACTGTCGGAGTGTATCCAGTGGGCCATTCAGAACAAGTTTGACCTTTGCAATTCTGTTGAGGAAATGTTGTGGTCACATAGATGTTGTCCAAATGCTGTGTCAGGTCTATCACCATTTGAAATGTTACGAGGACGTCCACCTGCTTCTAGGTTGTGTCCTGCATGGTTAAGAGAGTGTCAGCATAAAAGTGATCACATGTCACTTATAGATCAAGTTGTGAGACCCAAAGTTGAAGCATCTCAGAGTAAAATGAAAAGTCACTATGACACTCTACACAGAGTTAAACCTGTAAGACAGGAATTATGTGTTGGAGATTGGGTTCGTGTCAAAGATCCTAATCATGTTCCTAAGGGGATGTCGAAATTCAAATCTCCTGTCAGAGTTGAGGTTGTTACCAGGAATGCGGTGCGAACCAGCAGAAATGAATGGTGGAACAAGGGAAGAGTGGTGAAGGTGCACTTTGATGTTCCTCCCCATGATTCTAGTGTTTCATTCAAGCCGTCTTTGCAATCTCGTGCTGTTCCTTCTTCATCCTCCTCTCTTGATATCGATGCTCCTGAGCCATGGTGTTCTTTTCATTCTGAACCTGAACGTAGGAGTAGTAAACAGAATATTACCAAACCATTAAGGTTTCGTGACTGATGCTCCTATTCAATTGTATATTTTACTGCATATTCTTGTATTTGTGTAATGTTATTCTATTCACTCTGTGTTCTGTTTCTGTTGTTGTAAAGAAGGGAGATATTGTGGTGATCTAGTGTTCATGGCTTCATGACATTATGTCATTGGAATGTAGAATGTCCTGTGAGGGTTGCTAAGTAAGGGATTCTATGTTGGGCAGTTACTCTGGGACATGAGAAGCTGTGGCTAATAAATACAATACGTGAAGAACATCTGTCTCCCTGCGTTTATTACAATCATCTTCACTACATTTTCCTAGCTGGTCGCCGAGCACGGGGCCAAAAACCCAGGTGCCCCCCTTGCAAAACCAGGTCGTTTTGTGATAGGCAATTTTGATGACTCCTCAATACTTTTTGGGCCCTTGCCTGTCACGGGTACTTGGGCCACCCACACGAGTGAGGCACCATTTTTATCAGGAGACCTGGGGAACGCTGGGTGGTAGGAAATTTGTGTCAGCCCGGTGATCCCACAACTTTCCCACACAAAACTGTGTGGAAAGTGATTTTTTTCAGCTAAATTTGAGGTTTGCAGGGGATGTTGGGTAAAAAAAAAACAGTGAGAGCCACGCAAGTCATTCACCCTTGTACTTCCCTCCTTGTCTGCTACTCAAAAATGTGAAGGTTTGCCTAGGTGACGACTGAGCTAGGGCACAAAGTCCCCTGCTACCCATATTGTCAAAAAAAAAAAAGTCTTACAAAAGGCCATTAAACCGCCACAAATATAAATCTAACACTAATTTGATAAAGCTAATCCACCACTTACCCTGGTTGGTTTTAGCACCTCCGGAAACGCTGGCTTCAAAGCACAAATACTTATCAAAGTATATAAATATTGAAGCCAAGCCTTCTGAAGGGGAACCATAAAGCCACTTTACGGCACCAACCACTTTATGGTCCATTCACACGCCATTCACGCACCACACACACGCCTTCCATACTGCCAGCCACGGGCCCAATCAACCAGATCACTTGCACTCACATAAACATACCGCCGCCATGCAAGGGCCCATCACATTCATATGCCACAAGACATAATGAGTTTGACTACATTTTACCACCTGTCAAGTCTCCCCCTCCTTCTTCCTGAACGTTACCGAACGCATGCTGAGTGAACCTTTACTAATGGCTCCCATGACAGCCACATGAGGCTCAGGAAGACATGTCTTTCATGCGCCTTTAGCGCACTCACTGTGCTAAATCCAACTCTTTCCAGTTTGTGGATGCAAGTTGGGGGGTGTCCGAGTATGCCTCAAAGCCAGTCCTCGAGCTGAGCAAGCATATCTACCTTTGAAACTAAGGCAAACATGCTGGAAATTTTCAAAAGCTTTCTAAAGATAACATCATAAACTATGAAGAACGGCTGAATGTGAAAAACGGGTAGTCCGTGACAACGTAGCATATGTCCAATCCACCGTTATGTGCAGTGACTGTAATGCACTTATCATACAGCAAACTGACCATCTACTAAGTTCTAACGGAGGATGAACATGGCAAGCAGCATTGACCCATAAGTACTATAGTAAATTCAGTGCCAGTGTGGCAGCAATGGATTTAAATCCATGGGTGAAGATGAAGTTATGACGTGTATCTATACTACCTTTACTATCTGCCTTCTACCTTTGCAATATTCCTCGGAAAGCGCACCTACTGTAAGCTGTTCTAACCCGTTCGTGTGTCTGTCCTCATCAGAGTCCTGACTAATCCTGTCTAATTGTCAAGAGACCCTATACTAATGCCTTCCATCTCTAGCTACTTGAAGCTTGAGAAAACATTTCTGTCACGTGCTATCAATGCTCTCACTGTGCTAAATCCAACTCTTTTCAGTTTGTGGATGCAAGTTGGGGGGTGTCCGAGTATCCCTGTAGGCCATCTCTCGAACTGAGCGAGCATATCTACCTTTGAAAATAAGGCAAACATGCTGGAAATTTTCAAAAGCTTTCTAAAGAGAACATCATAAACTATGAAGAACGGTTGAATGTGAAACGGGTACTCCGTGACAACGTGGCGTATGTTCTGACCACCAGAATGTGCAGCGTGGGGACTATAATGCACTTGTCAATTGGCGACCAGAATACCATGTTCTGAAAGCAGATAAAGGTGTTGAGAAGTCCATGATTTCCTGAAGTAGAGGAACAAATATTCTGCAGTTGCTTGCATAGTGAAGGAGTGGCCCACAGACAGTAGGTATCCATTCACACCAATTGAAAGGTTTACCTATTGGCAGCTCCACCACAGTCAATTTCCCAGTATTTTGCTTTAGTATGATACATCATAAAGCAAGTAGGAAAACAGAAGGCAGGCTTACTTAGGCACTGGGGACAGTAAACCCGAGTCTCCTGCCTCTTTCCCTGCATCGATCACACTTTACGACGACGACATGGTCGCTCCTTTTTGGGTGTTACAGGAATTTTATCAGCAAAGTGTCGCTCCTGCAGCCTTGCCACGTCCTCCAGAACACATGAAGTGGAGGCTGCTTCTTCTGTAGCAGTGAGACTTTCACAGACAACTGAAAGTCAAGGAAAGACATGAGTCTTCCTGTGGTGGTCTGACAATAAATAACATACGAATTGTATGTTGCCATCTGGATTAGGTGAGTAAACAGTTTCTTATACCAAGTGCGAGTTTTACGACTCGCATTGTATGGCTGAAGAACCTGGTCGTTCTTGTCCACTCCGCCCATGTACTTGTTGTAATCAAGTATACAGGTGGGCTTGTGGACTTCGGCCATCTGACCCCACACCGTGACAAGGGAAGTGCTCTCAGCATGAATTGCAGTGAGCACGTACACGTCACGCCTATCTGAGAACTTGACTGTGAGCAGTTTGTTGGAACGCAACGCAGTGCTCTGGGATTTCTGGAGCTTCTTGCAAACAAGCTCCTGCGGGAATCCTTTGCGGCGACAACGAATTGTACCGCAAACCACGGTGCCAGCTTTGTAGAGCTTACTGAACAGCTCTACTCCTGTATAGAAATTGTCCACATAAAGGTTATAACCTTTGTGAAAAAGTGGCTGGACAAGCTCCCATACGATCTTTCCTGTGACCCCTAGCGTGGGAGGGCAACCTACAGGGTTAAGAGTTGTGTCCTTCCCTGTATACACTCTCAAGCTGTACACATAGCCAGTCGAACTCTCACACAGCATGTACAGCTTGATGCCATAGTGAGCGCGTTTGCTCGGAATGTACTGCCAAAACAGCAGCCGCCCTTTAGACAAGATCAAGGACTCATCAATGGCTATATTCTTTCCAGGAGTATAAACCTCTGGAAACCTGGCAGACAAATGTTCCACGACAGGCCGATTTTTGAACAACCTGTCATGGTCTGGATCACGGGTACTCATAGTACGGCCCGCGGGCCGCCAGCGGCCCGGCAAGCCTTCCTTGGCGGCCCGCGGACCTTGCAGACATCGTACCTGTGTTTTTTTTTGTTTTTTTTTTAAAGAGTGTCGCCGGTTGCAGCAGCGCGGACTCTGAGAGACTCTGCTCTATGGGTGCCGGGCGATTCTTTAAAAGACCATTCACTTGTTAATGAGGCTTTCTTGTATTTCACCTCTTCTTAGCACCCCTGCATCTCCACTCTGACTGAGTGGAGATGCAGGGGCGCTAAGAAGAGGTGAAATACAACAAAGCCTCATTAAAAAGTGAATGGTCTTTTAAAGACCTGTGAAGTACTCGGGTGCGGCTGTGTGTGTTCCCGAGAAGCTGTCTCAGCCCGGGCTGACACACACGCGGGGTGAGGTGACAGAGGGTGACAGAGGACAGAAGGGAGTGAGAGCCGGGTGAGGTGACGGAGGGCAGCAGGGAGTGAGAGCAGCGGGTGAGGTGACGGAGGGCAGCAGGGAGTGAGAGCCGGGTGAGGTGACGGAGGGAAGCAGGGAGGGAGAGCCGGGTGAGGTGACGGAGGGCAGCAGGGAGACAGAGGGAGGGAGTCAGGGGGAGACAGAGGG